>CAEFZP010003311.1:340000-807500 GCA_903064625.1 Mallotus villosus
GATTGAATATACTAAACTCAGCAGAAGAAAATGCTTGTGCACAACCACATGTATTCCTCTGTATGTGAATACAACATCTGTATCTGACAGGATAAGCCTAAAGGCATTAGCAGAGCTTTCACAATCTCTACTGAACGTCATCTTGAAGACTCCATTGGAACTATTGGATCTACTTACTGGGCAGACTAGAAACGTCAATCTAATCTGCATTACAATAACTATACATACTATTAGGAACAAAAACATGAATAGATCTGGGCTTTGACAGTGCTTCTAGAAAGTTGGGATGTGTGTGTATGCATGTATTTGTGTGTGTCTCTGTGTATGTGTGTGTGAGTTTGCAAGATCCAGTAAAAGGTCATCTGAGCTCTTGTTGGCAGCCGTAGGCCACATCACATCATAAACTCTCCCTCCATCTCCCTCCATTTCCCTCCACCATATCTCCATTTCCCTCCACCTCCCTCCCTCCATCTCCTCTCACACGGCATAGAGGTAGGGGCTATGACAGCCATGGCTAATTTAGTACCTCACTACCCTAATGCGATTACTCTCTTTCTCTCTCTCCCTTTCTGTCTCTCTCTCTCTTTTACTCTCTCTCATTTCTCTCACCACCTCTCTCTCTCCCTCTGTCTCTCACTCTTTATCATTATTTTTATACCTTCCATCCTAGCAGATCAAGTTAGCATCTGGAACTGCAAATGAAGGAGGAATAAACAACAGCAGTGGAACATTGAAGGGCTCTACAACCCCTTCTTATTCTGAGTTCTGTGTTCCTGAGTTCTGTGTTCCAACAGTATTGTCTTCTCTGCAGGGACCTGTAGAGGTTCATTCATCACAGTCTGTGATGTTGTGGTGATGAATAGAGCTCTTAATGTGTTTAGTTACTTGTGTGTAGATGTCTGTAAACCCTTCATCACTGTGTTCGGATGCGTGCCAATGCACACAATCGAAAAGGGGTGATGACAATATTTTCAATGAAGACTAACTGACCTGGAGAACAGACGGAGCCAGTTCAACACAAGACACATATGAAAACCAGTGAGGCTTCATCCAAGCCTGTCCAAACCTATTCCTGGAGAAACATTGTCCAACACTGATTCTAATAATTAACCGGGTTTATAAAATTAAACGACTTTATTTGCAACTGCTGGAGCAAAATAAATACTAATACTAATGTAAAGGAACAGAGACAGAGAGACTAACCCCTCCCTCTAGATCTTCTGTCATGCTGAGATGATACAGCAGCCAATGTAAAGAATAGGGATTTAATGAGCATGTACTAAGATGGGGTCTTGACATTTCTATGAATAGAAGCTTTCAAGAACAGGGCTGACATGTATGTGTTCTATGGATGTGTGTTGACTTATGTTCTACGTTCTCTCACTCATGTATTATCCATAGTGAAGTTGACCAAATGTGTGTGAATGCAAATAGCATTTAAACTGATGCATTATTTATTATTAGGAAGAACAACATTGTTCTGTGGGTTACAGTATGTCCTCGACAAAATGATGGTATGTTTCCGTATGTGCAAGACAGATCGGAAGAGGGATAAGTAGAGAGAGGGAGTTGAGAGATACACAGATGTACAAGGAGAGAAGGAAAGACGTAGAGACAGATAAACCATTAGATGTATACTATCTCTGACAGACCATGGAGTCGTTGACAAGTTTCACACTGCACTGTCAACAGCCTTGCTATGTTTGTTGCATCCTGTCCAACTTACTCCAATCAAGAACAATCTACATGATAGTATCCCAAGTAGGCCACAGCCTGGGAAATGAGAAACATGAAATGTTGCTTTTCAAATGAGATCCTTTATGTCTGCCACACTGTGTGACACTAGGGCATCGATTCCATCTACCTTGAGAATGCATTTGGTGCACTCATGCTCTGTATATTAGAAAGCAATAACTTTATTGCAGATGGGAAATACGCAGTAGGGCGGCCATTAAAAAAGCGGAGTTCTCCTGGTCATACACAGCTTCCTTCCTCCTCACTCCACACCTGAAGAAGTTGCTTCAGTTTATACTTCCTGTTGTCTTCTCTCTTCCAAGAATGATGCTGCAGTCTTTTCACTGATCAAACCCGGTGTGATGCAGTAATGGACAGTATTTTGGTTTTGGAAAGCATGTTTAAGCAATTGTTTTCCAGTAGTAGAGTTACTGTGTCATGCTGTCACACTGTGTGATGAGCTGCTCCTGCTGCCTGTGTGTGACTGGAGGATGACAGGAGACGTTACAAGGTTTGGGGCTTAAAAGCACCCACTCTGTTTCTCCGTCCCATCCAGGCCAGCGCTTTCCCTCCCGTGGGACGAGGAGTACTTTGAATGTTATTTTTAGGTTGAAAAACGCTCATTGGCTTTTCCCTAGGTGAGAGGCCCAGCCCATCTGATCCCATCAAACAGCGTGCTCAGGTCCCTGTGTCTCAACCCAGCTGTCTAATGCCTGATCTCTCTCCATCTCTCTCTCTCTCTGTGGTGGGAATAGGGAATGATGATCATGATGGTATTGACATCCTCATGCACATCTACTTTCCTTTCCATTCGATGATAGTTTTGTGTTTTATTATTCATTTTTTGACAACACTAGGAAACAAGTAGTCTATAAAAGACATGAACGATTGATATTTCCTGTAATGCAAATGGTCAGGTAAAATAGGTAATGTTTCAAAAAACATTTCAACGTAGCCTACTAAGAAGATTTGAGGTTTGTCAAAGGAAAGAACTGTGGTGCTCTCTATTCTGAATAACATTTTCAACAATAGTTTATAAAGGTGTGGAGATCGTTTTTGACAAAAGAAAATATGAAAAGCCAATCTCACACAACGTCGGTAGCATGTACCGTCTACCGTCGTGGAGCTTTAGGACCCAGTAATACGTGTAGTCAGGATATCCCCGTGGACTCGGTGGGGAGAGAACGCATGCGCTCACTTTACTATCAGCATATCCCGATCTCTACAGCAGTCGGAGTGGGATGAATTTTAACACAACACACGACAACATTGTACCTGCTTAAAGGAGACGTTATCGAACTGAAACCACCAACCAAGTCGCTGGAATAGTATCAGGAAATCGCAAACGTATGAATTTTGAGAGAATATTTTTTTTAACTAAGTGGTTTCAAAAAAGAAACTCCGAAAGGATATAATAAGTGGACTGCAGGCGTGTGTAGGATTCTGACAACCGTATTTAAGATCGATAAAAGAGGATTAAACGGCTAAGATGTTCTGAAGATCAGAAAAATAGTAGCTTCCAATTAACGCCAGCTGGTGAGCAGTTCCTTTGAAGTCGTTCGTCGGACAAGAATGGCTTGATTGTTTTTGTATGATGGGGAAAAAATGACAGCAGCACTCATGCTTCAGGCAAAGAAAAGGAAAGTTTGCTGCTTTTAAATAGACTAGGGCCTTTATCATTTTGTGAGATACTTTGCCTTCATACTTGTCGGAGAGACCACCTGTTTTTTGTTGGATTTTATTCACAATGTCCAAAGTGATACAAAAGAAGAATCACTGGACCACCAAAGTTAACGAGTGCGCGGTCTGCAAAGATGCTCGCGGTGACTTGAATGTGCCATTGCTTGGTGGCGCGGAGAATGGAGAGTTTGCTTATATCGGGCAAGTTAATGAGGATATAGTGGTTTACCAAAATGGAAAACTGTCGGAAGGGGAGTTATTACTCGAAGTAGAAAACCTCTCGATATCTGGATTGCCTCTATACGACGTGCAGACAGTAATAAAGAACTGCAAAGGTCCCGTCAGATTTAAAACAGTCAGACAAGGTAAGTCGCAACGGCGCCACTTCTGTGTACGTTTGTCAGCTATTTGAGTGAGACCATGATAAATGTGTAACTTGTATGTTTACATTTACATCCTGGTTTTTATTATTCATGTCATAAGCACTCTCGACACCAGTTTCTTTTTTTCATGATAATTCATGAATGAATGAATGAATGAATAGTCTGAACGAGCAGGCTTTGATCTTTTACCCATAAGGCACTTATTGACTGACGTCTTCTCCAGCTCTTGGACTACAATAGTAGCTAACAGTTTGACTATTCATAGTCAACTTTGAGTCAGCGTGGGTACACGGTTTGACGCTGAAGTACAGTGGCAGGCCGCCCTCTGGGAGCATGCCAGCAGAGATGCTCTGAACCACCCAGGACCAGCTTTTTTCCTTCATGACAGATTTCATAACTTTTTACTCTGGAAAGGGAGCGAATTGAACGAAGCACACACCGGCATGTAGCGTATGTATCGGTATGTCTGGAATCAACTTGACCCACGGCTCTTTTAGTTATCTTTTTTTTGCTGCTCAGTATCATAATCTAGCAGGTTTCCAGCCTACAACACAGTATCTACACATGGGTTTCGGTTCCTGTATTATTCCCACTGTGGCCTTTATTGTCTGCTCCCCCTTACAGTATGTGCAACCTCAAGACAATATCAGGAAATTCAGCCAATCAACTCCTGCTTAGTTTTGAACACACCATTTCCAGGTCCTGTCTGGGGGATACCATGGCGATTAGATCACATGATAAAATTCAATTTCAGATTTTAATAATTCATACAGTCTGGGAATATTTTCTCCCTAATCAGTCTTAATTGGTCAAATATGTTTGGCAACAAATGCCATCTATACCGTTTATATGGCTTAATTGTACCCAATGGGTCTGTCATTTTCACACAGTTTAATTGACCAAAATCTAGCCCAAATAATAGCAGTCCTATACAGTTACACTACACTTTTATTTAGTCCTTGAATCAGAAAGGAGACTGAAACTACTGATAGTGAAGTTTGTTCAGGGTTGAACACTGGGGAAACACACACATACTGTACACACACACCACCACGCCTCTCTCTGTGTGACTGCCACTGTGCTGCCATGCACGTTTCTATTTACTGTCAGAACCTCTGGGAAAATCATTAACTACATTGTCATTTCCTCACACATTCCCACAGTCCCTGCTTATTTGAAGAAACCATTACTGTATCCCTGCATCTCTCTCTCTTTTTCTCTCTCTTTCATTGATTGGTATTTAGTAGTGTACTTTCGATTGAAAGACTTGAGCTACAGAATCACAACTGTCTTGTGCTAAATGCTAGATGTGTCGACCCAACTGAACGTGTTCACATTTGACACATACTGACACCGGCATGCTATTGAGGTATTTGTTATTTACAGAGACTTTACCAATGAGAGAGGATTGGTGGAAGTTAAGTCTCTGTTTGTACTGGGACCCATAGCCTCCTGGACATGTGGACAGGCAACAGAATGGTGAAATCCAGCATGGAGCACCGGGGTGAAAGGTCAGGGCAGGTCACGCTGGAGGTATTTGGTGTCTGGGTCACGTCAGAACGCTGTCTGACGGGTCTTAATCCCTGGCCTAGTCCCAGTAACACAGGCTTCTACTGGCCAACTCAGACAGAGAATCCTTCATTCGTGTGAGGGAGAGGAGAGGCAAAGTCACTCATTTACAAGGCTCAGCCTTTTCAGCTACATGATGACGTGGGGCTTGCGTGATGAACGGTGCAAGCTCAGCAGATTTGAACTGTGTTGTAAATTGTATGGGTAGAAAATGGACTCTTTTTCTCTGTGGTGTGAGTAGCGAGCTGGTGCTCTGGTTCAGATTTATTGAAGTGTATTAACTGTAGGTGGTACGGAGGGAATGTCTCCGGTTTGCTTTGCATGTGGAAGCGTTTATTTCCTCTTCCTCTGCGTGACCCCCCCCCCTTACCTCACCCAACCCTCCCCCACCTTTGTACCAGAGAGATAGAGAGATAGAGAGATAGAAAGAAGGAAAGCAGCATGTCTCCATGTAATATTTACTTGAAGTTGCTTTTGTGTGTGCTTGTAAGGTTGTGTGTGTGTGTATCCACCAATAAGAACAAAGTAACGAATGACTCATGATATGTAGTGCTCTAAGAAGTGACCTGCTCTCTAAATCCTCCTCAGACTGTTGTTACTCCTGTCCTGGGATCCGTAGTTTTCCACCTGAGGAGCTTCTAATGTATTCACTTGTGTTGAGAATGAATGCAAATGTTTTCCTCTTGGCTCTTGTTACCACACACACACTCTCTCTCCGACAGAATAAGAGGAGCTCCTACTGCCTGACTACAGTAATGGAAGCTACCAGAGTAATGGAATTGTAAAGTGCTGAGGTGCCCCAGGTTCCGCTGGTCTCTGACAAATACTGCAGGGTTTGAAATAAACGTTTTTAGCACCGGTGCTCCCAACTTTAAAAAGTTAGGAGCACAAGCAAAAATTTAGGAGCACCCACCCATATGAACATTTTCATATCGTCTTTTCAGCTCTTCAGATTTTGAGCGCGAGTTAGCTCCCTGTCAACGGAGTGATTAACTGCTCAAATCTGCATTTAAATTAAGAACTTAAAGATCAAGGTGAACTGGTTAATGGAACGTTGGATAGAACGGTGGACCGGTCACTGTATCAGCTCACAGCAGGCAAGTGTCTGTGTAGTAGGCTAATTAGCGAGCGTTTTGTAAATAAATTAAAACGGGTCGCACCATAACGATTATGTGCATTGGCACAAATACTCCCAAATATATTTTGAGGTCGCACAGATTTCAACAATTTCAAGCCCTGTACTGACATGCCATGGGACTGGAGCACCAATGGAAATGTTCAAATTCAACTGGTCCAGTGAAAGATGCAACAATGTCAATGTAGGCTTCTGTTAAGGTTTCTGTAGTGAGGGTTGTCATTTAGGAAGGGGAGGATGGGTTCTTGGTCTTGGCCTTGGCCGTGCCCAAAACTATCCGTACTCTGTCTGGTTAGAGCCCAGCAACCCTGAGAACTGCTGTCAGTCATGTACAGTCCCTCAGACTGCTCCATACCAACACACCACAACATCCAGCTCCTCCAGACTCATCCCTCTCTCCAGTCCCCAGTCTCTTTTGACTGTCACGAAACCTTGAGATATTTCCCTGAGCTTAAACTCTTCGTCTTACTTTAGTTCCCAGAAGCATCTACGGCCCATCCAAAGTGATGGCTGATATGACAAATCTTCTCACTAGGCCTCTTATTCCCACCCTATCACTTCAGCTGTCTCGTTAGCATAATCCCACAGCTGTGAGGTACAGTGAGTTAGCGTCACAAGCTAGCAGCGTCAGAGTGGATGGCACACTGCGCAGAGAGGGACATGAGGAGTTGGCTTCCTAGGTCTCTTCTCATACTTACTGTCCATGAACACTTTCAAGAGCCTGTTTGGCAACTCGATCAAACCTCGATCAAAGTCTCTTGACACGGAACATCTTGCGTCGAAATATCCCAGTGTTTTTGGGTCTGTGAAGAGAGAGTTGGCCCAGCCATCCATTAGGACAACAGCACAGTTGTTGACAGAGTTTTCTGACTCTGGCCAGCTGTGTTCCTGTGAAGCAGGAGGGTGTTCATGTGCATGCCTGGAGAGAAGGAGCATGACGCAGGCTGACGTGGCGATGCCCTCCTTCAGCTTGGCCGGTGTTTACCCCGATGACACTCTTCCCCTCGTGGCCACAGCAGCAGCAGGAAGGACTGGTGCAAGCAGACAGCAGTGTCAGGATGTGCCCTTGTAGGACGGGATGCATTCTGGAATGTTCCAGGGTTAGGGATTGTTAAGTGTTTTTTTTTCTTCCTTTTCTCTGCCTTCATCCAGAGCACTCTTTAGAGTCTGCAGTTTTTCCTAGAATCTGTAATGTCCATTGGCTGTGATTAAGTAATCAGTGCGTTGAAAATGTGCTTGTTTTTACTTGTGTCCAGGAAATCCATGTGTTTGTGTTATTATTCAGTCCTCTGGAGAGTCTGTTTATTTTCAACAATTTTTTTTTCATTACCTTTAATTACGGTCGGGCCACAGCTCTGGGGTCTGATTACACAAATCTCATTAACGCAAAGCCCCTTACACACACACACACACACACACACACACACACATACTGTATTCATACACATGCTCACACACCGAATTTCCCGCTTCAAAGATGCTGACGCTCGCACGCACACACACGTGCACACACACACAGACTTAGGGGGTATCTGTGGGATTTGAGGAAGGGCCGGTCTTGACTAAGAGGATTTGGACATGAGTCTGTTTTCCGCCGTGGCGAGCAGACAGCACACGCACTCCTGTGCTTCGGTTCCAAAAGCCACCAGTGGGGAGGCATGGCTCAGACCAGTCAAAAGAGTCAAACAGTCTCACGCTGTCCTATTCTCTCTTCTTCTCTGTTCCCTGCCTCTTAGCGTCTCTCCATTTGTTCGTCTGTTCCCCGTTCTCCCTGATCTCTTCACGCAGTCTCTTTGGTTTGCTTAGTGCCATGATGAGAGCCGCTTTTCAAATGTCTTTGTGAACTGGCTTCAGTGTTACCACTTGGCTCCGCTTCTTGTTGTGTCCCTATGAAAGGACTCCTCCTTAATGGTCTAGTCATGACAGGACAGTATGTTGGTTGGGATCATAATGACAGGTTTATATACTATAGAGACGTTGTAATGTCTTCTGGCAGGGGGCAAATGACTTCTTCCCCCAGCCCCTAAAACAAAAGAAGAAACAGATGTAATCAGAACATGTGTTAGTGTTTACACAGGAACAGTGGAGATCTAAATGACAAATGGCATCTCTTTTGTCATCGGTGTCTATCCAGACAGTATTCTATTAATCACCCTGCTTATGTGATCAGGCATTAGCACACTTTCCAAGCCAATTTGCCATTTAGTCTACTACAAAATGTCAGTCTTTATCCATCACAGTTATTCATTCAGGCTCATTGGCAGTCACTTCCAATTACCTAGAGACACAAACCGTGTGTGTGTGTGTGTGTTTGTGTTGCTTGAACTCTAGATCCATCTGGTAATCTTAAGCATTGTGATACAGACCAGTGTTATGGTTGTGTTGATTGAGAAAGCATGTGGTAATTGGCTTGAAACTGTTGATGCGCCCGACGACTGTAAGAGCTGAATTGCACGTCTGATTACGGCTTTTACAGAAGCTACATAGGTGGGCCAGACAATATGTCCTTTCAACTAGAAGAACCACAGTCCACATCACCTCATGTGACTCACTGTCGAGCTGTCATTGTGGACCTCTAGTTCCACGTCCCTGGGACCTGTGAGGTTGTCTAGGCTTGCCCTTGTCCAGTCATGTATTCCTGTGGGCCAGGCCAGAAACGCCTTTATCAACACCCTATACTTGTCTGAGCGCTTCACTGTCTCTGCAAGCGCCTGACACCTTCACATACTCATACTTTTGACCTGGAAACCAAGTGGGAAAAACCCGTCGCTACGGATACCATGGTTGAGCACAGGCCATCAGAGCAATGTTCTCTTTTCGCCATCATCATTACCACAAATGATGGCAGGGTCACATTGCCTACTTTTCAGATGTCATTACCTGTTTAGAAACACTCCTTCGTCACAGTGTTTCAGCACCCAACGGTATAGATTTGATATAAATTGAAATGAGTCAAGAGGAATTGGCCCAGTCTATGCCTGTCACTAAGATGAAGTTGAAATGGAAGTGCAGGTCGTCTGTATGTGTGTGTGTTCCAGACGCCCCCCTCGCCCCCCATGCTCGACTGCAAAGTCTACGCCATCCAGCTGATCTGATTGGCAGTGGTGTGACCGTCTGTTTCCGTAGCGACTGGTGGCGGAGGGGGGGCGAAGACAGACAGATGCCAAGAGTCACGCCAAAGACGTCCCCCTGATGTTCACGCCCTGCCCTCCCTCTTCTCTGCATCCCTCTCTCCCTCGTCTTTCATCTGGCCCTCTAAAAGACTTGCGAGGAAAGCAGACCTTTTGGTGTTCTGGTACAGAGAGAGACAGAGAGAGACAGAGAGAGACAGAGAGAGACAGAGAGACACAGAGAGACCAGAGAGACCAGAGAGACACAGAGAGAGACAGAGAGAGACAGAGAGAGACAGAGAGACAGAGAGACGAGCTGCGGCTCTTAACTTTGAGGTTTCCTCTTTGTTCTCTCACACACAGACACACCTCACACAAGCACAGTCATCCTTTCCCCGAGAATATGTATGACAAGAAGTCTTTGTTGTCTTGCTCTGCGACAGCAGAAACAGCAGGTGGTAAGACCTTGTCTTGGCCAGCCCACCTCCCTTTTCTCTCTCAGGGAGGTTGGTGTGTATCAGCAACAGGTTTTTACATCCACTGCTGTTAAACTGGCTTCGGCCTATAGTTATGTTTAGCCTCTATTGCCACAGTTGTCCCCTAGAATCTATCATAGAGAAGGTACAGTACAGCCCAAAAGCATCAGTTCACTTTTACTTCTGTGGGGGAATTTTCCAACAAGGTCCGGTATGCATAATCTTCCTGGCATAGCCGTTTGTTTAGACTGAGTGGGGAAGCGTTCACTGATTGTCAAACAAAATCTCTCTCTGGAATGGATCGCTCCCTAGCCAAGCCCATCATTGTAGAAGCACACCTACAATAGACTGCATATTTCCTCTCCCTTTTTCACCGTTTCTCACCATTTTCATTCTCTGTCCTAAGGGAAGATTCACCCACACTACTGCCTTTGTTAGAGATGACAGGGACCATACCTACTATGACATAGTGCCCCAATCTGCCTAAAATATAAAGAATCACCTCCCTGATACTCTAAGCATTCATTGGTGAAAACGGGAGAGGAGATTGCCAGTACATACAGACAGTCCTCCTAGTCCTCTGGCTCTACTGGGCCCTAACGCTCATAAATTAGAGAGGGAATCTAATTTCCCTCCTGGCCTCTGAGAGCTGCAGTCTGCTTTAAGGCGGGAGACTGTGTGCGTGTATGTGTGGGGGCGGGGGGGGTTCGTTTGATTTGAATTCTTCCTGATGTAAATCGCCTGATATAGGCAGCTCCGCTGAAGACTTGAGACTCCATTTTGGCTTTGGCCTAGTTGGGCGCTGACTCATCCAGACTGTGTCTGTCACACGGACTAAGCAGTAATGGCACAGGACATATGCCAGGCCTGCTTGACATGACGAATGTCTCAGGGGTTCTAGTGTCAGGATGGGGCATCTGAAGATCTTCGCTCTCAGGCACACACTGAACCTCAGACGAGTGCTCTCTGTGAGAACTCCCCAGCCGTCCGTGAAGCACCACAGCAGGTAAACGGTGCCTCTCTCCAGGACCCAGCTAGCTGCTTCTGAACCGGGCTCCTCTGAAGTGAGAGGCCCTGGGAGCTAGATTAGCCTCCCAGCCTGTTCTGAAGTTCTGTTGAAGTTCAGTTGAACTCTCCAGAAGTGCAGCATCAGAAACATTTTTAACAGGTGTGTCAGTCTGTGTTGCGAACTCTGCTCTGTTCTGACTCCCTTAGTAGGAGCTTCTCTCATTGCGTCTGTGAAGAGGAAAACCTGAGCGCGGCTTCTTTCAGTGCTCCATCACTGTTCTGTGTTTCTCGTTCCTGTCATGAGTAGCTGAAACGTGTCTGTCACTTCAGGCCCTGTAGAGCTAAGCGGGAGGAGGTGCTCTTGTCTCGGAGGAAAGAACCACATCCACCTTGTCGGTGACAACCTGTCTGGAGGACTGACTGTTTGAATACAAACACACCCATGAGAAGACTGACGGACAGCCAGTCGGTGAGACAAACTGTCAGTCAGTTATTTACGACGCCGACTCTGGAGGGAAGAGCAGACTGGAGGTTGTGTGCTGGAGATGTTTACAACGTCAACAAGCTGAAGGGAACAACGTAGAATGGCTGGAATCCTGCCTGGCTGGTTATGGGTGTCTTCATCCTAACGTCTCTCCTAATCGAGCCCTGGTGGTTAATCAATCACACGAGGAGGACTGGAAGAACCTAACATTATCAAGTCACTCTACACTGTTGCCTGCAGTCTAAGGATATTCTATTGTTATCTTATTGTAATGTTCTTACATATACGCATGTTATATATTATGTGTGTTGTTTCCACTGAAGTCTCAACATGTCATAAACCAGAATGGAGAGACCCGTGTTTAGAACAGCTAGGGACATTTCTGTCGGAATATATCTCAGATAAAGATCACCCAACTGTCACTTTTCTGTGTGTGTGTTTAATGCTGACGTCGTCGCACCTGTTCCCAGGGCAGAGCCAGTCTGACAGGTTAGGGTGAAACTGCAGCATACCTGGACCTTACCTGGGTAGCAGGTGAAAGGGGATTGTCCACCTGAGCCTGCAGTGCCAGTTTTCAAGTAGGAGGGGCTAACCCCGAGGCCCAGTGTTTGATGAAGCATTACACTGGAGACCTTCTCCTCCCCCTGTTCTTCTTTCCCTGTAACATCCGTTCCCCAAGGGCCCCTACAGCATGCATCTTTCCAGCCCTTTCTGACCTGCCAACTGAGCTTTACATACCAAACACAAGCTATTCAGTTCAGTCATTCAAGACTTGAGTATTCCCTTTAGCCTTGACTTTATTTTGGAGCGTGGAAAGACAATGACAGGCCCTGGTTCCTCCTCCCCCACCTCCATTCCTCCTGGTGTTGTTTGTGTAAACATGCCGTTCGAGGTGATTGAAGTCAGGCGGCCTGGTAACCACAGCGACAGGCTCTAAACCCGAAGTAGTGCTAAATAAAACCTTGAGAACGGTATGATCTGTCCGGGAAGCCGGCTTTAGAGGTAAACAACAGGGTCCTGTTTTTACCCCCTGTTCTGTCTTGTCTAGACCTGCTGGCAATAACTCATTTGTGTATATATCTTCTTTATATAATACAATCTTATATAAGGGAGTATTATCAATGTCTTTAAGAAGGCGTTCTAGAAATGAAGACGCGTACTAATCCTTGCCTGTGAAGCACCTCTCCGCCTCAGTCCCCCCCCCTGGTAGATAAGCTCAGCAGGTTCCTCCTGAAGCCTGGGAGACGTCCTCCGCAGCTCCCTCTAATCCCCCACACTCTGGAGGAGATTTGCATGCGGAAGGAGAAGGATGCGGGTAATGGACTTACTCCAGTCAGATCTGCTGATGTTCTCCATCCAGTGTTTCATTACTCCAGCTCTGCGCTCCCGTTTCAAACCACGGATGTTGAAGTTCCTGTGAGGCTGTGGAGAGCTCGGGAACGACTGGTTAGAACAGGATTTCAGATATAACAGAAGGATCACTTCTAATTCATTGGCTCTGGGCTCCTACTGTGCACAATGACAATAAAGTTTAATCTGATCTACTTAACTCCGACCCAGTGCTATCTGCTAGGAAGGGCCAGGCTGGAATGTCCAATCCCAATGTTTGTGCTGCTAGAGGGAGTTCACCTCTTTAAGGAGAGGAAGAAGGGGCACATCCACCCTCTGTGTTTACATCCGTCACATGCGCGCACACACACACACACACACACACACACACACACACCACACACCAGATGGAAGGGAAGTTAAGTTGAAAAGTAACTATCACACTAACCTTTCCACAGACAAATCATGTCACGTAGGGTTAGACCTTTCCAAAGAAATGATGGAATTGGTTGGCAGACGATTTTAAAAAGCTCAAATATGCTACTTTGCTCTTCTTGACTTATTTTGTGTGTGTGTGTGTGTGCGGGTGTTCCTATAATGCCAAAAGTGCCCAAATCCGCATAGCATAAAGGCACAAACTGTCATCAAATATGACTGCTTTTGTGTTTCTTTTTTTATATGGATGTTTTTTTTTACATGGCTCTGCTTCCTCAGTCCTTGAATACGTTTGAATCTACCCTTTGCAGTCCTCCAGGGTAGTGCAGTGTGAGTGAGTGAGAGCCCAGAGATACGTGCTTATTCCTCAGACTGGCAGCACCCTCCACCACCTCCTCTGGATCTGGTCAACTGAGAGCAAGTGGGGCACCCTGACCCAGCCATCGACATTATCTACGCTCTCTCCTGTCTGCTGGAAGCAAATAGTGGAGGCGTAAGCCTGGAGAAGTCTGTGTGTGTGTGTGTGTGTGTGTGTTTGTGAGGTAAGTGTGCGTATTCTTCTGGTCTATTTCTCAGGCTTCATTCTGCCCGGCTAAGCGCCAGCTGTACTCGGTGGACTGTGTGATGTTCGGGTACAGGCTACCTTCCTATAGCACACAGAGCCCGGATCAGGCCCAGAGAAACGGAACATCCACGGTCATGAGTCAGGTCTCTGTTAGTAGCTGCCTGAGACACTGGGCTTGTGGGCCTTTGTCTCATTCTCATGGATCGTTCTGAATGATGTAGACCAGTGGTCTTCAACCTTGGTCCTCAGGGCCCACTGTCCTGTATGTTTCCCTGCTCCAACACACCTGATTCTAATGAAGGTAGTTTTCAGGCTTCTGCTAGCTTGATAACGATGGAGCAGGGAACTATCTAAAACGTACAGGACAGTGGGCCCCGACTCGGGTTGAAGACCACTGGTGTAGATTGTATATGATGTGTACTGTACAGTAAGTTCACTCAGGCTTTGTGTGTGTGTTGTGTGTATTGGTTGAGCTTCAGGCTGTAGTTAGATCAATTGTTAGGGGATGTGGTCGTCTCAGTTTGGCTGAGTTTGACTGTGTAGCAGGCAGCCTGCCTGCCTGCCTGACGAGTGGTAGTGTCTTTCTGCCTGCCTGCCTGCCTGTGTCTGTCCGTCCGTCTGACTTTCAGTCCTCTGGGCCCAGATGAAACAACTGAGAGTGGACAGATGGACACAATTTTGTCCACTTGTCTGTGTGTGTGGGTTTGACGAACGTGTGCGTGCGTGTAAGAGTGTGTTCTCCTCCTCCTCCTCTGTCAGCTCTCTGCTGAACCGTGAAGGGAATATGTAGCGTAAAAACTGGGCAGAGCCAGTGCTGTCAGCATCACGCTACACAGCTCCTCCTGTGCTCTCTGTCGGTCTCTCTGTCGGTCTTTCCCCTTCTATCCCTCGGCACTGTCTCAGTCTTTCTGACTCGCCGTCTCTCTGTTTGCGTGTGATATCTCCTGATTTACACAAACAAACATGGGCGTTCTCTGCAGCTGTCTGTACGTCTGTCCGCCCCTCACCCCTCACCCCTCGCCCCTCAACCCCTCCTGCTTCCTCCCTCTCTCTGGCATACTGGTTGTACAATGTAGTTGGGACTCTCTGAGAGCTGAAGAATATGCGTTCCCCAAAGCGAGCCTCTGTTATCTTGATCGTCTCCATCTACTCTGTGTCTTAATGGTCGCTGGGCTCGGGGTTGCCGGGGGCTGTGACGGCGCGGAAGCAGTGAGGGAAATGAGGGCTGTTCTAAAGGCTGCTTCCCCGGGATGATCATTCCAACATTCAAACCAGGATGAAATCTCTCCTATCCACTTCCCTCTCCAAACCCTCCATTCTCCTCCCTGCCTTCCTGCCCTGCTGCCTCCCTGTCCTCCTGCTCTCTCTCTCTCTTGCTCCCTTCCTTCCTCTCTCCCTCGCTCCGGTGTCCCCTCTGACCCATATTTTCTGGGAAGCAGATGTCTTGTGAGACCAACGCTGGTGGTTTACCTGTGACCCACATTGCTTTTATCACATTGGAAATCTCTCCCTCCTCCATAACTCACATCTGTCTGTTGGGAAGTTAGTGGTACGTCCCTGGTCCTCATGCCCGCCCCTGTCATGTCCCTCAGACTCAGCTGCCTGGTCTCCGTGAGTTCCCCTGTGTTGACACGTCCCCAGTGCTGCAGCCCTGACATTGCTGCTGGCTGTAGAGCTGCTCGCAGGCAGCTTGCGCTTTCTGGAGAAGCCTGATGACAAACAGTGATGTTTGAGGCGGATGTATTGGTGTGTGTGTGTGTGTTGTCTGTGTGTTTGTCTGAGTGTGTTTGGGAGAGGGATTGTGGAGAAATGCGTGGGTGATGGGTGGGGTTGAGTGAGTGAGTGAGGAAGTGTGTGCGTTTGTGGGAGAAGGGGAGAAAGTGGGCAGCATCATGAAGCTGTTGGGGCATTGAGCAGAAGGCAGCAGATATTACCCCCATATTTCACGTCTCTGAGATGGACTGGTCTGCGACTCCCCCATTGGACGGTGCCAATAAGCGACATCCACAAATCAGCCTCTCATTTCCTGTGTTCTGGCAGAGGGTTGTTATTGCCTTCTCAGCCCCCGTCAACCACCACCCACACTACCCTACCCCCCAACCGCATCGCATCCCTTATCCACACCCTGCTTTTGTTCTGCTCCTGTGATTGGATGGTTGCGGGGCGGATGCTAATGAGGGCGAGGCAGGGTGTCAGTATAGCACAGCTACTGGCAGATTGGATTCTGGGTGACTGGGTGAGGGGGGTCATTACAGGGTTGGTAGGGGTGTTGGTAATGTCTTCATAGATGTTTACATTTGTTTTGTGTAGTTTTGTAGTTGTTTCTTGTTTCAGTTGTCATGAATGTGGGCTTGCGAGTAAGCACAAGTTTTAGTTGTCTGTTTGGACCGTGTTAGTGTGTGTGTATGCAAGCCCGTGTGTGTCGGTGTACTGTACGAGCGCGTGTGCATGTGTGTGCGGTCCCCCTGTTGTGGCTCTTGTGGTGTGATTGATTCGCTGCCTCCTTAGATCTGTCTGCTGCAGCTCTTCGTCTGCATAATGGCTCGCTCCCTCCCTCTCGCTCCCTCCCTTGCTCTCTCGCTCTCTCTCTCTCTCACCCGCTCTCCCTCCCTCTCTCTCTTTCTCTCTCGCTCGCTTGCTCCCTCTCTCGCTCTCTCTCTCACTCCCTCCTTCGCTCGCTTTCTCACCCACTCCCTCTGTCTCCCTCCCCGCTCTCTCTCCCTCCCTCCCTTTGCTCCTTCTGTTTGGAGAGAGAGACAGAGCACACTGACAGTCCAGTCATTCCTGTCCTTCCTCTATTTCCTCCTCCTTCCTCCTCAGTGCTGTACATCTGATCTGATATCTTCCTAATGTAGTTTGTGCATCACAGACCAGTACAGGCCCATTTGGAGTTGAGCTAAACAATTGACAACAAAGATATTCTCTTATCATAAAACAGTCTAGATGTTACATTATGTAAGGCATTGTCTGTGTGTCTCTGTGTGTGTGTTTTCCAGAAAGGGCCACAGTCTGTTTTGGGTAAGGAAGTGGTAAATAGCTCATTAGCAGTATCAGTCTGGCACCCAGACACTGTGGTAGCAGATGGGCACATGGACCCCTGTGGAGCTGTTGGGGGTACAGACCACCGGGGAATCCCCCTCACACGCACACACACACACACCACCTCCCCACTTAACTTATTAGGGTGTTGGAGTGTGCTAAAGCTTTTGGTCATGATTTGTCAACCTTTTCACACCAACACCAGTCATCCAGTTCTAAATCACCGTTCTCTAAAACCCAAGATTTCTAGGATAATAACAATTCTTAAAGTCACTTTGTTAAAAGAAAATCCAGCACATCACAATCAATGACCCAACTGCTTTCTATACTGCATCAACCTGCCAGGCTCTCAGAGAGTCCCAAGCCCAGTCCAGACTGCCTCCTTCCCCCCAGCTGAGTCCCGGAGGCTGACAGCTTCCTGAGTGGACCTGGCACTGGAGCCACTCGCTGCCCCGGCCCGGCCCAGCCCAGCCCAGCCCTGGAGCTGCTCGCTGCCCCCCAGCGTAGCCCAGCGGCCCGGCCCAGCCCTCCCCAGCAGGCTAATGTCAACTCTGCAGCCCCCGTCCTAATCACTACCATATGGTCCTGCATTCCTGTCGCCCTGCCTCTGCCCCTGTGCAGACCTGGAGCTGGACAGACTCAGCTGTCTGTGTCGTTGTCAGACCATCAGGCTTCTTCTCCAGCAACCTTAAACTATTCAACATGCATATCAATCGGCACTCCAACACTTTATAGTATTGAATTCCCGGTTCTAACTGTAATTACTTATTGCTGCTACTTCGTTTTATGGCAGGTTTTTGGCATTTCAGCTTTTTGGAAAGTTTTTGTCGCTTTTTTTGTACTTAACACCGGCCATTCCAAGCAACTTTTCTGTAGGGGTCATGGTCGTGAGCAGTGTTCATGTGGGTACCCAGACACACCTGAGGGGACTACCTGTGGACCCATGTGACCTTAGCAACTCATCCTTCTCCTTCCTAGAGGGTTTTTTCTTCCTATTCTCTCCTTCTTATTCTTCCTCATATAATAACTCTCCCCCTTCTCTTTCCCTCACTCCCTCACTCCCTGTATCTGCTGACGGGTTGACAGTGACAGTGACAGTCTTTGTTTTATTCAGTGGGAGCGTGATCGATGGCCGCCTGCGGAATCAAAAGACTTGGCTTCATTATGGGCCATTGATTTACCTCCCTGCCGGAGGAACGCAGGATGTTATGATTGATCGTCTCGCATGCCGCATACTGTACAGGGAAACCTACACCTTGTTTATCTTGGGCTGATTGGTCAGTACCAGTAACAACCGTGAACACAGTGTGACGTGTGTAGGAGAAGTGGAAGGCCTGGACGAGATGCAGGCTCCTGAGGGATGCTGGGAGCTGGGAGGAGGAGAGGGCGACCCTGCTGCTTTGATCTGCTGAGCCCTGGGACGAGGGAAAGGGCTTGGACTGAGCACTAACCACTTTAATGTTGAGAAGTGATCAAGAGGGGGAAAGAGGGAAGGAAACATGAAGTGAGAGAGAGAAAAAGAGAGATGTCTTGGAGATACAGTTATGCCACACATGTGGTTGAACTTGTTCCAGAAGAATTTGGGTGGTCTGATGTCATCGACCTTCCAATGCAGTTTCGTCCTTCCGCAGGAGTCAGTTTCTGTGTGTGTAGTTTGTGGGTGGGTGTGTGTGTGTAGTTTGTGGGTGGGTATGTGTGTGTGTGTGTGTGTGCGTGCACATGTGCCTAGCCTCACAGCACCAGAGTGTTTTCCAAACGTGTAGTCTTGTACTCGTCAAGGCTCCTGTAAGAGATAGACACACAGCATGAGCTCACTCTTCTTCCCTCTGCCACAAACACTTTCATGTCGGTGCCAGTTATCCACCTCTGGATGTGAACCAGAGAGGACGTCAAAGAACCGCCGCTCTTTGTAAACTCCAATGAGCCACCATGAAGTGTGTTAGTGTTGACAGGAGCATTCTATCAGATTAAATCCATGTGAATGGTAAATTTGGGATGACTGCGCTAATCTCTGTGTTGGGAGTCTTTGAAGAAGACGTTGATAGTATCGTGCTCCTGGCCCTCCTCAGTGTGACAGAGAGCGTGGGGCAGGTGTGGGAGGGGCTTTAGGACTCGCTCTCAGGTGAGTTGTTGAGCGTCACACAGTCGTGCTAGATAGAGATCAGAGCGGGCGAGGGACTGGAAAAGCACATCTCAGGAGAATTTCCCAGATCAGTCCAAACAAACAAACAGGCTATCGGTGTTGAAGGTGAGTGGCGTCGACCCTGTGACGAACAGTCTTTATTTAGCTGAAACGTGTCAACGTTTCAGGTGTTCCAAACCCATATGTACTGGGAAGCATGATTATTTCTGCTGTGGTGTCTTCTTCATGAGAAAATCTAACTTTATTGTTACCTATATCCTTTGGTTCTGAAAGTTATGCCTGAGGTTGAGATTTCACAACTGAAACCTACTGAACGAAACCTTAGGTTTCAGAGTAAGAAGGTACAGTATGTCGTGCTTAACCTGTTTGTGTATTTGACGATGGTGATGGTTATGATGATGATGATAGTTGCTGTCACTCCAATGTCTCTGTCTGTGGAGCATGCTCTGTTGAGTCCAGTGGGTTCCTTCCATTTTTGGAGCATTATTAGTACGCCCCTCTTTTCCTTTCCTCGACACAGACCCTAGGCTCCCTCTCCTATTTCCTACCTCTGCTCCTCCATGTCCTCCCTCTCCTCTGTTTAGTTTTTTTCTATCCTCCTACTCTTTCCTCCATCTTCTTCTTCCTCTTTCGGGTGACCCTTCCTGGTGGTCTGAATGAACTCCAGATTCCCCCCCTGCTGTCCCTCAGAACCTGCTGTCCCTCAGAACCCTGGACCCCCTTTGGCAACATGTCGGGGGAGAGAGGAGAACATGCTCAGCAGCTCTCCCTCATTAGCAGGGGAAACCCTACTCTGGGCATGCTGGGAGTGGATCTGCCTGCTGGTGTGCTGTGGCTGGACAGCTGCATTATCCCAAATGAAACAAGTGGAGCTGCCCCGCAGCCCTGTGGGGCCCCTGGGGGCAGGAGGCCCCTCTGTGGAGGCAGAAGAACACAACACAGGGCCACCGGTTAGCTGGGGGGAGGAGGAAGAGGAGGGAGCAGAGAGATAGTGAGGTGGCCTGTCAAGACTGAAGAAGATGAACTGCAGCTTTTTTGTGACAGTCTGTTTTGTGTGTGTTGGTCAGTGTTGTCTCCTCTACCTGAGTTCTATCTCTGCTGCGTGAGTCTTGTTGAATAGTGCTGCAAAGATGGTATAGAGGGACCTCTGCCTGCCTGCCTGCCTGCCTGCCTGCCTGCAGCAGCCCATGGTTTACTCACAGAGGTCAGCGGGAGGTCACTGGTCCCATGCTGACTGCGCTCATCCAAGCCAGTGTGTGTGTCATGCTGTAATTGCACGTGTAATTGATCCGACTGCACACTCTCCCTCCCCTCCTTATAGAGACAAACGATGACTGGGCAGGGTGATGTGGATGGCGCTACTGCAGGCCTCTTGTGGAGAGCGAGTGTAGCCAGATGTCTGTCTAAAGCAATCGGAAAGAGGATGATTAGGTGTAAAGTAATGGTTAGGTTCATTTTCCCCTCATTGGGTTTGCGTTTGTGTGGTGTGTGTGTGTGTGTGTGTATGGGTTGGGGGTGGAGGGGGTGAGAGTGTACGAGAGCAGGAATACGATGGATGAGACGTTCATCTCAATGCCCCAAGGTCCTGCAGACCAGCCTTCGCCACGCCCCCGAGAGCTGTGGTTGCTATGATACACCGGAGAGAAGGGGGGGCAGAATGGATGTTAACGATCTTGAAGGTGTCACCAGCTTTAATTGATCACCGAGGAAAGCCTGGCTGAGGAGGGCCACAGCGTACTATCAACACAAGCACCCGGCACTCCATAGAAAAGGATGTCACAGCACAAACAAATACACAAATCAATAGTGCTGTTACTCCTTCCTTCTCTCCATCTCTATCTCTGTTTCTCTCTCCAGGCCCTGTGTTTCTGCTGGGGCGAAACAGCAGCAGATCTATCCTGCACCCCTAACCGCCGAAATGTAATTAGACCAGTTGAGAGCGCAAATGTCATAGCTATTGATCAGAGAGCCAGCGCATACTGCACGGGCGACCCCAGCATTTAGCCTCTCGTGAACAGGCTTCATTAGATGACCCTGTCGTCAGGCCAGAAGCCGGCCGGTCCCCTCATCTGGATCTGGAGGTCAGCTGGATGACAGTTTAGATGGCAGCCAAACCTCGCTCGTGGGAGCTGAAGGTTAGGTACATGTGCGTGTGTGTGTGCGACTCATCTCTTACAATCTATGTGCGTCCTTGAAAAGGGATATTAATAAAGTGTGAATGACTTGAGAGGATTTTTTTGGCCGGCTTGGAAGCAAATCAGTGACGTGTTTTGAATTTTAAAAGGCATTGAATACTTGATATTGAAATGTAAACACCACCAAATTCGGTGGTTTTGAATTCACCTCTTACATTTAAATATGAATTGATTTCAATGTTCCCAAAAAATCTTAAATATTGAAATCAATTCTTATTTCAGTTTTAAACGTCGCTAATGTGTGGAGTAGACTGGATAGACCACCAAGGTGATAGCTACAGAAAGCGACTCCGGAAAGTTTCCTTCTCGCTGAACAAACAGAATGCCCTATCTGCTTGTTATGGCATCAGCCTGTCCGGTCCCTCAGTGGCTTCTCAGCCTCGCCAGTATATTTAGACTTCCTTGTTTGTCTCAACAGCCAGGAAGCAGCTTCCTAACTCAGCTTTTGGGACCATTGGTGGAATGATTCGTTTGCAAGGCCTTATCTGTCTGCATAGCTTCACCAGGCTTTCTATTATCAGTCCACTGTGTGCGTGTGTCTGTGTGTGTGAGAGAGAGTGTCACCGAATTACTTTTGTTCAGAATATTTATCTTTTTGCCTGAGCAGTTTAGCAATATCCATTTAATGACATTACCAACACTGCCAGGATAAGAAAGGACCATGTTTCAGACCAAGTAATAAAAACATGTTCGGAGGCAGAAGCAGTAATACGCCAGTATTAGATTTGGTGTCTAGCAGTGGTCTGGAGAGCACCAGTCACGATCTTGGCTAACCTTGTTGCCAGGGGCTGTACCGTTCCCTCTGTCTGTGGACTGTGATTGGCTGAGAAGCAGCCGGCTTTCTTTTATGACAAACGATGTGTTTGTATGACAACATCACATATACTGCTTCTGCATTGCTGCTTTTTGTTCATAGATCTCTAGCCACATACACAAATACTCTGGTCACCCTTATAAAAATTATTGGCAAACTGATGAACAAGATGGGCAGAAGATTACCTCAAGGTCTGCAGTAAAGACTTATTACCTGTTTGGAATAAAGAATGTTTTACTCAACAGTTTTGCAGTAAAGACTACATTACCTGTTTAGGTCTGCAGTAAAGACTACATTACCTCTGTAGGTCAGAAGTTAGACTACATTACCTCTGTAGGGCTGCAGTAAAGACTCTATTACCTCTGTAGGTCTGCAGTAAGACTACATTACCTCTGTAGGTCTGCAGTAAGACTACATTACCTCTGTAGGTCTGCAGTAAAAACGTTCATGTCTAAGGGCAAGAGGGAATCCGTTTATGAACTTTAGAGAGAAATGGAGAGCAAGGAAGGGAGGACAGAGACAAAGTGAAAAATCAATGCTTTGAAGAAACATTAGCGTGAAGCTGAACTTTAGACCTCCCCTACTCTTTTCCACTGTCTCGGCTCTACTTGCTCAGACTTCCATCTCACCTCGATTGATTTTTCCACATGGTAAATATCCCTACACGTTTCCCTCTGAGACAAACCATTCAGTTCTTCCACTAATTCACATTGACTGGACCATGATGTATATTCTGTTCTTTAACTTTGATTAGAATACCAACCCTTTTCTGGTCTTCCATCGTTCTTAAGTGTTCTATCGTGGAGAGGATGGTAGAGGAGAGGAGAGGGGAGTGCAGTGGAGGGGAGGGGCGAGGAGGGGAAGGGACCATGGATTTCTGAAGCTAATTCAATAGCCTGTTCTCTTCTGTTCTTGCTCATAATGAGATTGGAACACAGACGTTTGGTCCCCTGATTAAAGCATCCAATCACAGAGAGGTTGTTGAGGGACAGGTTCCCGTGGCCCAGCTCTAATAGAGAACGTTATCACCCAACCAGGCACTGTTCCTTAATTACAAACCATACAGACGCTGCCGTCGCTGGGCCAAACGTCTCACAGATAATAGACTTGGTTAGTGCTGCTAGCGAGTCAAGCAAACTAATTAAATAACTTTCCCTTTTATATCGGTACATTTAATGGGTTCATTGCAGTTTGAAATTAGATCATCTTACATTATCACAGCAAAGATAAATAATGAGAAAGCGAACACTAGTCACTGCAGTGCCCAGCCTCACCGTGCTGTGACAGTGTGGCGCTCCCGGGCAGTGTGAGTGTCCTCTGCCCAGTGTTGGGCAGCATTAGCCTCCCTGTGAGCTGGATAGAAGCAGACAGGGAGAAAGGCTGCCGGCCCACGCAGACACAAACACTACAACACTGACTCTGCCGTGCCCCTCGTCACTGTGTCTCTGCCGTGCCCCTCGTCACTGTGTCTCTGCCGTGCCCCTCGTCACTGCATCCCTCTCACTGCAACACTGTGTCTCTGCCGTGCCCCTCGTCACTGCATCCCTCTCACTGCAACACTGTGTCTCTACCATGCCCCTCGTCACTGCATCCCTCTCACTACAACACTGTCTCTGCCGTGCCCCTCGTCACTGTGTCTCTGCCGTGCCCCTCGTCACTGCATCCCTCTCACTACAACACTGTCTCTGCCGTGCCCCTCGTCACTGCATCCCTCTCACTGCAACACTGTGTCTCTGCCGTGCCCCTCGTCACTGCATCCCTCTCACTACAACACTCTGTCTCTGCCGTGCCCCTCGTCACTGCATCCCTCTCACTGCAACACTGTGTCTCTGCCGTGTCCCTCGTCACTGCATCCCTCTCACTGCAACACTGTGTCTCTGCCGTGCCCCTCGTCACTGCATCCCTCTCACTGCAACACTGTGTCTCTGCTGTGCCCCTCGTCACTGCATCCCTCTCAGTACAACACTGTGTCTCTGCCGTGCCCCTCGTCACTGCATCCCTCTCACTGCAACACTATCTCTGCCCTGCCCCTCGTCACTGCATCCCTCTCAGTACAACACTGTGTCTCTGCCCTGCCCCTCGCCACTGCATCCCTCTCACTGCAACACTGTGTCTCTGCCGTGTCCCTCGTCACTGCATCCCTCTCACTGCAACACTGTGTCTCTGCCGTGCCCCTCGTCACTGCATCCCTCTCACTGCAACACTGTGTCTCTGCTGTGCCCCTCGTCACTGCATCCCTCTCACTACAACACTGTGTCTCTGCCGTGCCCCTCGTCACTGCATCCCTCTCACTGCAACACTATCTCTGCCCTGCCCCTCGTCACTGCATCCCTCTCAGTACAACACTGTGTCTCTGCCCTGCCCCTCGTCACTGCATCCCTCTCACTACATCACTGTGTCTCTGCCGTGCCCCTCGTCACTGCATGTCTCTCAGTTGTACGCCACTTACCTCATAATACAGAGGAAGGATATGGACGAGCTGTTGGCTATGCCAGTTTGTTTGTGTGCTCGTACATGTGGCACACATAATGGGTGCCCCAAAACACTCCCTCACTCACCCCATCGCCCCTACAATCTAGTGCTGCAGCGTGCTATCCCACTTGCTATATCACGACAGGCCTTTATAATGCACATGTCATTGATTTTCCACTACACATCTGTCGGCCACATCATAATTTTTCCGACTGACCTTTTTACCTCAGAGAGAGCTGTAGGCTACATTGTTTGCATAGATCTGTTAGTAAGTAGCGTTGATGGGTGTATAAGGGCAGTGCTGACTGACATTAAGGCCTGCGTGGTATTGTTCCACTGGGCTGGGGTTCTCCTCTGGCTCTGATAATATCCCCCAGAGGATCTATCCATTCATTCTTAAAGCTGCAGAGTACCGTGGAGGGTAGTGTGTCTGTCGTATATTGCTCATACTTATTTTTGGAAAGGCTGCTACAACACGCCACTGTTGGTATGCGTTTCCAAACATCCTATTACTACTAAAACCCAGACCATGACTGCATGTCGTGACCTTCTGTTGTTTGTTATGGAGCTCTACTTTCCTGCTCTCATTTCCCATTGAAGGACAATTGCATACAATTTGATGATCCCTGCTCCGGAGCAGAACTTTACTTGATGGAACTTTCCGGTCTTTGTTTGGGGATAGGGGGCTGTCTGAAGGAGGCCGTCTGTCCTGCACACAGTCAGGTTGCATGCTGGGATGGAGAAGGAGAAAGACTCGACAGGGTTATTAGTGTGCTTACTAAACTCCTGTGTGGTTTTTGGTTGGCCGATCCTCAAAAAAGTGGAAAATTCTAGTTAAAACTAAAACTCATTTTGTTTTACTTTCAAATGTTTCTCATCATCTGGAACATTTTGAATACTCTTTTATGCTGAACCACTAGACAATATGTATCAAGTCAGGATCTTAAGTGACCCAGTGTGCAGACTTTAGGGATCAGAGCGTACACCATTAACATCAGCCCTCCAGCCCAGGTTTCCATGCTATTTACAGCATCTGTTAAGGATAAAAACGTCACAAGTGTGTGGGTCTTTGCTATTAAAAGCCCAAAGCCGTAGACGTGTAAATGACATCACTGAGCCAGGGCAGGTCAGGACCTATGAGTCATTCTGGGTCCAATGTCAAAACGCCCTGGTCATGTGACCATGGCAGTTAGAGAAATGAGTGGCTCTGGTAGACAGCACTATTGGCTGTAATGTTGACCAAGGGTTTAATGACTAGCTGAAGGTGTTGCAGAATATCACTTAATTCAATGTCTCAGTGGTACAGCCTGAAGTTTTGTTAATTTGTAAGCCTATTGGATGGAAACATGTTCTCTACTTCAATAATCACTTTGACAATGTGAAATACATACAAACACACACTCCAACAGAGGTCGCTCTGTAGTCCTGCATCCTCTCAAAGATGTTTAACAACACGTGGCCTAATAGTAATGTACAGTAGCTTATTAGAGGAGGCGTGGACATGACCCAGACGATAAGACACTGTAAGCTGAACTGACTGCCCAGTGAAGGCATTATGAATCAGACAGGAGATCCCTCTGCAAACTTCTCTCCCGGCCCCTTGTGACTTTCATTTATCAGACTCCGTGGTGAGCTGCTGTAGACCATTAGAAGTCAACAGCTTAGGGACGTGTACTTTCCTAAGTTGTTCACATCATCACAGGCACTTAACAAGGCTCTACCTCTGCGGCCAGAGCCCCATCAGCATGCGGACCACCTCTGAATGGGCTTTTAATGGCTCAATTAGTTACTACGTGAGTGATGAAGAATGCCATAACACCATAGAAGCAATCAGACAGGCTTTTTGTGTGTCGGAGGAGGGGGTTCATTTGCCATCATTTTGATTTGATTACGGACCATTCCTCAGTGGGAGGGACTGGGGGGAAATGAACGAGGCATAAACACACACACACACACACACACGTGTACATGGTCAGTACTTTACAACGGCAGCGGTGCTATACTGATAGTATGAGATACCGTGTGTCACTTATCTGTCTGCTGCAATTTCTATGTTACTCCAAACCTTTACTTGTGTAATTGTTTTGACTGCATAGATCTATTTCGGAGCCAAAAGAGACACACCCGGATATGTCTTAAAAAGCTCTCTGAACAGTTCTTTGGGGAAAGCTCACAGAAATGTTCCCATGTATGAGCCAGTGGGAGAAATTCCACCCTTTTTCCTTTGTAACCCCCTCATATAGCTAGCCTCACAGCACATTTCAGATGTAGTGAACCAAACGCTGTCCTGTGCCCTAGAATGGAGATGTCATGGCAGGATTGTATCCTGTGTGGGCTGGTGAGGGGTTAAAGCTATTGTTGAACCTCCAGCATTGTTTGGAGAGCTGTGTCTAGTTCAGTGGTCCTGCAAACAGGCTGTGCCACAGGATGTGAGTGTGATGGTGGTGGGGGCGGGGAGGGTTACATGAAGCCAGCTAATTGTTGTAACATGTTATTGTAAGAATCTCTCACTGTCTCATCTCCTTAATGCTCCGTTTGGCTTTCTTTCTTCCATTGGTTATGATTTCAAATGTATTTCTCAGTGCATCACATTTCTAGTGGAGCATAATGGGACAGGGGGATAACAACCACAGTGCCAGTTGTTGTCCAGGAGAGATCTTGTTAGTCTGGGGGGGGGTGTTGAGGGGAGGCCGGACTAGAGGCCCCTTCCCCCCAGCTCAGCTCTCCTGTCTGCTTAGATACCTGGGGTCTTCCTTGCTTCTGACTGGCTGAATGCAGAGGTCAAGGGTCATGACATTACCAGCCAGGCATCACAGTTGTGTCAAGTCGTCATTTATTCATTTATCACAGTCTTTAGTCTAATCTCTGGTTGGAAGACCTTTCCTCCGGTGCACTCAGTGTTGAGCAGATTCTCCACTCTTATTTTCCATGACAAAGAATCTGAATGCCTCTGGAGATGCTATAGAGTGGATGAGCCACTTGATTGATCCGGGCCTAGTGCTCATTGTCCCTCTGCTGAAGGATGTAGGTAGGCTGATACGACCTGCATTTGAATGCGGCCAAGAAGATTTTCTTTCGCTCTCTCGGGGAACACAAGTGCAGCTAACTTCTGATGTGGACGTAATTTCAATTGAAAAGCCGCCGTTGCTGTCTCAGCACTTAGTGGAAGTAGTTAGGGCTGTCATAAAACAGTCTGAGGGACTTTCAGTTTAGAAGAGAGCTCTGGCGTAATGGCCCCTGTAGAGGCAGTCCAGCCCCTCCATGCTGAGTCCACAGGGGGATGGAGATGAGAGGCACAAGGGCATTTCATTAACTCCCTTAACGCTGCTTATGAATCTGGTGTATTCAGTTGCTAAGTTAAAGAGAGCAACACAGACATAACCAATGACACGTCAAAACGAGCATGATTGTCATCTGACTCTGACTCTGTGTGTGTGTGTGTGTGTGTGTACCATTAAGACTGTCTCTGGGCGTCGGCATCGAAGCAGGAATGTGGGGCCAGGAATGTTGTCCTCCATGACTCTTACAGTTGGGAGTGTCATAAAGAGGTCCTGTTTGATTTACTTACCCCGAGGGAAACTGGCAGATCGAACTTTGTGCGAGTTTGATTTCTTCTGTCTGTGTTGGTCTTCATGGCTGTGTGCTGTAGGTCTGGCTGATATTAGCAGTCCTATATGTGAAGGATGCAGAGGGCGTGTCTGTGTGTGTCTGTGTGTGCTATATGGGCTCTGGAACATCTGTGAGTGTTCTGCTGCATGTGGACTATTCTTGTCTGTGTGTTTGTTGTGCTGTGTGTGGACTAGAACTGCGTGTTGAGCTACCTCTGGACTAGACCTGCATGTCCTATTAAACAGACAGGCCCTGTACTGTCTGTGGCCACACCTCAGTGCACTCAACAGGCTTCTGTGATTGGAGCCTAATTGCAGATAACTAATCCTCTTCCTGTTTCTCTGGAGGCCTCATGGTCTCCTAGCTTCATTCTGCAGTCGTCTGCATTCTGCCTGTGTCTTGACACGGTGCAGCCTTGGCCTCAGCTGTTTGGGAATGGACTTGTAGCCCTCCAAACAAGCGGAAGCCAGCTCTGTTTGTTGTCTGTCTGCGTCCCTATCTGATTGATGGGGCTGTGATTGTGTAATGGAGTCTGGTCTGGCCCTGCCAGCATCCGTGTCCTCGCTCTGCCCCGGAGGGCACGGGAGATCTCGTCTGAGAGAGGCAGGCAGAGATCCTCCTCAGGATCATCTCTCTCTCTGCTCTTATCTCCCTCAGCTATTACGTTGAGGGGTGGTGGGGGCGTTGCAGAACGGTGGAGGGTACGGGGAGACGAGGAGGCTGGAGTCTTGCCAAATGGATAAACTGGCATTTCCGTCTCCCACCTCCCATCCCTCCCTGTCATGTCCTCATCTCCTCTTCCCCTCCCTCTCTTCCTGCTATTTCCATATTCCTCTTGTCTGTTCTCACCTATCTGTTCTCCCGTCAAGTCTGTTCTATTTGCTCTTTTCTAGTTTGGAGCTTCCTGGGTAAGGTACGATCACGTTTGAGATATGACACGTGCAGGGAAGAGAAAAAGGAGTGAAGTGGAGAGGAAGTACGGGAGGAGAGATGAGGGAACACAGGGTTATCTAAATGCATAGCTCTGTCTGCTTCCCAGTTGGAGCTGATAACAGCAGCCCTGCTGATGAGCCCCCAGCGCTGGCTGCTGTGTCACCTTCATACCGGTCCCCCTTCCTTCTGGAAGGCAGGAGTCCTGTTGATACAGCTGGCTGGAGAAAGCAAGCCTGGAGCAGTGTGGCCCACCGTAGAGCTGGAGGGAGCCCTGAGCTCTCGTTCACTGTGGCATGAACTCAGGCAACCCAGAGCTCTCTACTCGCTATACGATGATGCTATATGGGAGAGAGCAGAGTAGACGAGAGAGAGAGAGTATGAGAGAGGAGAGAGAGAAATGAGATGAGCTGGGAGGGGTATAGAGATCTATATCTAGTTATATATATAGCTAGAGCTCTCTCTCTATCTAGTTATATCGCTATCTGTTATATCTGTTCTAGATCTATATATCTAGTTCTCGTATCTATCTATGTTATCTCTATTGTATATCTCTATATATGTTATATCTATATCTCTCTGTTACTATATCGGTTATATTTATATGTTATACTCTGTTCTATCTATGTTCTCTCTCTCTCTCTCTCCTCTCACTCTCTCTCTCTCTTGTCTCTCTCTCTCTCACTCTGTCTCTTTCTATGTCTCTCTGTTCTCTCTCTCTCTCTCTCTCTCTGGCTCTCTCTCTGTCTCTCTCTCTCTGGCTCTGTACTATCTTTCTCTGTTCTCTCTCTTACTGACACTCAGAGAGAGGCACACTGCACCTTTTCTAACATCTGTAGTAGGGGTCGACCGATATTTTAATCGGCCACGCCGCTTATCGGTCGACCCCTAATCTGTAGTTACAGAAAAGGTTACACTCTCTCTAGGGTCTGTTTCTTTCTTGCTTTCTGTTTCTCCATCTTCAAATTCTCATTCAGTAAAAAAAACAAAAAAACAGAGGAAACGTTTGATTCAATATAACTGTCTAAAGGGATTCTATTCTACTGTGTGTTGATTTCTTATGTAATGATCCTGTCTGTATGTCACCCCTCTCTCCTCCTCCTCTCCTCTCTCTGCTGGGGTATCATTTATGCTTCCTCTGATTTGAGAGTGGTGTCAGCTGTCGAGTCCCTCGGACGATTTATGTGACAGATTAATTCTCCCATTTCCACTGAGGACACGCTGTCACCACACAAAACTACTGCACTGGAAATCGTGATCGAAAGAGCTGTCGCTCTAGCGATCTGGAGAGAGAGACGAGCAGCGAGAACAGAGAGACGCGATCGAGACGAGCGATCGATGATAGCGCGTAGAGTCTCTGCTCGAGCTGAGCGCGTCGTCTAGCGACGAGAGCTATGCTCGCTCATCTCGTCTCTCTCGTCTCTTCTCTCTCTCTCGTCTCTTCTCTCTCTCTTCTCTGTCTCGTCTGTCTCTCTCTCTCTCTCTTTCTCACACACACGCTCACACACGTTCACACAAATGGACTGCTCGCTCCGATTTAAGACAGACCGTCTCTACACAGGCTGGCAAAGTATGGGCATCACCTTGGAACTGTTCAGTGGCAGACTGCACCAGAGAGGTGTGAAGTGAGCTGCTGTTATACTTTAGAGAGGGATTAAGTGTGTGATTGTGTGAGAACGATTTTGCGAGCGTGTGTGTGGAAATGTCATTCTTGGATTGTCACGTTGGATAGAAGGAGATGCCGGCAAACTATTATTCAAGAGGAGAAATGTCCCCCCATGGTATGCAGTGTGTAATGTTAGCTTTGGGCATGCCTCTCGCACATGTCCTGAGTTTCCTCCAGAACTGCTCCTTGAGGCCACCACTTAGCTGGACAGCTCCTGTCGACACCAAACAGCCTCTCTCACGAGGCAGCACATAAGAGTCCCATTAGAAACTAGTGTTTCCACCAGATTGCAGAGGTTTTCTCTCACTAATCAGGGAAGCATATAAATATGTCATCATTGTGAGTCCAGTGCAACGTTTTTATGTTTGTCTTGGGGTCTCGAGCATATTCTTGAGTGTGATCAGATTTCATAATGGAATGTTATTGCCCATTATCTCCTCAGAAGTAAAAGCGAACTGAAATGCTGCTGATTCTTGGCTTCACAGGAAGCCATCTACCCGCTGGTAACCCTGTGTGAACCATTCTACTTTATCACTTCCACACTTGCTTTTGTTTACAATCAAAGCTCTGCTGAAGCGGACCTTTTTTTTTATTCCCCCTCCTTTTTGTTTTTTTACAAGACTTCAATAAAGGAAGTGCTCCTAGTCTGGGTGATTTCCCTCGGAAGGCGGATAAATCCTGGAGAAGGACCGCGTCAGCAGGTCGCTTAGCGGCCCGTCCTCGTGTTCATTACGTTTCATTGATCCCAGGTGTCCCACATGTCCCAGGTGTCCCACATGTCCCAGGTGTCACGTGTCCCACGTGTCCCACGTGTCCCAGGTGTCCCAGGTGTCCCAGGTGTCACATGTGTCACATGTCCCAGGTGTCGCAGGTGTCCCAGGTGTCCCAGGTGTCCCACATGTCCCAGGTGTCCCACGTGTCCCACATGTCCCACATGTCCCACATGTCCCACATGTCCCACATGTCCCACATGTCCCAGGTGTCCCAGTTCCCTTCTGCCTTCTCCTCCCCTGGTCCTGGTCATGGTCCTCTCTGACGCTGCGGTCACGTGTGCACCTGTCCTCCCCCAGGTGACACCTGAGGGCTGAAACACAGCAGCTCTGATGGCTCTGGTCTCTTTGAGCTTCATGCTTGAAAATCCCCACTTTTCTAAACACACGTCTCCCAGACATCTGCATTCCTGCTCATGCGTGAGATTAAAAGGATATACAGTAGCTGTCGGTTGTACCCTGGTGTGCTGTTGGTGCGTTCCTGCAGAGTCGGTCAGAAGTTAGATGAGTGTGTGTCTCTGCGTTCCAGGGTGATGAGGATGGAGGGGATGAGGAGAGACAGTGAGTTGGTCTGGAAGAAAGAGGAAGAATGCTAGTAAAAGAATGGGGTGATAGAGGGAGAATGAGAGATGGAGAAAGAGAGAGCGAGGCCAGCTCTCTGAGCTTAAGCCCAGCTGAGACAACGTAGTAAAGATGATGACATCTTTTCCAGTGAAAAAGCTTTCATCCGTTTAATGGCCCACAATCCCCTGTGCCGGCATGCCGTCGTTCTCCTTGGCATCGCTGGCGTCTCTGCCCTGGAAGATTCCTCTCCCTGCTGATCTCTAATCCACCAAGCATCATGCCCACCATGTTCACCTCCGTGCACACACACACCGCTAGACACACAAATACACACACACTCATATATACACACACACACACACACATATACACACACACAGAACAGCCACACACATGGAGGGCTCTAGAAGATAAAGAGAGGTTGGAGATGCAATTTTAATGCCACTTCTCTATTTTCAGAACATCCTCTCACAGACAGACAGACAGACATGAACATACAGGGGCCATGTTGCTGTCAGTCCTAATCTCATTCATTCAATCATTTAGCAAAATGACTCTTATCGCCCGTTCACCGACTGCTCACACACAAAGCACAGTGTGACAGTGAGTGACAGTCAGGGAGTAGGACTGAAGCTGTGGTGTTGTGGTGCAGTCCAGCGTGCAGGAGGGCATGGACCATTGGTACCAGCACCCCCCCAAAAAGGGCTCTGGCCTATAGAAAACCCTGACTCTCCAGGGCTGAAGGGCTCTGGCCTATAGAAAACCCTGACTCTCCAGGGCTGAAGGGCTCTGGCCTATAGGAAACCCTGACTCTACAGGGCTGAAGGGCTCTGGCCTATAGAAAACCCTGACTCTCCAGGCTGATGTCAGGCCCAGCCAGTGGAGCTGTGGCTGATCGTTGGTATAGGGGGCTGGGTGGATGAGGGAGTGTGTGGGGGGTGGAGGGTACGGGGGAGTTACTGCCCACTCAGCACATTCCCCAGTAGGGGCACATCTGTGGCACAGGCTCAGCCAGCCCAGCCCTGCCCAACCTCACTGGAGCCCTGCCAGCACACACACACACACACACACACTTCCTTTTACCCTCTCCTCTGATACCCTTGCTTTCTTCCTCTGGTCAACCCACACCACCCTCAGTATACTTTTCCCCCCTCTTCCTTCAGTAAACCCTTTCCTCTATGCCACCCCCCCCCCTTCTGGACACGCCTATCTCTCTCCTTATCCCCCACAAGACTCATTTGCCTTACATAACATATGTCTCATTCCCAGACAGAAGTTGTTCCCAAACACAAGTCATGCCCCCGTGATTCTCAACCGAAACTTGGAAATGCTGAGTCGGGACATGCAAACAGGGACTCGACGCACTAGCATGCAGTTCTAGGCCAGCAGGTGTAGTACACTTACGGAGCACACTATAACTCAAAAATGGGGAGGGGGGGGGCATTATATGAGAAAGCTTCTTCCGACATGGTTAAAGTAGTTACTTCATTACTTATTCAGCAACTCTACAACAAGCCTAATAGCAGCCTTATTTTCCCCAGCCTCGGTTTTCAGGACCAGCTGCTGTCAGTGTGTCCCTAGGCAGGAAGGAGCCCCAGGTCTGAAGCAAACAGGATACTCCTGTAGGGCAGTAAAAACTGTGACACACTAAACATGACTGGGATGATCTGGGATGAGTCACAACTCACTTGATTAAGGTACTATGAAAGATCAGTCAGTTACTTGGGAGCTGAAATGATCTAGCCAGCAGCAGGCTTGGTGCTCAGAACAAACTGTCCACATGAAATATCAACCTGTGTGCTCTGCTATTAATGTCTGTGATGAGGACGATGATGAGTGGTGGGGTGTGTTGTGGGGGCGTTAAGGTGGGCATCAGATGGGTCATTAGGAAGCTCTGTGGGGGGTGTCCTCTAACAAGGCAGCAGTTACAGAGGCTGGACTACGGTGTGTGCTCAGCCTGTTAGCTGTCTCTGATGCTACACACGGATGCAGTCACCATACTGCATTCTGCAGGTGTGTGTGTGTGTGCATACACGTGTGTGCTTGAGCACAGTGCGGATGTCTTGTGGATGTCTCACCCATGCATGGTCTCAGTGAAGAATGCAGCTGTTACCTTAGTGTGTGCACCCCCTCTCCCTGCCGTTCCAGCAGAACCTGTTGGAGAGGAGTGTTTACATGGCCTCCATTACCAGCCTACTTCTCCCACTGCTCTGGAATTTGCTCGGGCCCCGTTGTGTAAAGTTCACATTGCTCAGCGGGCCAGAGGAGAGAGGCCTCTGGTGGGTGTGGTGTGGTGGAGGATGCCCTGTGGGCTCTGTGTGGACAGTGTCGCCTCCTTGCCAAACAGCGGCCTGTGTCCTCTGTCCTGATGTTAAACGCTGTGAAGGGACGCCTGAAGAGCTAGGCCATGTCAGGACACGACCCTCTAACCCACGCTGGCTGGCTGGCTGGCTGCCTGGCTGGCTGGCTGTCTAGCTGCCCACCTGCTTAGCATTCAGACAGGATGAGCTCAAGCCATGCAAGTGCAGTCATCGTTTCTAGTGTTTGCGTGTGCATGCGTGTGTGTGTTCCTGACCTGTGTTTGTGTCGGCCTGTGTGCTTGAGCGTGTCCGTGTGTGTGTGCGCGCGTGTGTCCTGATCCTGTCAGACGAGGGTAAAGAAGGCAGTTACAAAACTCTTTTGCTGCATTAGACTTAATTCACTTCCTCTGGCTCACTGGTTACCGCCTGCTCATCATGCTAGCAGGAGCATTCTTGAAGCCTCGCCGGTTATATTTAGTGCTCTCTGTGCTCCCAAGCACACAGTGATGTACATATGCGTGCACTCTGACACACGCATACACACACACACACACACACACACACACAATAAACTGTCCTCATAGATTCTATGACAGCAAACTTTGTATTTAACAAGACCGAGGAGCGTTTGGTGAATTGTGTTTAAACATTGTTGTGTACAGGCGGTGTGGTTGCTCATCCTCTGTGTTCATGGTTCATGGTCAAGGCTGTGTGTGTGTGGAGTGCATCCTAATGACACTCCCCCTGCTGGTCAGAGGTCAGTGTTACACCAGTCGTTGGGCTGTTGGCTGTTTCTGACCCAGAATCGGGCCTGTATCTAACCAACATTGACGGCTACATGGCTCCTGGCTTGCACAGCTTGTAGTCCCTACCTACCCCCCTCCCCCTTCCCGACCCCTCTACATGCAATATGTTAATGCTGTTTGTGTGAATATGAGGGAGGCAGAGTGGTGTGTAGAGGGGATGCAGGATCCTGGCTGCTCTGTCAGACAACACAGAGGTCGAGATGACATGTCACATGACCGCTTTGTCTGTTTACAGAGGGGGGGCATATGTTTCACTGACACACTTCTGTGTATGTGTACATAGAACCTGTATTGTGTGTGTGAGTTAATGTGCCTGTAAAATAGCCAATATTCTGCGTTAGTGACCGACAATTAGACAGCAGAGCAGATGGAGTTTGAACCAGGTGTCTGATGTAAGGAATGTGTTCCTCTGTTTGTGTGCGTGGCGTGCAGCATCCTGCCCGACTCTGACTCAGCATCATGACAGGAACAGGAAACTGGGTCAGCCATGCCCGCTCCAAGGGTCAGAGAGTGAGGAGGGGGAGCGAGGTCAGCAGAGGAGGTGTGACTCAAGGGATGTGTGAAGATGGGTGAGGAGGGGCGGCGGCCATAGCAGATGAACTGAGGAGAGAGGGAGATCGATGGCGGTATAGCTTGATGGATAAATGTGTCCTGTCTGAAGCCTTTTGACTGGGAGTACAGAGAGAAGGAGAGGAACATAGAGATGGTGTGCTGGGAGCGAAGGCTACCAGGCATGCCCACACAGCAGGCATCTCCAATGACGTTGAGTGACATCCGCCCCCTGGTGGCCATCTTCATAACTGCCTCTCGGCTGTGTGTGACTTCCTGCAGACCTTATCAACACTGTCTCTCTCAGTCAAAGACACGCTCCCTGTAGGCCAATTAAGAACCGGTGAATCTTCCGCGACAATCTCTTGGCACAGCAAACAGACCTCCTTTTAAAGGAAAAGACATGAGATAGAGCCAGAGAGAATGATGATTCACTTTCCCTGCCCGACCCCCCCCTCAGTCTGTATCGACCAGAGGGGTGAGAGGAGGTGCTGGGAGCTGCAGGGTGCAGCAGTTCAGAGCTATCACACTGAGGTTACCGGGGGACGCATCAAGCTACTCCTGGTTCAACCCCAGCAGTCACCCTTTTACCCAACAGCGAGACAGAGGGAGGGAGGAAGGAGAGGTAGGGAGGGAGGGACGCAGGGGTGAGGGAGGCCAGGAGGGAGTCTAGTCTGTATGGTAATGTCATGCAGGGAGCTGGTAGGGTGTCCACTAATCACTACCACACAACGATTGGTAATCATGCTGGTATAGCTTGCCTTCTGTCCTGTGATCTGAGTAACCTAACTTGGCTGGGAGGGTTCAGGTAATATGTCTGGAACCAATCCACTTGAGTTGGTGTGGTTTGTTTTGGTTAAACATTGCTTATTTCCCAGCGATGTAACTTAAATTGTGTTGCAAATAACCTAGACCCATGTCAGAATGTCCAAATTCTGAATTTTGGGACAGGTAAAGTTCAGTTTGGAACGGATCATTTCACATTTGTCGGTACTATGAGGGAAACAAGTTAGTTGTGACGCACTGCTCTTTCGCTCTCTCTTTGTCTCTTTCTTTCTCTCCTATTTTTCTCCTTTCTGACTTTCCTTCTCTCTGTTTGCTGGTTCCTGTCTCAGATCTTCTGAACTGTGCTCTGTCCTGTTTCCATTCTGCATCCTCTTGAAGCCTGGGGCCACTTCCTTCCACCTGAGATGTAGGAGATCGATTCTGCTATTGGTCCTTAATGGCGTCAATACAGAAAGTCGGTGGTAGACGTGTGATTAGCTCCAGAGCCCTCCCACCAGACGGTCAGGAAACATTAGCAAAGCAAATCCACTCCACCAAGTCTTTATCCCAGAGATGATACCCTGAGATCCGCTCCTAGTCCCAGCCAACGCTCCAGGTCATTATCTGGACTTTGTGGATGAAGGTTGGACATGTCTGGACTCCCTCCTGTTCACTGTGGTTGAACACAGTGGAGGATGAAGCTAAGGGGGACGTGTGTGTGTGTGTGTGTGTGTGTGTGTATAATCAGGTGCACAGACATGAGCTCCAGGTTGGCTGTCTGACAGTGATCCATACTCTCATGTGTTCTTTGCTGTATGCAACACTGTACAGTGTCTGAACACTGTGCATATTCTGACGTACATCTCATGAACACATACACACACACACACACACACCGGTACAGACACTATCTCAAAAGCCTATATGGGCCCTTGCTGCCTCTCATGGATCATAGGAGGAAATTGACATGTGTGAGAGCAGAGATCCAGCACCTGAACTGGATCCTGGGAAGCATATTTTCTCTGCGTGGAGGACTGCGATCAATGAAAGCAATCTGGAGCCTGGTAAACAATTCCAGGAACCTCAGCCGAGCCCCGATATCATTTGATGTTTCTGTACATTCCTGCTCTCATCTCATCTGTGTCCATCCCTAACCCTCACCGTACATTACTTTGTAATGTCGCACGCCCCTGGCCCTCTGTTTAAAGCACAAGTAATCAAAACTCAATTTCGGTTCTTCCACCTCAGGTGGGAGTATGAGGGGAAACATTCTTACCAGAGAATAAACATATCCATCATCCAGCGCTCCCCGTATCAACACAGCCATGTCTGCAGGGCACCTGTTTTCTTTCAACTTCAGTTATCGTTCCTGGAACACATACAGGTTGGCGCTGGCTGGTGAGAAAAGGTCATCCACCTTTGGAAACAGTAGAAACATGGAAGTGAGGAGCGTTCCTGCCGTGTCATGATGGTGATCCTCTTCATGTTGTGTTATAATGGTGCTGCACTGCTAGTGGAGGTACAATGCCAAACATCTGAGATACAAGATCTGAGTTGATGTTTTGTATTGTGTGTGTGTGTGGCAGTGGGGGTTTAATTCCACTGTACATTGTTTCCTTAATGTTTCATCTTACCAATAAGACGTTCTTATGTTCGTCGTCCATTTTTATTAAATACAAATTACCATTAAAATATGAAGTACCGGTAAATAGAAGAATCTGTAGATGATTTTTTTTTGCAGTTTGCACATTTCAAAAACTCCCAGTAGGGGGCAGCAATCTAAGCTTGCTGTGGCCACAATGGAAGCCCGGCTAATCTCACTGGGTTGCCATGGTGACAGGGCCCGGCTGTGACGCAAGCAAGTCTTAATGACGAGGAATAGAGGGCAGTGTTGAGCAGTGTTGAACTGAGATATACACACACACACACACACACAAACAGATGGAGAGTCAACCAGGGAGAGAGATGCCCAGAAACACAGACAGACACAGACACACACACACACACACACACCTGGTCTCCTGTCTTCTCCAGCAGAATAAATCCTGTGTCTGCCCCGCCATCTTTGGTTATTTTGTAACACGGGTGGCAGACTGTTTTGTTCAGCAGCGCTCTGCCCAGCCAAACATGGCAGTGCCTAAGGACTTGGCTCATCCAGTCTGGCACCCACCATCACTGTGTTACTCCTGTCATTGGTGGGTCTCATGGACACATCCTTATCTTAAAGGCTTGTTTAGTTTCTGGTGCAAAGGTATGGGTCCTCTCCAAACGGTTTGAGTTCATTGAGTAAACCTGTTAATTCTCTCCGTTTCCACTCATCATGGCCCAGCTAGTAAGTGTGTCGAGATTTTGTGGCTGTGGCTTTTTCCATGATGTGAATAGAGAGACTGCAGTGGGCTGAGTGCAGGGTTTGAGTGGTGCCATGGCTGGGTCTGCCTGTCTCAATAGCTGTCTGGGGGATTCTTCTGGCTGCCTCATAGCCCTTCTCTCTCTCTCTCTCTCTGTCTCTCTGTTTTTATCTGTCTTTCCACCTCTTTCTTTCTCTCTTAGTCGCATGTCTCCTTGCTAAAACCCCAGACGTTTTTAGGGGGCTTAGTAGAGGATATGTAGCCATTAATTATCTGTGTGAGGAGAGATTTGGGTACATAGTTTCAGGGCCAACTGTTGCCTCTGCCCTCCGCCCCTCCTCCCCCAGATGGACTGTAGGGCTCCTGTCCCTTCAGCCGAACACCAACCATCCGAACCAAGCCTAGCAGGAGCTTTAGAGGAACACTGTCCTGGAGGTCTGGACAAGCCAGCAGCTCTCAGTTTCCTGTGGGTGGCGTCCCTTGTGTGTTCAGGTCCAGTCCGTTCCACAGTGTCCCTTAATGGGCTTATGGGGTTACTGGTCTCCATAGCGCAGTGTTGTGACTGTCAGGGGGCTTGGAGGAGTTTAACTGCGAGCCTGATGACCTCTCCTATATGTTTGTGCATGAAGAGATGCTGTGCGTGTTGGGGCTTTATCCAGACCCTTGGTGATTACCTCCAGGACAGGGGGCTTGCTCTCCCTTCACCCTGGGCTGTAAGCTCAGTCTGGGGCCTGCGTGTGTGTGTGTGTGTGTGTGTGTGCTCACCAACATACGTGTGTATTTGTGTGCATGTACACCACGACATGTTTTCCCAGATGTGTATTTTAACTGTCTTTTGTAGGCTACATTTGCTTCTCGCCGTAACAGGGTACCTCAAACTGAATGCCCCCCTCAGTTCTGCTGGCCTGGTATTGGTCAGCATTTAGAGATTGCCGACCCCAGAGATAAGAGGCAGCAGGATGGATGAGCTTCTCTTGGTAATCAACGTGTCCTTAAGTGATTGCGTCCCTCCCCCGTCCCCCCTCCTATATCAATCAGACAGGCCAGCTTTCAATGCCCACGTCACCACAGGCATGTGGCTCTGCTTTGAAGAAAGCTGTCTCATTTTCTTTAAAAGGTTCCTGGTTTAATCAGGGTGGAGTCCGAGCTTCTGGCAGGATACGCAGAACTGGATTAGTGGCTCTTGTGACTGCTATACTGCTAGGCTAACCCAGGCTAGCTAGCCTCAGGCCTACAGTACCTGGGGAGTCTGTTCCATTGATTCTAATGGAGACATGGCTACGTCCATTCTGCTGTTCTCAGTATCGTTATGCTGGTGGGGGTGGTGGAACAGGCCTCTGCCCTGCTCTGCTCAGACTGCCAGGCATGGGACTGGAGGTCTGGGTCGACTACAGGGGGCTGCCCCTCTGCCCCTCTCCTCCTCCGCCCCTCTCCCCAGGAAGCAGCTAAATGGAGTGTGTGTGTGTGTGTGTGTGTGTATGTCCATGCAGTGGTCTTGCATGCATGAGGTCGGAAGCTTTATTGGCCTGAGTAATGTCTGGCAACCTGTTGCACGGATTACAGTCCAGGCTGGGTGGCAGGGGGCCAGAGGCTGAGTTTACTCCCAGGAAGAGAGATGGTACACTGGCACTAACCACTCCCTGCCCTCCCCTCAAGCATTCCCTGTCTGGCAGAGAAAACATGGCATTTTAATATGTTACTGTCATTTGTTAAACAACATGAAGGCAGAGGGAGGCAGAGTCCAGATTCCCATCCAGACTGTCTCTGTGTCTCTGTAAACTGTGGACTGTGTTAGCCTGTGCTCTGTGATGGCTCACTGTGGCCCTCAGTCCAGGACGCTCCAGTGCTAGACTAGGCTAGTCATCTAATTAAAGAGGTACAGCTAAATTTGCCACACGGTCTACACACTGTGGAGGAAATCTGGGATTTTCTTTCACAACACACACACACACTCACACTCACACATGCGCGCATACAGTTTCCATGGAAACCAAATCCAGGGCTTTTTATCAGCTAAACTTTGTTGGGCTCAGCAGTCATTCAGAGATGAATGTGTTGGAATGTGAAATATGTTTATTGGGAGATGGATGTTGTATGATTGATTGGAACACAGAGACACACATACACACTTCTGGAAGGCCTGTTGGCTTGAGATTGGATCCATACACACCCACCGTACAAGTATTGACAGCAGATTGTCTAGCTGTAGGAGGTGCTGCACTCTTATAACAGACAGATGTTCAGATCGGCAGGCAGATTGATACGTAGACATTCAGGTAGACATTTAATCTGGAAAGGCAAGTTATTCAACTACACAATAGCACACAGAACAACAGGCTGAATAGGTATTTGGTATGTTAACGCAGTGGTTCCCAACCCTGTCCTCAGGGCATCCCTGCCCTGCATGTTTTAGATGTTTCCCTGCTCCAACACACCTGATTCAAATCAAATGGTCATCATAAGCAAGCTTCTGCAGAGCTGGATAACAACCCATTCATTTGAATCAGTTGTGTTGTAAGCCCAATGTTGTCCCCAGCCAAACTATTAAAAAAGTGTGACTTATAGAACATACAGAAAATACTATATGTAGGCCGACAGAAAGGTAATTGGAGAGGCAGAGCAACAGACAGGCAGAAAGTTGGGAGGTCTGGGAGAGAAGGAGAGTCTGTATTTGAAGAGATCCGAGTTTGGAGCCAGGAACCCTTCAATGTGACAGAAGATGTAACAGAAGATGTGCCATTCATTTCCACACAGACAATTATCCTTGATGTACATTCACAGTAGGTGTTTTGAAAGCCGGCCATGTAGCTAGGATTACTGGGACTACAAAGGCGCTGCCGCGGCAGCCATCTTGTCGTCAGGGTGTTGTGATGCGGTTAACACATGGCTTCCTGTTTGTCCTGCAGGAAACAAGCTGAACAAGGACCTGAAGCACTATCTGAGCCAGCGCTTCCAGAAGTCCTCTCCTGACCACGAGCTGCAGCAGACCATCCGAGACAACCTGTACCGCCACGCCGTGCCTTGTAAGTACCGCCCCCTCCTCGGTCCACCCCCCCCCCTCCTCCGTTCAGCTCTTATCTCATTTCCTCTGGGTGCCGTTAGACAACATCCATGTGGATCTATGTTGTGACCCCCCTCCCCCCCTACTCCCTTTTCCTGTACATGTACCCTGCTACACCAGCTGATAAATGGACTCATCAGCCTGGAATTTTATTTCAGTCAAACGCTATTTGATTAGAGTGAGCTGGGTCTAGAGCGCTAGCGGTCAATAGAGCAGAAGTCTCTGCCGAGGCAGGATCAATGTCCAGTGATGAACCACACGAGGTCTTGATCTAAAGAACATGCCCTTCCTAACCCTTTCCTTAACAGCATTGTGGATTCCCTTGCTCAGTCCCAGTGGTGTGGGGGACTAGGGGATAGGGACTGGGACTAACCCCCAGATCAAATGTGCTTTGTAGCCACAGAAAATGTTCTCTCATGTCTTCACTCGCTCCACGTGATCACAAACTCTGCTGTGTGGAGACCGAGTTCCCTGGGGGGATGTGACCACAGCATGCCTGACACAGAGAGAGGTGGGAGGGGAGGAGAGGGGAGGAGGGGAGGAGGGGAGGGGGGGGGAGGGAGGAGAGGCTGAAGCTGTGTCACTCTAGAGTGCTGTCCTCTAGCTCCACACAATATTGCTGTTGATATTGAACCCATTCACCAAGTCCTGTGTTTGAACACCCTGCGTGTGTTGAACATTTACTCATTCATGCTCATTATTTGTTTGCCCGGGGCAGCTTTGGCAGAAAGTAAATGGACTGATATAGCTAGCGTAGTAGCACATGTCACTTCTCTCACCCAGCCTACACGTTCACAACACGTCTACTGTACAGGATTTCAACATGGACAGGTTATTTGCCGCTAATTGCTTTCATTGGTGTATTTCTCACATTATGAAAGATGTCTGCTGGTTCTCCCAACAGTAACACCAATCCCACTCTCATTGTTTTCATCACAGTGGCTTTCCATTGCTTTGTTTCATGACCCTCTTAAGCTAATTGCTCTATGTGTGTGTGTGTGTGTGTGTCAGTGGCTTAGTCACATGGGCTCTACAACATTTACCCTGGTCGCCATATGTCAGCCAGAAGGGCATTGGGTTTGTGGGAGTCTGGTCATCCCCATGCATTTTCAATCAAATTTGTGGTCTAATCTTAAACTGATTGAATAATTAAATTGTGTGTACGAAGATAACAAGTCATTGAATATTTTGTATGTTTGTGTTTAGCACAGTTCCGTTCATTGCTGGTGTGTGAGTGTGATGGTTTAGATCTTGGCTGGGGTCACTTGGGGCGTGTGTGAGCCATGAGTAGGATTTTGATTAATGGACAAGAAGCATCTGGAGGGGACAGATGGAGGGCTGGGGCCTGGAGGTGGGATGAGCGTTGAGGACACTGCCCAGTTCAGACTCACCCCTGACTGGGGAGATTGTCCTCAGACTTCCCCTGAATTCCACCATCCAAAGTTGTGCACGCCTCTTTCCTTTAACAAGCTGAACCCTTGAACCGCTTGACCAGCCTTAGAGGGTCGTCCCACCAGCTGGCCGGTGACTAGAGGGTGGGGAGCAGGGGGGTTTAAATGACATTGGAAGAGTGATGATGGGGACATGTGACCCTGACCAAGAATGACTTTCTCTCCATCTCTCTGCCCTGTTACTTCCAGTGTCACCTGCCAATACCCCTCTCTCCCTCTCTCTCTAGGATGGGAAACAGGCTGACTTCTGACCGGAATGTAGCATTGGGCTTACAAGACTAAATGATTGGCTTACACTGTGTGTGAGCAACATTGATTCAGCTGATGGGATTTGGAGGGGACCCACATGGTTATAATCAAATGAGTCCCCATGTTTCTCAGCCACCTTGCTATGTCTCCAGTGGCTCGTGAAGTCACATGCTCAGGAGCTGTTGTGTGTTATGACCCACAACTGTCCTGTCTCTGCCAGGACAGGAGTTTGATGAGGGGCAATTGTTCCGTGATGTATGTCATTCTTGCCCTGCTGCACAGATAAAAGGATATACACCTTAAAACAGTATTAGGTGACAATGATAGTTATTTGGTTTGCAACCTCGAGAATTCTGAAGATATTTAGATTATCTTGATTCTGCCCTATAAGAGGTGTGGTAATATAATAAGACCATACTTTCGTCTCTATACTGTATTAGAACTGAATGTGTTAGTAAGCTTTAATCTTGGTCATTAACTGTGATTAATAGATTTGGAGAAATAAAAACTTGAAATAAAGGAAGACGAAGAGAGATGTAATAGAACTGATTTATGAATGTATTCATAAAACGAACATGCACATTATTCAGACAACTTAAACAAGCAATTTGGTAAGGCACATGCAAACTGGTAAAACTCCTCTTTCTCCTTCTCATTGTTCAAAACAAACAATTGGCTGCTCAGAAGCTCTCCACCTTGACACACACAAACTTCTCTTCCTCTTCCTCCTTAATGATCACCAGCTCCACGTCTTCCTCTTTGACGCTGCTATTCCTATGGCCCTGCCAAGCCAGAAGCCCACTACCTGATGGCCACGGTTCTCCGTCTTTGAAGCAGTGTATTAGGTGGTCCTCACTGCCATCAGGGGCCACTGTCAGTCCGCACGCCTTAAAGGACTTCTTCAAGAGTCCCGAGTCCATCTCGCTCCACACCTTGAGGACCCAGTCCACAAGCAGGCGGGGAGTTGGAGCTTTCAAGTGGCCCTCGGATGTGTATTCTTGGTCCGAATCTCCTGTCATCCAGCCGTCGTAGCAGTCCTGAAGACCGGCTATGAAGGGCTGGTTCCACATGATGTCGGGCGCGTGGATCCATTTGGTGCAGCCGTCTGGGATGACGGCGGTCGTCAGGTCGTAGCCCTTCTGGAGCTCCTCTGTCGTGGCAGCGCTGGTGTGACAGGAGCACGAGTCCCAGACCAGGAGACGAGCACCAAAGCTGATCTTCCCCAGGATTCTCTGCAGCCAGTCTGTGGCCAGTTTGTCATTCATCTTCCCCTGTTGGTTGGATGCCACGACCACGCCCTTTATGCCTTGCAGGGCCTTCGCGTCTCTGACCCGTTTGAAGATGACGTAGGGCTTCAGCTTTGTACCGTCTGCTTGAGCGGCCAACACCACAGTTACATGGCTTTTGTCTTGGTCTGTGGCTCTCAGTGGACCACTGCGCTGGTTTTCAGTTGATCTGGCCGTGTCAAACCACACTTCAGTCTCAGCCATGGCTATTATGTTGTTGTCCTTTATTTCTTTCTGAGCAATCGTCTGTGTCGTGACCATTAAATAAGACACCAGCTTGTTCATGACTTCCCCAGCATCTTCTTGGGCGGCTGCAGTGTTGCGCCGGGGCGCTAACCCGTTGCGCAAAAGGAATTTTTCCAACCAGCCCGCGCTGGCAGTAAATTCAGGAGATCCACTGTCATTCAGGGTGGTGTAGAGCTCCTTTGCTTTACTCCTCATCATCCTTTGAGACACCATCATTTGTTTGGCCTGTAGGCCCTGGATCCATTCACACATCTTCACCTCCAGCTCATTGCTTTTCTTCTTTCTCCCCCCGCCCCCTAGCCTGGCTCTCTTCTGGTCCAACTGTGACATGCTTACAAGGTCATCTTTTTGACTTTTCCAATCTCTCACTCGTTTTGAATCGATGTTAAAATGTCTGGCAGTTGCCTCTCCTGAATGTTGCTCGGCATAGTTGATGACCTGAAGCTTGAATTGGATGTCGTGTTTTCTTTTGGTTTTCCCCATGGCTAGTGAAAACAACTTCTTTTGAGGGAAAGTACCTGATTGTGATTCTACATCCCTTGCAGTAAAGCTGTCAGACTCATTGTCTTCGGAGTCTGAATGGAAAAGAGCTAGTAACTCCTCCGATAATCGTGGCCTAGTTGCCTCTGCATCGTCCTCGTTTTCACTGTCTGAGTTTTCTGCAGTAGCTTCACCTTCACCTGGCATTACTCCCACCTTTCTAAAACTGTTGACGATGGTACTTTGCTTTACTTTATTCCATGCGGTCACCACCCACGAACAGGCATCTGAAAAATTTGCCTTTTTAAGTCTTCCTGTTGGAGTGATTTTGTGCTGGCGATCACTCATCCACTTTTCCCACTCCTCTCTAACGTACACCTGAAAATGAAGCAAAAGTGGTTTCTCAGACTTACAAAAGGGCTCGACAAATTTAACATCATAATTTCAACACTGTCAAATATATGATCTTACCTTAAATGCGTGGTTTACTCCGACATTTAATGGCTGAAGTTTACATGTCAGGCCTCCAGGAATTATGGCTAGCTGTGAACACTGTTCTTTTATTTGCTTTTTGATCTTCTCGGTCCTGTGTGCTGCCATAGAGTCCATAATGAGGAGACCTTCCGGATTAAAGGAAGACCCTGGGCGTTTTCTCCAGCACACCTTAAGCCATTCGCTCATCACTTCTTTGTTGACCCTGCCTTCCTTGTTACACATGACAACACAACCAGGAGGAGACTTTCCTCTGGGCATGGTGACCCGTTTAAAAATGATACACGGAGGAAGTTTAGTGCCGTCTGCCATACAACTTAGTAAAGGCCGTAAAATGGGTCCTCTCGTGTCCAGGTGTTGTCACTTTCACAGACTTTTCACCAACACTGGCAACTGTTAGAGGAACATCAAAAAACATGGGTACTTCATCCATGTTCCCAACCTTACTTGGTGGGAAATTGTGTTCCATTATAATCCCATGGACAAATGATTTAAAATCCTGTACTTTTTCCTCCCAGCCATCAGGTAATTTCTGTCTAACAGTTGTTCGGGCTCTGATAAATAAATTGTTCCTCTTCATAAAGCGGAAGCACCAAGATGGACTAGACATAAAATCCTCATGTCCCATTTCCTTTGCCATTACACTGGCTTTTAGTCGAATGGCAACAGTACTCACGACCCTCCCGGCATCTCGCTGGGCTTTGATCCAGGACGCCAACTTCTTCTCTAAATGTGGCCAGCGGCAGCGTTGTCCTCGACCAGCGGCTCTGGCAGTGGTTTTTTGCTTTTTCAGGACATCTTCGCGGAGTCTCCACCGACGAACCAGGCTTTCATCTACTCCATGTTCTCTTGCTGCGGCACGGTTTCCTTTTTGTTTGGCGAGTTCAACTACCTCCAGCTTCATGGAGTTTGTATAAGATCTTCTAGAAGAAGATGGCGCAGCTACAGATTCATTGTGAGGCATTTTGAATATTTAAAAGTAACTTTTAAAACGAGGGAATGTGAATACAAAGTGACTGCTAGGTTTAGTCTGCAGTATTTATACAGGTACATTTAAATTAAACATTATAAAGAGTTGAGGCATGAGTTTAAGCATCTGGACAGTGGCACATCATTATTTAGTATAGGCCTCTGATTAACTACTTATATTTTCCTAAATGTAATACTACTATGTTTCTACTTCCCCTCCTCTTTATCCACCTATCCTGGAGCTGCTCTTTTAATAGTGTTTTTGTTTTAGATTACTGTTGAAACGTTAAAAGTCCCTTGTAAAACAGCTTTTATAAGAGGGCAGGACCGTGATTTCTATCATATCCTGATTCCTATTGGGAAACATCAGATTCTTGTGGGGAGAAGATTCGCAGTGCTCTCAATCTGGCTATTTTTCTCCTCCAATCTTCCTGGCGCCTTTCAGTTTCTCTGTGGTCGTCGTTTAGCATTCACAATCCCATTCTCCTGCCCTCTTTAAAGCGTCCCTCACTCCCGCTGCTGCTGTACAGCGGTGCTACTGTCTCTGTCAGTCTGCAGCCTATGCTCCCTGTCCCCCTCCGTTGTTTCCCAGAGATCGTACCGGAAGAAGAAAGGTGCAGGAGAACTCCTGCCTGTGTTTTTGTCCCTTGTTTTGTTTCGAAGCCTCAGAATTGTAGCTGTAGTCTCGGAAGCGGCAGAGTCACCGCTGTAGGAAAGCACGTGGGCTTTGTCCGCACAGCTCAGCTTTCACAGTTGCTTCCCCGCTCTTTTTTCGTTTATTTTTTTCTTTACAATGAGAGGTGGTGCTCCTGCATGGTGGCTAGCTCATAGATAGGCTGGAGGAATGGCTGGATTCGTGGGGTGGGGGTTACGGCAGGAATGGGGAGGGATTTGCGGTTGGAGAGGGGGATGGGAGAAAGGAAGGAGGAGGTACATTAACACACTCCCGTCAGCGCAAGCTCTACTAGCCTAGCTCACAGCTACAGCTCTACTAGCCTAGCACACAGCTACAGCTCTACTAGCCTAACAAACAGCTACAGCTCTACTAGCCTAGCACACCGCTACAGCTCTACTAGCCTAGCACACAGCCACAGGCACACACTGTTGGCTTGTGACATGTTTCTCACCCATAGCCTATGATTGTAGTTTTGTAGTGATGGCCTCTCAGAGCTAATTTGGCAGGCACGTTGGTGGTTTAACAAGCCGCCTGCACGTGCCTGTCTGCCACATGTGGACGCTGCTAAATAGCAGTGATGATGTTTCTTTAGATAGCAAGGTCACTGTTTCCAATGTGTTACCTCATCTCGCTATTTATTCAGATGGAATGCTGGAATGCATTATTGGAAGGTTTTTGAAACCCCTTCCTGCTTAGAGAATCGGTCTTGGCTGCTTTTCCTGAAAGCGTCGTAAGCTTAATTTGATCGTAGAATCCATCGTACGACGAATCTTAGTTTTACGGGCCGTTCCCAAAGACATTGTAACTAAAGTGTCCCTTAAAAATTAGTAGCTCTTGAGCGCATAGTTTAGCCTACTCCTTACGAGCATCTTTGGGAAACGCACGTAAGAAATATCAATGGTTTCGGTTTTTTCTCGATCGTTGCCCCCATCGTTTGCCCCTGCCTCCCTTTCTACCACAGAATACTGTTAAGTAGGGCTCAACTTAAGTATTTTTCATGAACTCACCTGCATACCACCTGTATATAATATGGCTTTATAGGTACCAGTATATTAATCAAGTTGATCTCCAGCATACAGGAGGTAGGCTATTTGCCACAAAATGAAGGTACATATTTTGGTGGGTTGACTGGTGAAATAGCTACCCATACATTTCCACTTGTCCACTAATCCTCCTGATTTTGGAGATGGAGTTCCCTGGGAAATATGACCACAGCATGCCTGACAGACGAAGGGAGGAGGGAAGGGAAGATATTTATTAAGAGGATGGCCTTAAACCGTTCATAAGTATTCCTAGCTAGTGTTCTCCCTTAGTTCTCCATAGGATTATTGTTGTTATTGAACACATCCACAAAATCCTGCGTTTGAAAACCTATTAAAGATCAGTAGAAGTTATTGAACCTTTATTAATTCACACATTGTTTGGTTTCCCATGGTAGCTTTGAGTTAACCGACTTTAATAAAGAGTGAAAACAAGCGCACCACAGAATGCCCTTGCTGTCACCCAGCGCATGCATTCAAACCACAGCTACCATGACCAGGTAATTCACTGCTAATTGCTTTTTCTCTTCGATTTGAAATGGAGCCCCTTCTTCTTTAGACTGTGCTTCTCCACTCATCTAAACTAAGTTCAGTTTCCATTGAGTTTATTAATGACCGTGTCACTGTGAATAGCATAGGCTTTTTCACAGCAGCTATGCACCATTTCATCTAGTCGCCAGTCAGCCAGGCAGTGTTATTTCACTTGTGTGTGGTCATTCAGGCCCTTAATTTGATTTATTTGATTTATTAAGAAACCTGATAGGGCTGTATTTGATCTAGAATGTCCACACACTGAAATGTGCACCGTCATAACTGTGTATCCACTGATGAAATAAAGCACAAAGGTATTTTTTGCCTATGTGACATAGGATATACTTGGACTAGAGCACGTTCAATTACGTTGTTTTGGATAACTCTGTGTGTGTGCATGTCACTTCCTGTCCCTTTAGTGTATAGGTAGATACAACAAGCCAATTCTGAAAATTCTGTCACAACATGGATACACTATCATCAGGTATAACGGTTCATATATTGGTGACAGTACCTTAAGATGACATTGTGGTGACAGTCTATCACAAAATATATTCTATGTTATAAGACGTTGCAAGTGGTTAATATTCGACTGTGAGTGAGTGATGCCCAGGGCCTATATGTAACCCTGGGCATCCCTCTACCTCAGGGGTGTCAAACTCCGGTCCTCGATGGCCGCTGTCCTGCATGTTTTAGATGTTTCCCTGCTCCAACCCACCTGATTCAATTAAAAGGGTTGTTATAACGACCAATCATTCGAATCAGGTGTGTTGGAGCAGGGAAACATCTAAAACATGCAGGACAGCGGCCCTCGAGGACCGGAGTTTGACACCCGTGCTCTACCTGATGCTCAGAGATATACATAGCTTATGGGAGTGGGATAAAGGGGGTGGTGGTGGAGGCACTGGGTGTGTGGTCGGTGTGGTCGTGTGTGTGTGTCCATTTTGGTCCCCAGAAATAGTAACTTCTCTGTTCCAGCTGTGGGAGGTACTCCTGGAGATTCTTCTGCCCTCATTTTTCCAGACTTTGCTTTGTGAGATGGTGGGTTTGTTTGGACTGTTAACGTCTGTGGAACGCTAATCTGGTCAGGCTGAAGCCTTCAGCCTGTAGACGTAGATGACCGAAGGCACACAGTAAAGTGTTACAGACAGAGTTTAAGACGGATGTTTTGAAAATGCATAATGTGTTTCATCTTCATTGAATGAGAGAGTATGTAGTTGTGATGTTTCCAGGCTCTCTGCGTGCTATGAAAGCCATGTATCCATCGCCAGTACCCGGAACTTGTCCGCCCCATAACTACTTTTGAAGAGAAGGTTTCTTCATCCTATTGTTTCCTTCTCCAGAAGATTAGACACATTATGCATCGCACCACATCCAGGCAGCAAGAACACCTGCTGCTCCGCCTGCCAGAGAGCTTCTATTATTGTAGTTCTTGATTTTCCTGTAATCTTGCTTAAAATGCTTAAGCTTCTTCCAGCACTGTTTCACAGTGTGAAACATTTTCAGTTCCATATTTTGCCATATGCTTACAAATGGCTTCTGTTCTCCATGTTGATGTGAGGCTGCAGGATTTTAAAAACGACAGTTGAAATATCGGTTCAAACACTGAATACTCAGCTAGCCAGAAAGGTTCAGCATTGCAAGCCCCGCCCACATTGCAAGCCCCGCCCACAAAGTTCTGGTATTTTGGAATATACTATCCCTAGAGAAGGTTCCTTAATTTCTTTGGCCACCAGAACTCAATCCCAGACCCTGGTGCTCACGGTGAGAGAAAGTTCTTGCAGTGGAAAGGCGGCTTAAGACTAACCTTGTGGGTTTAACAGAGCAACATCTCTTCTCCTAAGCCCCTCTCAACAGCCCCCATCCCCCTATTACCCCAGCCCCCTACTTACCCCAGCCCTGTTCCTAGCCCGCTAGTCTCAAGCCCCTATATTGAAGCCCCCTGAGGTAGTGATTGCCACAGTTAGGTGAACGATGGGGATGGGCTCTGTGGGACAGAGGGGGCGTGTGCACTTGCATGTGTGAAAAAAGAAATATATTGACTATAGAGGGGGGAGGGGGGGGGGCTTGAGATGAGGGGGGGCAGTGCGAAAGGGAGAGAGGGGACGCGCAAACGAGAGCGAGAGAGAGCGAGGGAGAGAGAAAGAGAGAGGGAGACTGAGAAAGAGGTGGGCGGGTGCATGTGGGTGACTGTGAGACAGGAGTCGGTCGGCTCAGTCAGACAGAAGCCTGGCAGAGTGAGCGGCTGAATGCACGTTCCTGCTGAGCCCAGTGGAGCAGCCGTGGACAGTGGAGCGCAGGCAGAGACAGCAGCAGCAGCAGCAGCAGCAGCATCAGCAGCAGGGTTGCCTAGACAGAGGGCAGACGTGCAGGGGAGGAAGAGCCGGGAAGACGGGGTCGGATGTGCTGCCCAGGAGGAAGCAGAAAGAGCACTTGTTTTTTTTTCTCTCTCCTCTCTCTCTTCTTTTCTCCTCCTCGTCCTCACCTGACTGGATTTTTCTCTTGCTCGCTGTGGACTAACAGAGGAGCTATCTGAGGTATTTTACTGCTATTTTGCTTCCGGGATTTAATGGCGAGGGGTGGGGGAGGAAGGGACCGAGAGAAAGAGAGAGAGAGAGAGAGAGGAGGGGGCTAGGGTTGCTGTGCATCCAGCGGAACACATCAGAATAAGAGATGGAGGCAGTTCTGTGGCAGAAATGGCAGCTGATGTGTTTTGGTTAAATGGGAGCTCTGTGTGTGTCTGCCGTGTGTGTGTGTGTGTGTCTAGCCTCTGTGTGTGTTGTTTTTGTCCGTCTGGTGTACACGATATTGCACTGTGATAGGAGCTGTATTAAGCTGAGATCTGTTGACATGCCTGCTTGCCTTGGAGGCCATTATCCTCACCAGAAGTGGCTAGCAGCGGGCGTTCATGAGCAGGGGTTTTCAGGATGCTAGGACAGCTGCCCCCCCCATCTCCTCCATCCCCCCTCTCTCCCTCTCCGTATCCCTCTGTCTGTCTGCTGGTCTGTTCCCCCTCCCCATGGTACTCTCTTCCCCCACTCGCTCCTTTTTTCTAAGTCAATGGATTGTGTCTTAAAGCCAACACTGTCTCGCTAGCCCTCGGTGTTGAAGCCTTTCTAGGAGATGGAAGACAAAGGCCAGCGTGTTGGATCATTCTATGCAGGTTTCTGGGTAATTTAGCTTGAGTGGCCTTCAGGGTTTTTTGTGTTTTAATCTCCCCCTCCCCTAGTTCTTTCTCCCTCGGAATACTGTAAACGGTGGCTGGGCTGATAAAAATGGTCTCGTCACAGGTTGAGAGAGAGGCCTGTTTTGATCTCATTTTGGTCCGTGTGTGTGTGTGTGTCATCTTCTTGCCGCAAGCCTCTTACAGCCAGTGTTCTGAAAAAATCTCCATCCTCTCCGTTAAACATCACTGATCAATCTGTCAATGAGTGAATGGCCAAAACAAAGGCTGAGACCCCTCCCAATCGAAAATGGGGTTAGAGGGCTTTAAGGTGCCAGAGCTCCAGGGGGGGTGGGGTGGTGAAAGGGGGTGGGGTGGTGGAAGGGGGTGGGGGCAACGGAATGCACCCCCCTCCCTGTGATGAGGGGGTTGTACGTGGAGGGGTAAAATGGTGGAGTCCACGGCCCGGGTTGTGGATTAACCCTTTACTAGGACAGATGGCTCTCTCCCCCATGGAGATGAGGAACCCAAGCCCTGACCACTCGTCCTCCCCTGTCCCCCCCATTCCACCACCAACACCACCACACGCACACCAGCTAGGTTAGATGGATGCCAAATCTTTTGACATTTATTTACAGCAGTATACATTCTTCTAGTCTGGTCTTTGTGTTTGCTTGTATACATAAGCTGCTACATGCTGCTGTGTTGGAACAGAGAGCCATGCTGTGTATAGATCAATGTGGGTGTACAATGAGGCCTAGATGTTGTCAGTTACATAATGTTACGTGTGTGTGTGTGTGTGGGGAGGGAAGCCTATGTTTGGCCGAGCCAGTCGGTTCGTCAAATCCTCGAGGCTCGTGGCCCAGCCAGACAGACATGGGTGGGCAGACCGATAGACTGCGCTCACATTTGGACCAGTCGTCCCTGTTGGCGAGCTGTTAGTGTGCACGGCACATAGACACAGTCTCTCACCCCTCTCTCCCCTCACGTGAGACGTGAGCAGACTATGGACCAGGAGAGAACAGAGAAGCACATTCACTCTGCTGTCTAAGACAGAGTAACCCGGCCAGCATCAATACCTTATGACTGGATATGCTGACAAACCCCCCCTGCTGCAGACAGCCATGCTAGGGCTGTGCAGCCATGTTAGACTGTATGCTTCATGTAGACAGTGGAACTGTGAAGGCAAGCATGTAGTGTGCTGGTACTCGGGCTGTTTAAGAAGTCCTTCGAGGGCTGTGATTTGCATTCTAAATAACCTTCCTGCCTCACGTCTCTCTGGCAGGACAGACGCCACGTACTGCAAGTGGAAAAATAGAAAACGGCAAATCGGAGTCGTTTCTTTAATTGGCTCATGCAATCAGCGTTGTGAGACACCGCTTCAGACTGAACCCCTAAAGTATTATCGGGTCGGTTTTTGGTTTCGTTCAAAATTGCCGCTGAGGCACAGACTGCTTGGGGTTTGGCAGACAGCGGTTGGTTCCATGGGGAAAGCCACAGCTATCTGTTAAACACATACTAAAAACAGAAACTGTTATTCTGTTTGGGAAGGTACGTAGCCGTCTCCCACATGTTAGCACTAGGAAGGGGTCAGTCCAGGGTGAGGCATGATCCTCCTCGCACGTCTACTGGAGAGGCAAGGTAGAGAAGAAGAAGAAGAAGATATGTCCATGGATAGGGTAAACTGATGGAGAGATGTAAGGATGTAGACGAGAACATATTTTGAAGAAGGAATGTAGAGATGAGAGGAGAGAGAAATGTGAGCGGGTGAGGAGAGCTACAGAGGGAGGCAGAGTGAGCAGCACAAGCCTCTAGTGTTATCCACTGGGTCATGCTCATGAAAAATTTAATCAAGCTTTGCAGATAACAGCTTCCTCTCCAACTTAGCACAAACACGTCTATATCTGCACGCACCGGCTCTCTCAAAGGTTCCGCTCTATATGTGGCCCGTACATTGTGACAAGCAAACTATTTATATTTTTCCAAATGTGATGACAAGTGTGTTGAATTTGAGACAAGTAGCGATATGTGTGAAGGCTTTCATGGTTTCCTTTTTAACAGAGAACTAGTTCAAAATGGGCTTTCAAATAACTTGTCCTGAAATATACCCGGATGCCAGCACACAGCCGAATAAGAATAGATGTACCTATTAATAGAACAATTATGATAATGAATCGTTGCCAAACACATTTACGATGGCCTACTTTTCACCCATGGCACCAGTCGGATCACTATCGTGAAGATGTGCTCGAGCAAGTCATCCATTTCAACTGGATCTGGCATGTTTTGTTGTTTTTATATAAATATATATATATATATATATATATATATGTTTGCAAATGATTAACCCTAAGTCAACACTACAATCAATGTTGTGCTGACCGCCACTTTTCAGATGTTTCACTTCCTTCAGACAGATTGACACCACATCTAGGTCATGTCTGCCAAGGTGTGGAGACTGAAGTTATCAGATGTTAGGCACCAACAGTCTGAACACATCATACTGTACCTGAACAACAGGGAATAGGGTATAGAAGTACCCTGGCTGTTTAAAAATGCTGCCAAATGTAGAAAGTAGAAACTATTGACCACACCTAGACCAGGTTTGAGTTAATTGCACGCATCTTTTTAACAGTCTCATTGCTTTTAACAGACACTAGCTGGGATAGAAGGGGCTAGAATGGACTGTTTTGTGTTAAGGGGTCGACACTCGACAGGTGGATCCGTTTTGGTTTGGAACCCGTGTGGTCTGGTGAGGTGGGTGTGATAATGTTGTTTAACTTGGAGAGCAGAATTGACTGGACTGAATGGGTATTGCCTTGAAGATGTACTGGAGGTGTTAAATCACCAATAAGGGAAATGACAAATAAGGACAGTGTCTTCTTCCCGTCTAAACCACAGCTTGTACACGGCTGTTAGTGTGTTTATATTTACACTGCAGACTGAGAGATAAGTCTTCAGTCAGTCACCTGGAACTAAGGCATCTCCTTAGCTGTCTGCAGATAGACATTGTTATGGCTGTTCCAAACTGAACAAGACGTAAACAACCTCTAATCCAAAGGCCCAAACAACAAAAGTACATTTTCAGTCTAGCTGTTCTGTCATGTGTGGGCCTTCAACTGGGTGACCCGCCATACAGCAGCTACAGTGTACTCCCAAATGCCCTGTTGTGTGTGTGTGGGCGTCTGTCTGTCTGTCTGTCTGTCTGTCTCTGTGTGTGTGTGTGGAGGGGAGGGGGTATTCTAATATTAATTAGAATGTCTAGATGGATGACAGGTGAGATCTGTGTGGGTCTGCCAAGCAGGTCATGGAACAGACAGATAATACTCCACAAGCTTTACTGCTTTGCAAAGACACTTGTGCATCTGTGTGTGTGTGTGTGCGTGAGCACGTGTCCGTAGTGTATAAATGGTCCATTCCCTATCATCACTCATGTAGTGATTACATCTAGCCTAGTGACCATGTGGATGAACTCCACCTAGCAGTCTTATTTTAGCCCTGCGTCTCAGTGTGGATCTCCTTCCCTCTGGGCTCCTCTCAGCCTAAACAGTCTGATGGGCACATCAGCCTGTCTGCTCCTCTCCTCTACGGAGGGGGAGGGGGAGGAGTGGACAGGGGGGGGGGTGGACAGGGTAGAGGGGGGGGGGAAGGGAGCGTGAACAGGGGCGTGGAGTGGACAGGGCGGAGGAGGAGTGGACAGGGGGGGGAGGAGTGGACAGGGCAGGGCAGGGGGGGGTGGACAGGGCGGGGGTGGAGTGGACAGAGTTTGGCGTTTGAACATGGTTGGGGTGTTACAGCAGCTACAGAACACACTCGCTTGCTCTGAACACAGTCTTGTTGGAGATCAACCCCAACAGGAGCTTCACTGTTTTCTGTTTGGGTTGTTTTGGAAGGCAGAGAAATAAGCCACATGAATGCACCTGACCTGGTGAGCAGAGAATATGTCCAAGTTTACCAAGCAGACCAAATTAACCAAAAAAGCAATGGAGATGTGACCAAGAACTCGACCAAGATGTCTAAATAGTTCAATATGGCCTTGAGCTGGGTGCTGAATGTAGGTCACAACTCCAATCCAAGCCCAGGCCCTGGGGATGAAGTAGGCCCTAGGTACTCCATAACTCTGGGGAGAATGCAGGAAGGAAAAAAAATAAAATCCACACACTGGTATTTTTAGAGCCTGGGTTGTAAACTGGGTGTGTGCTAAGCTTCCTGTTGCCTTGTTTTGATGTATTTCTGAACACAGTGTTCAAACTATGTCTGATTTTATTGCCAAGTGGCTCGGGCTCTCGTTAGTGCAGAGCTGGGCTATTTCCTCCCCTCCTTGTACTTGTGTCCCGTCCTCCTCTCTGCTGTGAACACACTGGGGCTGATCTGATAATCACTCACCACTCCCGTCTTCACTTCCTCTAAAGAATTGTCAATGATAATTGAGTCATAAAGTCATTTCGTCTCTTGTCCTCTTATCGTGTAATCATGCCCACAAATCAAATCTCACAGTCTAGCGTTAGCAGTTTAAGTCAAAGTCTAGATCAATTGTGCCACTGGAAGGGCACCAAAAAAAAGGTCTATAGAATAGAATGCAATCCTTGATGTACTTGCATGATGACCCAGTCTGTCTCTGCTGGTGTAGCTAGGTGTTGGCATGGTGACCCAGTCTGTCTCTGCTGGTGTAGCTAGGTGTTGGCATGGTGACCCAGTCTGTCTCTGCTGGTGTAGCTAGGTGTTGGCATGGTGACCCAGTCTGTCTCTGCCGGTGTAGCTAGGTGTTGGCATGGTGACCCAGTCTGTCTCTGCTGGTGTAGCTAGGTGTTGGCATGGTGACCCAGTCTGTCTCTGCTGGTGTAGCTAGGTGTTGGCATGGTGACCCAGTCTGTCTCTGCTGGTGTAGCTAGGTGTTGGCATGGTGACCCAGTCTGTCTCTGCTGGTGTAGCTAGGTGTTGGCATGGTGACCCAGTCTGTCTTGCTGGTGTAGCTAGGTGTTGGCATGGTGACCCAGTCTGTCTCTGCTGGTGTAGCTAGGTGTTGGCATGGTGACCCAGTCTGTCTCTGCTGGTGTAGCTAGGTGTTGGCATGCGGTCAGGATGTCAACTCCATTTAGTTTGACAGGGTCACTCACAATATAAACTGTAAATATCTCGTTTGTGCATGAGCAGTGTGTTCCTTACTGCATGTACCGAGACTCCCAGCTTTCATGTCTCCCTGGATGTGCAGGGAGATGCGGAGCGTGAGCCGGTGGAAGAACGGTGTTTACAGGACGCTGCTGTTTGTACTGTGTACACAGGCTCACACTGCTGTTTCCCCACTGCAGTCGGGGACAAACAGAATACACACACACACATACACACACACACACACACACACACACACACACACACACACACATACACATCCAGGGGAACGGTTGCTAAGTATGTTGTATTGTGGTGGTTAGGTGGTATTGTCTCCAGGTTGGTTGAGACACACAGAGATGGCAGGATTCTAACGAGTGTGTGTGTGTGTGTGTGTGTGTGTGTCTGTCTGTGTGTGTGTGTGTGTGTGTGTGTGTGTGTGAGCCTCAGCGTGACCTCTGAGTCTGTAGCCGTTGGGGTCGTCCCGGCGGGGCTGGCTCACGTCAGTTGAGACGGAAATAAGATGTTGGGTATTGATGCCTGGCATTGTAGCCAAGTCGTGATGCTGAAGGTCGCAATGAGGGTGGTTGGGATTGGCTGTGGTTGCTATTGATCATGGTTCAGATGACAGCGTGATGTAAGTGGAGGCTGGGGGGGGTGGGGGTGGGATTGGGTACTGAAACCCGGTGCTAATATAGCACTGGTTCTGGACCCAATCAAAACGTAGATTTCGGTGCCTCATTTCGGTGCCACTTAAATGCCTGAGCTGTCGGTTGAAATATTAGCTCGTTTTTAAAGTCATCCACCATCGTTTTATGGCTATTTTTAATAGTTTTTTTAATATCTATTCAGGCACCGTTTGAAAAGTATCGATTTTGCCACCGGTACAGTAAAAACCCAAAGGATACCCAGCCATGGGTGGAGGTGACAGCCTCAGGGTGATGACGTGGCACCTCCACAGGGGGCGCTGGAGGGGACCGGAGCGGGGGCTCAGGGGGACACCAGGCTGGCCCCATCACCTCGTCACAGAGCTGCTAAGCTGCTCTTCTCGGCCCAGTCTGGCTCGCTGAACGCTAGCTTCGTAGCGTATGTTTACCCATGTACCAGACGCTTCTGTTATAGGTCACATGACCGGCGTTCACAGCCAGTCAGTAGGTATGGTAGGACCCGGTCGGGGCAGAGTGTGTGTGTGTGTGTTTTGTGCTTGTGTGTTTCTGCGCACGTACAGTAGACTGCCCAGTGTGTTGTGATGGCTCGGGGGGGAGGTGTGTTTACTGTGTAAAGCCCCATTAGATGATTACTTTTCATGTTTGGCCTTGGACCATGTGATGTCCTGTGCCCCAGTCCTGCGCTCACTGTTGTGATGCGTGTGCACGTGTGTGTATACGTGTGTGTGCTCTATACTTGTATGACCAGAGGGTCTGAGAGAGAGTAATGACATGGTCCACATGGTGCTGATCATGGACAGTACATTGGTCTTTCACATGGAACTCAAGTTCAAACCAGTTCAGCCCTAGTCACATCTGGTTTACGGGAAATAATGTCCCTTTGAAGCATCTGTCATCTCATCTATCAACCGCAGCGTTTCAAAGCAGACAACTGTGATTCTCTGACATCTGAAAGGCGTGTCTGGGACGTGATCTGGTTGTTGGATCACCAGTGTCAGAGCAGAGGCATCACCAGACTGTCTGCGCTGCTGAAGGCCAGTGAAGCAGACCTGTAGTCTGGTAGTCTGTCTCTGTCTGGGTCAGTGAAGCAAACCTGTAGTCTGTCTCTGTCTAGGTCCCAGACATACCTCAGGTCTGTTCCTGCCAACTTCACCACTGTTAGCGACATGCTTAGGGGCCTGCTAGCATGTACACACACACACACACACGTTTACGTACACACATTCACCAGGTCACTCTCTGATGGAGAACATCTCCATGGTTGCGCTCAATCACCTGTGGACCTGCAATGTTTAGATCTTGTCCCCTCCTGTGTTCTGGATGTGGCCCCCTGCCCTGTGTGTGTCCTCCCTGGCGTTCTGCCTCTGTGTGAGTGAGTGAGTGAGAGCGCTCCAAAGTGAGTGAAAAGGGAAGGGCCTTCATTGTCAGAGGAGAGGCTGGGCTCCTCTGGATCTACCCTCCCTGGGTTGTCCTTAGCAACAGAACAGAATGTCTCGCTGCAACGCAACACTCGTTGTTTTCATGTAGAGATACACTGTACGGGCTCTGCAACACGAGCTTAGCCCTCTCGCCATCCCGACCCTCAACAACGCACACGCCTTCTCCATTTTCAGCCAATGGCGTTTGTGCGGGCGGGCGTGTGTGTGTGCGCATGTTGTCAAACCGGACATCAAAGGGCTTTTTGTGAGTTAGTGGATAGGGACGCACGTCTTGTGTTGACCGATAACCGACACATGTTAACCACCGTTAACCGTTAACCGATAAGAAGAAAACATGTAGAATGGATGAATGTCTGTGACCCATTTTTTTTTATGGCAACATTAACAACAACAGAATGAAAAACTGATTGATAAACAAAACGAAAACACATTGAATCTGAATCAGAATCAGAAAACACATTGAATCAGAAAACACATTGAATCAAAAAACACATTGAATCAGAAAACACATTGAATCAGAAAATACATTGAATCAGAAAACACATTGAGTGCTGGCTGTACCTATGATTGGCGGCTATAACAACGTGGAAGGACAATTACTTATTTTGCTGCTGCTGAACACAGATTGAGATTGCCAAAGTAACAGAAATTTGCTAATTGTCGCTAGCCGCTCAATAAAACGTTGTCGTAACATTGAAAAACGTTGCTAAATGTAGCAACATTGTCGCTAAATTGGAAAAACTGTCAACCGATAGTAACCGGTCAACATTCATATTGTCGGTTAACGGTTAATTCTGAGCAGTCAGCAATGGGCTCTGTCTCGACTGGAGAGGTCAGAGATAGAAGAGGGTTACACTAACATGGGGATAGTTCATGCCATACTCAAGCTGCTCTCAGTTAAAGCTTGCTTTTTCCACAGCAGTTGTCAATGGAGCCTTTGTAAGGAATAGTGAATGATTTACCCTAATAGGAATGATAGTGTTTAGTCAGGACTTTCAATGAGACTCGCTGTTCTGGCCAAGCCTATTGGCTGACGGAAGCTTGGGGGATGATTGGCTGACTGAGACTTGGTGGGTGATTGGCTGACTCAGGTTGCCAGTGTTGCTGAGGTTAGATGAGGGCTACTCCGCTGGAGAACTGACCAGGACTACCATGATGCCATCTACCTCAGACTGGCTGAGAACTTTCCAAGGTCAACACTCTGTAAAGATTTACCGTCTGTAGCGGGAGAAGCTGTCCAGGTGTGTTTGATCGAGTTCAGGGGTTGGTTTGAGTGTTTGTGTCTGCATTGATTTTCCCTCACTCGAAGAAAGATGAGGTATTTCACAATGAGCGGCGTATAGTCAACGTTTTCAACTATCAGGATTCGGAGACAGTAAATCACAGGTTCTAGTGGCTGTACACACACACACACACACCTGTAACACACACACACACACACAAATACACAGACACACAGTAGCGCCATCTCAAAGACGAGCAGCTTCTCAAGATAACTTGACCCGTGTCAGAGGCAGGCACAGGGAAGATTACATTGAAGAAGTGATTGGTGATATGACAGGGCTGTGATTGAGAGTATGGCTGCAGTGTGTGTGTCTGAGTTCTCCTCACATCTCTGATTTATCACCTCTGTCATTGGACGGGGCCTCTGTGGAGCTCCGCCCAGCCCACCAGGCTATTTTTACCAGCCATTTCTCATCAGCAGGCCGGGGCGTTGGGGAGATAGAAGAGGCTGGTCACACGAGGAGAAGACGAGGGAGACTGGGGAAAAGAGAGGGAAAGAGAGAGGTTTTCTCTCTGTGCTTGTGCTCAGGCTTGCTGGCAGACATCTTTGTTTATACCCACGTCTTGCTCGGAAGCAGACGGCAAGCCAAAAATGTGCCGTTTCCTCCTGTGTACTTTGTCTGGCACTAAGGCAAACACGGTTCAGAAAAGACAAATATGGACAGGGTATAGGATAAGTGAGAAAAAGGATGAAAATTAGAGCTTTCTGTATGTCTGGCTGTGTCCAAAAGGCAATGATCGTAAAGCCGTTTTACACTGATTGTCCAACTGTCAGGAGCTATTTACACTAGGCATATGCTATCCCTTCACAACCTAGACTGCAAACCAACACAAACACACACACACACACCTTCGCACTGTGTTCTCCACACATGCCAGATTCCTACCTAGGTGCTACTACGGTACCTCACACCAGTGCCTGTGAATGAGCACTGAGCAGCCTCCTGCTGAACGGGAGCCACTCCCCTCCTCAGATGGCAGTGCTCCAGTGGAGGGACTGGCTAGGAGCTGTGGACTTCCCTGGTCAGGAATGACTCATGACTCCTCAGACGGTGTTTGTGTTCCACGTAACGCTTCTCTCCTCTCGTCACAGGCTCGTGGTAATCACCTGCGATGTGGGATCTATGGGGCTATATCGGTTTATCGGAATCATTTGATTACGAATCTCGTTTCAACTGCAGCCCTGCGGTGATGTTCTGAGTTAACGCTGTCCTCAACCGTCCAGTGATTGGCTAACTCTTTCTCTGTCTTTGATTGGCTTCTCCAGGTACAACCCGCTCCCCGCGTGACGGAGAGGTCTCTGGAATAGACTACAACTTCCTGTCTGTGGAGGACTTCCTGGACCTGGAGAAGAGTGGGACCCTTCTAGAGATAGGAACATATGAAGGTACAGAAAAGCCTCTAACAAGAAACTGTGTGGTCATGCCTCCCCCCCCCCTGCCCCCTCCCCCACCAACTCATCTGCATACAAAGACTAAAAAGATTACGCCCCCCCCACCCCCCCGTCTGCCCCCTCAGCTCTGTTTTCCCTTGCAAACATGCTAATATCCCCCGTTGCCTAGGTAACTATTATGGGACGCCCAAGCCGCCCAGCCAGCCCCCTAGTGGGACAGTGATTAGTGGTGATGCTCTGCAAGACAGCCTGCCGAGCTCCCAGCACTCCACGCCCCGACGCACCGTATCCTACAATGAGATGCAAAATGCTGGAATAGTGCCTGCAGACCTGGAGGAGGACGAGGACGTCCCTGAGATGAACAGTAGCTTTACAGGTGAGAGGGGAGAGGGGAGAGGGGAGAGGGGAGAGGGGAGAGGGGAGAGGGGAGAGGGGAGAGGGGAGAGGGGAGAGGGGGAGAGGGGAGAGGGGAGAGGGGAGAGGGGAGAGGGGAGAGGGGATGAGGGGAGAGGGGAGAGGGGAATAGAGTGGGAGGGAGGCGTCTTCCAGAAGGGTGAAGGAGAGTGAAGTAAGACGGGATGGAGAGAGGATTGTGAAGGGTCAGAAGAGTGGCCGTCTGAGGTGTGTGAATGAAAGAAGAAGCAAAGAGAGTAAAGTAGAAGGATTCAGAAGAAGAGCGAGACAGCAAGAGAGAGAAAAGAGAAGGGGAGTGGGGGCCAGGGGAAAAGGTTATGAAGGAAGGAGTAGTGAAAAGGAGAGGGAAAAAGAGAGGAATGGTGGCTGTGAGGAAGGATACAAGTGGTCCTTTGTGTGTGCCGGCCACAGGCTTGCTGCGTCCACATCCGCCAGTCTGTCTGAGTAATACATAGTACCAGTCTGTCTGAGAGTCATACATACCTGTCTGTCTGAGAGTAATACATAGTACCTGTCTGTCTGAGAGTAATACATAGTACCTGTCTGTCTGAGAGTAATACATAGTACCTGTCTGTCTGAGAGTCATACATACCTGTCTGTCTGAGAGTAATACATAGTACCAGTCTGTCTGAGAGTAATACATAGTACCAGTCTGTCTGAGAGTAATACATAGTACCTGTCTGTCTGAGAGTCATACATAGTACCAGTCTGTCTGAGAGTCATACATAGTACCAGTCTGTCTGAGAGTCATACATAGTACCTGTCTGTCTGAGAGTCATACATAGTACCTGTCTGTCTGAGAGTCATACATAGTACCTGTCTGTCTGAGAGTAATACATAGTACCTGTCTGTCTGAGAGTAATACATAGTACCTGTCTGTCTGAGAGTAATACATAGTACCTGTCTGTCTGAGAGTAATACATAGTGCCAGTCTGTCTGAGAGTAATACATAGTACCTGTCTGTCTGAGAGTAATACATAGTGCCAGTCTGTCTGAGAGTCATACATAGTACCAGTCTGTCTGAGAGTAATACATAGTACCAGTCTGTCTGAGAGTAATACATAGTACCAGTCTGTCTGAGAGTAATACATAGTACCAGTCTGTCTGAGAGTAATACATAGTACCAGTCTGTCTGAGAGTAATACATAATACCAGTCTGTCTGAGAGTAATACATAGTACCAGTCTGTCTGAGAGTAATACATAGTACCAGTCTGTCTGAGAGTAATACATAGTACCTGTCTGTCTGAGAGTCATACATAGTACCAGTCTGTCTGAGAGTAATACATAGTACCTGTCTGTCTGAGAGTAATACATAGTACCAGTCTGTCTGAGAGTAATACATAGTACCTGTCTGTCTGAGAGTAATACATAGTACCAGTCTGTCTGAGAGTAATACATAGTACCTGTCTGTCTGAGAGTAATACATAGTGCCACCTGGCTGCCAGAGGAGGAGGCAGACTTTCCCAGCATCTCCCCCGGCTCCTCTCTCCTCCTCGGCAGACTGACACACTGCTGCCCTGTGGAGGAGACCGACTGAGAGAGATGCCAGAGTATTGTCCAGCTGTAGGCTGCCATGATAGCCTCAAGATGTGTGAATGTGGGGGTATAAGGCACAGTGCTTATGGACACATCTTGTGGTTTTGTTCTGATTCTTATATGGGACATTTGAAGATGTTCTGCCTGTGAACTGTATGCAAGAGCGGCCTTTCAAATGTTTTTCTGTGCATTGGTGGTGCAGCTGGGGCCAAATGTTCTTTGTGTAGGGCATGTGGTTCAGTGTGTTTGTTTTGGGTGTGAGATTCACCCACATGTTGTTAGTGAGGGAGTGTGAGTGTAAACTTGCCCTTATGGTCTTTCAGCAGACATGAGGTGAACAGCAGGGGGTCTAGGGGCATTGTGTGTGTGTGTGTGTGTGTGTGTGTGTGTTGCTGAGGAAGGACACCTCTATTTATGAAGTGTGAGTGCAGCAAACCTATCATTTATCAAGTCCTATTTAGTGAACCACTGAAGCCTAGTTTTAAATAACACTGCATTGGGTGGAGTGCTTACTACCATCCCATCACACTCCAAAGCTGTCCTCAGAAAAGGGATCCCAATGGTGTGAAACATCACTCCACCGCCGTCTTCAGTGAGTGAGTGTGTGTGTTTACTTGTTTACTTCCGCTAACCCCCACCCACTTGGCACCTTGCAGGAGACTCTAGTGAACTTGACGAGCACCCCTACCCCCAGCGTGAGAACGCCCCTTCCTACGGTGTGAACAACACCTCGCCGTCAGCCACGGACAGCACTCAGCAGACACACACACACCCCAGCCACCCTCCCCCGGAGGACCCCCTGGGCCCTCTGCCCGACAGCTGGGAGATGGCCTACACGGAGAACGGAGAGGTCTACTTCATAGAGTACGTATGCCCTGTCACACACACACACACACACAGGCACCACACACACGGGCACTACACAGGCACCACACGGGCACCACACAGGCACTACGCAGGCATCACACAGGCACCACACAGGCTGGAAAGGTGGTGGCAAAGGGATGTTTGTGTTTTTTTAGGCTGTTGACCCTTCCTGTTGACTGTATTTCCCCAGCCACAACACGAAGACCACATCCTGGATTGACCCCCGGTGCCTGGACAAGCCGCAGAAGCCCCTGGAAGAATGTGAAGACGATGGTACGGCCTCACTCTGTGTGTGTGTGTGTGTGTGTGTGTCTTTCTGTCGGCATCTTTCCGTAATTACATAGGTGGACCCTGGACAGCTAGTAACAGCAACATATTCTGGTATCCTTCTGATATACAGTATGTGTCATCTAAATGCAAGCCTGCCGTTCCCCTGCTGGCCTATAGATGGCAGTGTTGCGCCGTGGCAGCGCAGCGCGAGGGACCGTGGCCATAACTCTTGTCTTGTGCGCTCATGCTGCCGCTCGTCTGAGCAAGCCGCCCCAGAGCCACAGGGGCTGACTGGATTATTCGCATCATCTAGCATAAATAAATAACGCTCCCTCGTCCTACAGAGGGGCACGCGTCTGCCCACGCAACAACAAAACACTGATCGTCTGCCTCCTCTCTGCCTCACCCCTTCCCTGACACGCACGCTCACGCCCTCACACACATGCCGTGTGTGTGTGTGTGTGTGTACCGCTCCTCAGACACATAGTGTTCTGTTTGTTTTTTCCATATAAAGTTGTGTTTAAGGGGCTCGTGTTCGAAAGACATGTTATAGATTTTTTGTTTGCTTATTGCTAAATGACATTTGTGTGATGTTTACTACGTGTTGGTTTCAAGCCTGTCTCTTCCACTGTCTGTGTTCGATAATGTAATTTCTGTCTCTACCACGATGGTTGGAGTAGCTCATTTGGTAGCCATTTGTACTTATTGATTTGTGTTTTAAAGGTTTCTCTCGAGGGCTTAAATGTATAAGGAAACTGTGAACAGTGCCACCATGTGGCTCTTTAAGAATCTTCATCTGTTAGCCCTTTAGGATGTCATTCTGTAGTCTATTCCGTAAACAAAGCAAGAAAAAAGTTGATTTCCAATGGATGTTGACATCATAGTTACATCCATGTTGTGAGAACGTTCTTTAGGCTTCATATTAACCCTGTCTGTTTCTCTCCCTCCCTCCCTGCTGACGGACCGCGAGCAGAAGGGGTACATACAGAGGAGCTGGACAACGAGCTAGGTAGGCCTCTCTTTCACCCCTCAACTGATCTGTCCATCCATGCATCCGTCCTCGGGTTCCGTCACGCTAGCAGGCTTCCTGCTTGTGTCATATAACACACATAATAGTGAGCACGTCCCTCTGGCTTGATATTCGGTGAGGTGTTTCCTTCGATGTGTTTTCCGTCTTCGGAGGTGGACAGGACAGAAGGACAGAGGTGCCTGTAGACGCTCCTGACAGAGTCGATACCCTTCCACATGGTCTGACGTGTGGCTAATGATGGAGCTAATGATGGGTTACTAATGGGCCTCTCTGTGAGCTGGACCTCTCTGGTCCCAGCCTCGTCACAGCCGGCCAGTCACGCCCAGTCCGCCCCAGCCCACCTCCACACAGAGAGACGTCACGTCTTATTTCCTGCCCAGGTTCCTGTCCCTGATTGGATTTCTGCCTCTTCCCGTTTAATCATCCCTACGCTCGGACATTTGAAGTGTATTCAAACAGTGACAGGGTCACATCCGAACGAGCTGTTCTTGGATCAGCCTTCAGCCTCGGAGCTGAGCTCTGTGTCGTACACCGCAGACGAGCACAGCCCCCCCCGTCCGTACGACAGCACTGATTGGATGAACACAGTCAATAACCATCGATCGCAGAAATCCAATATACAGAGAAAAACGCAGTTACTTCACTTCTTCCTGAGGAGGGGAACGTGCACACACACACACACACACACACACACACACACACACACACACACACACTGCAGCCCCGCCTTGCTCAAGAGAAATCAAACCCAGCCCACCATGAGAGTGACAGACACGGAATGAGATGCAAAGAGTTTAATAGGCAATTTGTCACCCCTAGTCCCTCTTGAGTTTGGAGTGTGTGTGTGTGGGGGCAACCCTCTCTGAGAACCATCCTCTGCATCCCTCAGCAGCCACTCACAGGTCAGACAGACAGGCATGTCTCCAGGGCCCACCAGCTGTCCGGGGGCCCCTCAGGAACAGAGCCACTAGCGTGTGAGATCAAGTGGGTGATTAGAATCGACACGGCGCCGAGGTGAAGGCTCTCTGTTCAATGTTCCCCTTCGGTGCCTCTGACTCTGAGCTGCCTCTGACTCTGAGCTGCCTCTAGGGTAGTCTGCTGTCTGAAGTGTGCACTATTAGAAACGGGTTGGACTTTCTCGGAGTGTAAGGCGCTCCCTCCCCAGGACGGAGGTGGAGATGTGGACAGTACATTGCGTACTGCGTGGCCTGTAGGTGCCATGTTTGAAGCCTGTTACGGAGCTCTGACGATCCGGCATCAGCAGAGTCTGTGAGCTATGAGTGTGTGTCTGTGTGTGCCTTTTTTAAACCGCAGTGCCAGGTGTGGCTCAGGTGGAGCTTGTCCAATGGAATCCCACCCTTGTGCCGTCTCATCCCCCTTAACCTGTGCTTCCCCTCTCCGTGGGGGCCGGGGGTGTTGTCGTTTACGGTCCCAGGCGGGTCCTGTCTCGTTATCTGATGTGTGAAGTGTCAGCTGTGTGGAGGACAGCAGAGCCAGACAGCCTGTGTTGGGGGGTGACAGGCAGCCTGTCTGAGCCAGCTCACAGTCCTGACGGGGACTCGCTACAAGCACCGTCTCCAACAGCTCTGCTCTCTCTCTCCTCTCCTGCAGAACTGCCCACAGGCTGGGAGAAGATAGAAGATCCAGTCTACGGGGTCTACTATGTTGAGTAAGTGACATGTGTACACACACACACACACACACATGTTGCACAATGCATGCCTCATATCCATCTTTATCTTACTGCAGTGTTGTGACACTGAAAAGAGCTTTAAATAATGCATGTGCCTCACGTTGTTTACGGCCCTGACCATTTTGGGAAAAGTAGGCCATTTTATTTGTGTCATTATCATCTGGAAACATTCAGTTTGTCTGCTCTTGTGGGAGCCCCGTGGATCCCCACAAAAACATAAATACATTCATGTGTTTTGATGGGGTTCAAAGCAATACCTTGGAGGCAGAAGCCATGCTTTTGTTTTGTCTGAGATATTTTCAATATACAGTATTTATTATTCACTTTTATTAGTGTTTACTGCGTCATCTCGCAGCACGTCTCCACAGCGTTTGAAGTGTTGTTTGTGTGTGGAGGGGTGATTAGTCCGCCCGCCTGGGCTGCCCTGTGACGGAGTCAGTCTGCAGGTCAGCTGGAGGCTGCTGGTCAGCCTCTCTGGACTCCCTGTAGCAGCCCAACAGTTGATCAGCCCGCACACAGCTAATCCATCACCGCTTATCTCCATCTCCCGCTCCGCTCCCTTCCTCTGGCTCCTCTTCTACCCTGTGTCCCATCTCTCCCTTATTATTCACTCCTCCTTTCCTCTCTTATCAACCCCCACCCCCATCACCCCCCTTGTCCATGACCTCTGTTGACCTTCTCCGCTTCCCGCTTCTCTACTTTTCACCTCCATTCTCTGTTTCACTTTTCCTCCACCCGTCCCCCACCCCACTCCTTTTGCTCATTCCTATGCACGTGCTCTTCCCTCCGGCCGCCCCCCCTCCCACCGTCCTCCTCGCCCCCCTCCCCCGGCCTCCTCGCCCCCCTCCCCCGGCCTCCTTGCCCCCCCTCCCCCGGCCTCCTCGCCCCCCCCAGTCACATCAACAGGAAGACCCAGTATGAGAACCCGGTCCTGGAGGCCAAGCGCAGGAAGCAGCTGGAGCAGCAGCCACCAGAAGGTGAGCGCTACATCCGAGGTTCGTCTTCAGCCCTCCACGGGCGTCACTTCCTTTCTCCACGTCTGCCTGCCTGTCTGTCTGTCTGCCTGTCTGTCTGTCTGCCTGTCTGTCTCTTTGTCTGCCTGTCTGTCTGTCTGTCTCTTTGTCTGCCTGTCTGTCTGTCTCTTTGTCTGTCTGTCTGTCTCTTTGTCTGTCTGTCTCTTTGTCTGCCTGTCTGTCTTTGTCTGCCTGTCTGTCTCTTTGTCTGTCTGTCTCTTTGTCTGTCTGTCTCTTTGTCTGTCTCTTTGTCTGTCTGTCTGTCTGTCTGTCTGTCTGTCTGTCTGTCTGTCTGCCTGTCTGTCTGTATATCTATCTGTGTCTGAATGTCAGCCTGCCTGTCTGTGTCTGTATCCTCTACTGCTACTGCTGCTGTTTATAATTTGCTACCAATATACCATAAAGGCATAACTATGATTTACATTTTATGTCTTTAGTTGCCTTTTTGAGTTTATTTTAAGTTATCAGTGTTGCCTCAAATAATTTGTAAAGCTAACTTAAATGATGACTTAGAGGTGAGCAGGTAAGTTGGTACCGTATTTGTTATTTAACCTCTCTCTGTCCAGAGTAGATGTGTCTATTTAGATGCGGTGAGATTGTCAAGGTTGTAAGTGATACATTCTCCAGCTTTAGACCACATGACTACTCCCAGTTAGCTCCAGGTTACATGGGGTCTCTCTAAATGCACGTGTGTGCAGGTGTTGTGGATGCAGGTCGCCCCTCCAGGGCCCCTCTCCACCGGCCCCTGTTCTGCCAGCTCAGCTAGACGTGTTGCAGAGTTGATTACTTGCTGACTTTTCCTCCGTAAAGCTCAATATCTCCTGAAACTCGATATCTTTTCCGACTTTTTACTCCACCATTGATTTTAAATCTTGGTGTTGAGAATATTAATGAAGATTGCAGCTCTGATACACGCCACGATGGTGGCTTTTGATTAAACCGATCCGGCATCCACTGTGGATCAGGCTGTTGCTGCAGTTTCACGGCGACCCATGGTAAAGCAGTGGGGCAAGGTGCAACTGTGTGCTGTATAGACACCGTAAACAGGAAGTATGCTCCTTGCTGTTCCAGAATGGATAGAGGATTCCAGCTTGGCAGGGGCGCCTCTGGCCAACTACGCCACCAACCACCAGGAGACATACAGAGAACCACAGTCAGGACCCCCCGCTGCCACCCTCCGCAGGACCCAAACGTAAGACATCCCTCCATCTCTCTGAACAGAGAAGCCCACACACCAAACCAAAACATGAAACATATAGAGAGAGAAATGGATATTCTCTGTTTTCCCCTGCTGACACGTCTGCACATAACAGAATCCTACAAGCAGCTTGTCCAATTATCTCTCCATAGATTCATTCTCATAGAAACCAGCAAATTTACCTCTTCATGTCTACTCCTTCTGTCTTTCTGTCTTCCCTCCCACACACACCTCCTCTCTCTTTCTCCTTCACTCAGCCCTCCGTCTCTCTCTCTCTCTCTCTCTCATCTCTCTCTCTCTCTCTCTCTCTCTCTCTCTCTCTCTCTGTCTCTCTCTCCTTCCTCAGCCCTCCGTCTCTCTCTCTCTCTCTTTCTCCTTCCTCGGCCCTCCGTCTCTCTCCCTCTCTCTCTCTCTCTCTCTCTCTCTCTCTCTGTCCTTGGGAGCTCCATTCTCTCTCTCTCTCTCTCTCTCTCTCCTCTTTATGTCTTGTTCCTCGTCCCTCACATTCAGGTGCAGAACTATCACAATGCCCTGCCTTTAGTGCTTGCTGAACTCCAATTCACGCACGCACATACACAACAGATGGAACCTTTTCTCAGACACTAGCCGATTCCAAGGGGACTGCATATTTCATTCTATGCACACACCGTATTACTCTAGCTGAATAGTTGCCAAGTAACTGCACTGTCCTCCCTTGTCACCTAGCCTGTCTGAATATCCACTGTTTCATTCCATCCTGCTCGTGGTCATGTGCTCCTGTCTGTCTCCTGTCCGTCTCCTGTCCTCCTCAGCAGAGTGTCTCTCCATCCACCCTGAACCATGTGACTATCACTCCCTCAAATGCTGTCTCTCTGTCATTATCTTCCACTTCTCTTCATAGGCTTTTATCGTATACCTATGCCACTCAAACATCTCCATCTCACCCAACCCTGTCTTCTGTCAACCTCTCTCTTCTGTCAGTAACCAAACAGAGGAGAGGGAGGAGAGGGAGGTTGTTGGGTTTGGATTTAGACTCCAGTGTGTCGTGTGTGTGCCCTAAGCTTGCTGCGTCTCTCAACCTGTCTAGAGAGATGGAGTTGTGTGAGTGACAGGAGGGTCTTCTGCACTGCCTTCAGAGCTGCGTTCAGAGCTGCTCCTCTCACTGGGACAGGATCACACAAGGGGGTTGTATAAGCTTAGGAACATCTGTTTCCAAATCTAGGAAAAACACGCATAACACTGCTGCATCTCCTCCTATATGCTGACTTTTGGACCCAGCAGTGCAGCTCTCTGATGGGCTAGCATGCTCAGGCAGCCCCCCCCCTCTCACTGGGAGGGGTGGGTGGAATGGGGGTTTACCCTTGGGATTACACAGGCTGGCCCTCTCCTTCTTTGACTGCCTCTCAACCTAATGAATCTGTCACTCATAATCAGTCAGTTGTAATCTGCATAGCACACCGTGACCCTCAGTGAGTGAGTTATCACTGACAAGACAGCTGACACACATCAAAGTTGTCCCGTTCGTTTAAGGAATGAGGTTTTCGATTTTTGGGACTATCACTTTCAGTGTGGTTATCTCCGTGTGTGTGTGCGTATGTGTGTGTGTTCTCCAGGAGGGAAGCCGTTCTTCACGCGGAACCCGGCGGAGCTGAACGGAACCTTCATCAACACCAAGCTGAAGAAGAGCCGCCGGGGGTTCGGCTTCACCGTCGTCGGGGGCGACGAGCCGGACGAGTTCCTGCAGATCAAGAGTCTGGTTCTGGACGGACCCGCCGCCCTGGACGGCAAGATGGAGACAGGTAGGAACCGCCGGCTGCTTTGAGGGAGAGACGCCCTGACCTCTGACCTCACCGCGGCCTGGCCTGAACGCCGTTTGTCGTCTCGCGCAGGCGACGTCATCGTGAGCGTCAACGACACGTGCGTGCTGGGCTACACCCACGCTCAGGTGGTGAAGATCTTCCAGACCATCCAGATCGGCTCCATGGTCAACCTGGAGCTCTGTCGGGGCTACCCGCTGCCCTTCGACCCCGACGACCCCAACACCAGCCTGGTCACCTCCGTGGCCATCAACATGGACAAGGAGCCCATCATCGTCAACGGCCAGGAGAACTACGACTCGCCCTCCAGCCACGGCAGCCAGAGCGCCCTGGGCGGCGGGCCGGTTAACGGCATGAGGGAGTCCCGCCCCCACAGCCCCTCGGCCGACGCGTCGTCCAACGGCTCCCACGGTTACCCCAGCGACGTGGTGAGCCTGGCCTCCTCCATCGCCACGCAGCCGGAGCTCATCACCGTGCACATGGAGAAGGGAGACAAGGGCTTCGGCTTCACCATAGCAGACAGTCCCGGGGGCGGGGGCCAGCGGGTGAAGCAGATAGTGGACTACCCCCGCTGCCGGGGCCTGAAGGAGGGGGACATTATCGTGGAGGTCAACAAGAGGAACGTCCAGAGCATGAGCCACAACCAGGTGGTGGATCTACTCAGCAAGTGTCCCCGAGGAAGTGAGGTCACAATGCTGGTGCAGAGAGGTGGGTGGAGCCAAGTCACTATGGTGGTGCAAAGAGGTGGGGGGAGTCAGGTGACTGCTGGTGGGTGGTTGGGGTGGGGTGAGGTGGGCTGGGTGGAAGCAGGTCACTATGCTGGTGAAGAGAAGTGGGTGGGGTGTCACATTAAGTCCTTTTACAGATGAATATGGATGGCGCATTTACTCATGCAGAGAGCTGAGAGAATGTGCAAATGGAGAGGGTCTGAGAGGGAGGAAAGGAGGGAGGGAGGGAGCGAGCGAGGGCGCAAGTGAGTGATGGAGTGAAAGAAGGTGGAGGTGAGTGGCTGAACATGCAATAAGTGTTTAAAAGGATATTTAAAAGACTGAAAGAGCAAGTGACTGAACGAGGGAGTGGGCGACAATACTATAGACTCCAGACATGTGAGAGAAGAGTGCAAAGTGCTGAGAGGTTTCAGCCCGAGACAGTAGCAGGGAGAGGGAGAGGGAGAGGGAGAGGGAGAGGGAGAGGGAGAGGGAGAGGGAGAGGGAGAGGGAGAGGGAGAGGGAGAGGGAGAGGGAGAGGGAGAGGGAATGAAAGAGCACAGACAGAGAGAGCGATACAAAAGAGACAGAAAGACCCAGTCTGGTGAGAGAAAGACTTGGGTGTAGATTGTTTCAGGTCAGAGAGTCTGATGAACATGGACTTCTCTTGTTGAGCTCCTTCTGCGGATGCCGCTGTGTGTCTGTCACTCCCGTCTGTCGCTCGGTGGCTCTGGTTCTGAGTCTGTCGCTCAGTGGCTCTGGTTCTGAGTCTGTCGCTCAGTGGCTCTGGTTCTGAGTCTGTCGCTCAGTGGCTCTCAGTCTGTCGCTCAGTGGTTCTGAGTCTGTCACTCAGTGGTTCTGAGTCTGTCGCTCAGTGGTTCTGGTTCTGAGTCTGTCGCTCAGTGGTCCTGAGTCTGAGTCTGTCGCTCATTGGTTCTGGTTCTGAGTCTGTCGCTCAGTGGTCCTGAGTCTGGGTCTGTCGCTCAGTGGTCCTGAGTCTGAGTCTGTCGCTCAGTGGTTCTGGTTCTGAGTCTGTCGCTCAGTGGCTCTGGTTCTGAGTCTGTCGCTCAGTGGCTCTGGTTCTGAGTCTGTCGCTCAGTGGCTCTCAGTCTGTCGCTCAGTGGTTCTGAGTCTGTCACTCAGTGGTTCTGAGTCTGTCGCTCAGTGGTCCTGAGTCTGAGTCTGTCGCTCAGTGGTCCTGAGTCTGAGTCTGTCGCTCAGTGGTTCTGGTTCTGAGTCTGTCGCTCAGTGGTTCTGAGTCTGTCGCTCAGTGGTTCTGGTTCTGAGTCTGTCGCTCAGTGGTTCTGAGTCTGTCGCTCAGTGGTTCTGAGTCTGCATGGACAGAGAGCACTTCAGGCAGGACATGAATACCTCCGAGCCTGTCATGTATGTGTACGTGTGTTGCGAGTGTCTTTAAGACTGAGTGGACTGTGCTCAGTCTGGGGCCGAGCCTTTGACAAGCTTGATGATTGGAACAGTCCCCCTCACAAAAGAGTTTGATGGGAAAGAGCACGAATGGACAAAAATGATTGAATTTTGACTTTTCTCTGTCAAATCCCTCCACGAATTGACTCAAAATCCTCAAAGCCCCCTAGACCTTGGTGATAGGAGTAATTGGGCTGTTTTCTGGAGCTGACGTTGGTCTTATTAATTTGAGGGCCTGAAAGCCTGTTATCTTTCCTGTAGCGCCAAGAACACACGAAGCAAATTGGCTGAGTGGAGAACCCTCCTCTCTCCTCCTCTTTCTTCTCCTTTCTTCCCCTCTGTCCTCTCCTTTATTAACACTATCCCTCTGGTGGGCTCGTTTACACATCACCATAAAACACAATTACCCATAACTCTCCACTTTATGGCTTGTCAATAGAACAAATGTGTGTTAATCTGTGGTGTTGGTGGTGCGCTTGACTTCACTCTGAGCTTTAAGTGCTGCTTCAAGGTGTTTCAAGGTACCAGGACTTGGCTGAGCTACATTGTGTCCGGGGTGTCATATTTGACACATCAGTTAAGTAATGTGAGTGTGGTCTGTGTGTGTGGTTTGCCTCCGTGAGGACAAGCAGTAAAAGACTTGGCGAACCTGCACATCATGTTGAGCCCAAGTCTTTCTGAATGGATTCACATTCAGACAAGAACCATGCTGTCAAAGCTTTCTTCTGGGGTGTGTTTAAACACACACACGCGCATGGATAGCTCACAGGAACCGTCCTGTTGTGAGCAGGATACCGTTGTCTTAATTATTCTGTCTCTCTTCTCTGCTTCTCTTCTCTGTTCACTCTCCTCCTCTTTGCCTCGTATGTTATCTGAGCCTAATTGGGTTGCTCGCTCGCCCGCTCTCGCTCGCTCTCCTTTTCTCCTGCTACTTCTCTTAGTCTGTCTCTTACCCTGTCTCTCTCTGTATCTCTCTCCAGTTAACAGCCTGTGCACATCACCAATTAGAGTCTTACTGGGGCTCCCTGGCCAGGGCTGTAATTGGTCAAACCTGCACCATCCCGCTGCGTGTAGCAACACCCCTCCGCCTACACATATGGTCCAATCCCAGAGGAGCACATCCACAGTTCATTACGGCCCGCCCCTCAAACGTAGATCTGTCAATGTCACCTGATCCCAGCGACCACACTGTAGTCTCACCCCCTCCCTGAGCACTGACTTTGTCTCTTGTTTCAGTGTTTAAGCCCATCACTGTTGTTGTTCTATTATGATTTTATTATGATCGTACATGTCCCCGTAGGGAGCGATGGTGATTAATGGCTTCAATCACGGCAGCCTTTCATGAATTACCCAACGCATTTGTCTAATTATGCAGCCCTAAAGTGTCGTTTCCCGCCGCTGTCCTTCGCTTGCTCCGCCCACCTCTGACGTCATTCGTTTTGGTCCCAAAACAGCTCCCTGGGGCTTCCCTCCGACTTCCCCTCTCCGCTCGTTTGAACGGACGAACACGTCAGCGGTGCGCAGAGACCTGAGGCGCCCCGCACACAGACGGTGCACTTCTCTCATCATTAAAGAGCAGCGAGACTGGGGTGAACACCTGGGCCCCAGCTCTCAGGGCTTCCCTCTCAGCAGCCTCCCCCTCAGCAGCCTCCCCCTCAGCAGCCTCCCCCTCAGCAGCCTCCCCCTCAGCAGCCTCCCTCTCAGCAGCCTCATCAGGCGCACATTGGAATTCCAGCCCATTCACCTCAGCAGGAATCCGAGCTGCGTTCAGCAAATCAGTGTCAGCCTGTTCACCTGTGTGCCGAGCCACGGTGGGAGAGGGAACGGACCGCTGCTGGAGACGTGCTGAGAGCTACTTCCTAAACCAGTCGGCCCAGAATAGCCGCAGTGTTTTCCAGGAGAGGAGGGAGGGAGGGGGGAAGCGAGGGGGGGGAGGGAAAAGGGATCAGACGTGGATGATGAAAGAGTGGTGCAGAAACACTTCTCCTTCTGAGTCATCAATCACCGGTCACCCCAGCGCTCCCGGTAGAGACTCTCTTCACACTCTTCATTTCCCCCCGGAGAGAGGGCTGGACAGTTAGACTCCTCCCCTATGGCTCCCAGAGAGCGGACGGACCTTCACAGAGCGTGTCCACTACAGCGGAGCGGGCGGGGCGTCGGCTTCCAATTCATTTTCAGTGAAACCGGACGCTCACGTAGGGCATTGTGGGAAGGCGAGCGTGGCGAGCTGAAATTTCTCAACTTGACGTAAATGAGGAGCGTTAAACGCTAGCGTTGGCCAATCGGATTGGTTTCTTGTAACGTAGCAACCGTTGGTCATGGTAAACATTTCTAGGTTTTAGTTTCAAGATGGAGGTGAAACTTGTCGTGTGTGTCTGCACACGCAGTCCTGTTCAGAACAAAGTTCCGTTATGTGACAAGCCTGAATTTAAAGATTACATTAAAACTAATAATGCATGGTGCAGGGTTGCTCATGTCCTTGATGTTGTTATACTTTTAAATTCAGTCTCGTCACATTATGTAATAAGGCAAGCGGTGCAAAGCGTTAACAAACGTTGTAGTGGACAGACGTACCGTGAGACGTCCCTGACGCTTCTGGAGGTGTCAGCTTCTGGGATGTCTTATAGACGGGGACTTCAGTCGACTCCAAAGTGACGTCAACCATTCTGTTCACCCTCGGAGCACACCTAGCTTCGGAGGGGTTTGTCCCGGTGAAATGGCTCCATTGGAATAAGAGTGTTGGGTGAACGGCTGGGGGTGTTCTGGACATGATTGGGTGAGCTGGCCCTGGGTTAGTTGTCCATGTCCATGGTGGTCCTGGACGGCAGGTCATTGAGGGGTCACTGTCCCAAGACACGGCCCCTTATCACCTGGCTTCAGACACTAAAAACGCTGCTTAGCAAATGCTCCCTGTCAAAAAGCCATATTATATGACCCCATATTACTACCCTTAAAGGAGAGACACACACACACCACACACACCCGTAGGAAGATAAACGACAAAGATGGCCCAGGCCGTCAGAAGAGCCATTGATTTAATGTTAGGAGAAGAGGATGCTGGTTATTTTTGCACACTTTGCATTTCATTGTGCTGACTTGACAGTCGCCAGGGATAAGGAACGGCATTGCAGAGAACTGGAGAGAAAAGTCCTGATCAGTGAGGATTGTGCCCAGCTGGTGGTGGGCGAGGCCAATAGCCACAGCCATATTCCTGGACCTGGACTATTTGTGTGTGAGTCAATTCCTTAACAAGGGCAAGGTATGCCCCCCCCTCCCACAATACCCCACACCTTCAAGGCTAGGGGGGGGCGAGTCGTAAATCTCAGTCATCTTGCCTTCCTTTGTTTCCATGACAATGCTCTGCAGCAGCACTCTGCAGTGGGGTTTTCCTCTGAGGGTCTGTGGCGCGTGCACGTGTGTCACATGACGTCTGTACGCTCCTATGTAATCTCCCGTCAGCCTTCGCGATGTTTTCTCTCAGAACGCCGCCACGAGGGACAAAGCTTGGAAGAGGGATGCTTCCATTTCCACGTGTCATCTCTGCTGGATGCTAAAGCGTCTTCTGAAGTGTCTTCAGAAGCTCCGGGGGATGAGAGGAGACGGCTGGGGCTCAGGACGGCTCTGCTCCTGGCTGGGGCTCAGGACGGCTCCTGGCTCCTGGCTTGGTCTCGTGCTCACGTGTCCATCAAGGCCAAGGGTGTCTGCGTCTTTGCCTGGTCACCTTTGCTATTTCATAAGATCAGCAGGCACCTCTGTCAATTCTGATTACAGTCCTTTGCACTGAAGGCACACACACACACCCACAACACACACACACACACACACCACACACACACCCACACACTCACACACACACAAGAAGGGAAGTGAAGCGGTGCATCTTGAACACGCCGCTCACGTCCAGCCTATTTGTGCATGGATGACGTGTGACTCAATCCACACTGTACATAATGGAACAGCCTGGGTCGGCAACGGTTGCCAGGACACCGTCTGTCTGTACCCTGTTGCTGTCGCGTTGGTGACAGATGGGCCTGGCTGTCAGGAGCCATTGCTCAAAGACAAGATGCATGTGTGTCAGGGGAAGGGGCTTCCTGGCTGTACAGGACATGGTCATCATCATCGTCTGCCCGGTAATGGCCTGCGTTTAGCCACTGCTGCGTCCACAGGGAGTCTGACCGGTACGCTCCACTAGGGGCAGTGTTGCAGAGGTTAGAGCCTCACACTCAAGGATACCCGTCTGTTTAGCTCCCTGGACCGTGTTCAACCAAACACTGAGTCAAACAGGGAAGTGACATGCAGTACTCAGAATGTATAGAGTTATGTGAAGGATTTTCTTTTTTTTATGCCACCTCAGCTAAGTAGAAAAAGTATGACACGGTCAGTGGAGGTTTTGCTGGAACGAGCTTGTTCTCTCCCTCCTCTCTCACCTGTAGAGGCAGGACGGCTCAACTGTCCACTGTGTCGGCAGCCTCTGTCAACTGTACCCTGTACCAGCACAGGAGAGGTGTGGGTGTGAGGTACAGGAACAGACCCCTCTAGTGAACACTGTCTGAAGAGGTCTGAGGCCAGCAGGGAGGAGTGAGGAGAGGCGACGTAGACATGCAACACACTGCAGGATCATCTAACATGGACACATGCTCTGTCCCACTGACTGAAGGATAAGGGGGTCAGATGGGGGTTCAGATAGGGGGATCGAGAGGGAGGAGGGGAGGGATGAAGAGCTGTCTTTGGTTAACTCCAGATGTGACTCCCCTCCCCAACATCTCTCATCCACCTTCCCTGAGGAGAGATTGTCACATGTGCCTCTTTGTCCAAAACCCCTCCCCATGTCTCACACAGTAAGTCTAGCAGTATGTGGGCTACATCTGTTACCCAGGATCATCTTTGCAGCCCCTACTAATTCCATAACTTGAGCCCTCATGACACATGTGCACGCACGCACACCACAACACACAGTGTTGTTGTCTTGGGACGATATCTAGACTATATTTATCCTCCAGTCCTCTGTGTTTGAGTGACGGCTGGAGGCGATGTTGATCTTGTCGTTCGGATCGTTCCTGGTGGGCCGCTGTTCACGTGTGATCGGAGCCTTTGGTGTGTGTGCTCGTCAGGCAGCCTGGTGACGAGCAGGAGGAGCGCGTGCACGCGTGCACTCCTGTGTGTTTTAATCACGTACGTGCGTGATGTGCCCGTGCATGCGTTTGGGTACCAGTGTGTGGTGTGTGGGGTGGGGGAAGGGGGACGTGGGGGGAGGGGGGAGGGGGGGGAGGGGCGGGAGGGGGGAGGGTGGGAGGGGCTGGGAGGGGGAGCGGCGCTCGGCTCAGAGCGGAGGGGGAGTGGGTGAACGGAGAGAGACGGGGAGGGGGAGGGAGAGAGAAAAGCGAGAGCGCGAGAGAGAGCGAGAGGAGATGCGCGGACTGCCTCTAGATGCCGGAGCCTTCCACATTGGAGCGGCGTGCGGAGCGGACGCAGGAAGATGGTCTCAGTAAGAGGGGAACTGACGGTTGCCTATAATTTAATGTTCAGTATCTTGGACTCCTTCTCCATGGGTAATATAGCAGGAGTTAGATGAGACATGCCTCTCTCTCTCTCTCTCTCTCTCTCTCTCTCTCTCTCTCTCTCTCTCTCTCTCTCGTTGTCCTTCATGTTATTTTTCTTCACAACCTCACACCCTCACACACAACACACACACACACACCACACACACACACACACACACACACAGTAGCAGTAGGACAGTCAGGGTGTAGGGAGCACAGAGCTAGCCCTTGGGTCTGGCCCCTCTCCTCCGCTGCACCAGGCGTCCCCGCCGCGGGGCTAATGCAGATGGATCGCGCTGCCCCCCTTTTCGGCGCGGCGCGCGAGAGCGGACGAGCGAGGCAGAGAGAGTAAGAGAGGGGAGGCGGTCGAGTCGAGCGCAGACGAGCGCCGACGCGCTACGCTGACACCCGCGCCTCTCCGAGTCCCCGTCTCTCTCTCTCTCTCTCTCTCTCTCTCTCCGCCAAGTGACGTGGAATCTTCACCTGTTTCAGTAACGCTCTTTTTTTTCTTTTTTCTTCCTTTCTCTCTGACCAGGGGTGGCTCCTGCAAAGAAGAGCCCAAAGCTGGTAAGTCATTCATGCTCTTTCTCTCCACGCCTCCTCCTCCACCATTCCCCTCTCCCTCTGCCCGTTAGCGCTCGAGCCTGTGTGCAGAGCCGCAGAGAAGGGAGGCTGATGTCGGGGCCGCGAAGGAGGCTCGAGGCTGTTGTGTGGGGAGGGGAGGGATGGAGGGAGGGATGGAGGGAGGGATGGAGGGAAGGATGGAGGGAGGGATGGAGGGAGGGGGGATGGAGGGAGGGATGGAGGGGGTTTCCTCCGCCAGAGCTCCCCGCTGTGCAGGGGCTGGATCCGGGGCTTTGATGCACCGCAAGCTGCCTGCTAATAGGGACTCTGCTCCCTGATCTGGTTGATTGTGACAATGTGGGAAGTCATGAATGCTTTAGCAGGGAGCCCCCTGCCCCTGTCCCCCCCTGCTCTCCCCGAGGGGGGCTACCATGTTCAACTGCTCTGATGCTTGTTTTCCAGGACGATGACGATGACGAGCGTTATCGTTTCGATGACGAGCGCTCTCTCTATGAGGACGAGGAGCGCTTTCAGTTTGATGATGAAAGCAATTTCGATGATACCTCTGTGGATTTTGAGCTCCGTCCTAGCCAGTATAATGGCATGGTAGGTGACTTGGGTCTGGTATGAAGGCTTTCAGCAGGGAGCTAGGTGGCCTCCGGGTTGATAACGGGGCCAATGGCTGGTGGCAGGCTCATTGTGGTGGCGGAATAAGGCTGAGGGAGATAAGGCTGTGAAGGTGAATAATGTCTAACACAGGTGGTGGGTTGCGACGCTATATAGGACACTGATAATGCTGTAACTTGGTAGCTTGTGATAATGCTGTAACTTGGTAGCTTGTGATAATGCTGTAACTTGGTAGCTTGTGATAATGCTGTCAATTGGTAGCTTGTGATAATGCTGTAACTTGGTAGCTTGTGATAATGCTGTAACTTGGTAGCTTGTGATAATGCTGTAACTTGGTAGCTTGAGATGATGCTGTGCAGGTTTATCAGTAGATAATGGTGTCCTGACCTGATGTAATAACAGGTTTAAAAGGCCATGCTGGAATGTGGTGGGTGGTGGGTTGATGGGAATGCCTCTCTCTGGTGACGGGATGTTTATGGGATGTTTCTGAGGACGTAGCAGAGCAGCACCTGGCCTCCTCCTCCTCCTCCTCTCAGAAGCTCCTCTGTTCCCCAACAAGCCGTCTGGAAGTCCCTCAGGCACCGAGGAGCTCAGCTGTGCTGTTGAAGAGCCACTCAGATATCAGGGCTGTTGGAGTTAGAGCAGACCTGACTGTGTAGTTTCCAGCCAGGGGTCAAGTCATGGAGTCTTGTAGTCTGACAGGGAGGAAAGAGTCTAGTCTGACAGGGAGGAAAGAGTCTAGTCTAGGGGGACAGGCTAGTCTGACAGGGAGGACAGAGGCTAGTCTGACAGGGAGGAAAGAGTCTAGTCTGACAGGGAGAGTCTAGTCAGAGACGAGTCTAGTCTGACAGGGAGGAAAGAGTCTAGTCTGACAGGGAGGAAAGAGTCTAGTCTGTCAGGGAGGAAAGAGTCTAGTCTGACAGGGAGGAAAGAGTCTAGTCTGTCAGGGAGGACAGAGGCTAATCTGACAGGGAGGACAGAGGCCTCTGACAGTGTACAGGATCCATTAGCCTCATGTGCATTGATTTGATACCCACCATTCCTCATGAAAGGAACAGTTATGTGTGTAGAAGGTGTGGATTCTCACTAGGATGCATGACTTGTCTGTTATGTCTGCCCAGGAGAACCTGCCTGGTACGTGGGTGTGTTTGTTGGGCTAGCTAGACCATCTTTATGACACTGTAAACTCAAGATCTTTTAAATGGGATTCCAAGGGGAGCTTGTGGCTGTTTGAAGCCATAAGGGTCCATTTCTTGTCTGCAGTAGATCCTGCTCTGTAACCACCAGGGACTTGACATCTGAGAGTGGCCGAGCTCTCTCCCGCTCCACTCGCTCTGGGTATTTATGTTCACCACATCCTCCAAGATGGGGAAGTCAGGTGACGTGCAGATCTGGACCAGTCACCCTGCCCTCCCCCTCACCCTCACCCTCCCCCTGCCCTGCCCTCCCCCTGTCCCTGCCCTCACCCCCCCCTGCTCCCTCCCCCTACTCCCCTGCCCTCACCCTCCCCCTGCCCTCCCCCTCACCCCTCCCCCTGCCCCTCCCCTCCCCCTCGCCCTCCCCCTCCCCCTCCCCCTCCCCCTCCCCCTCCCTCCTCATGGGAGGCGGCCTGGGTTGTGTCCGTGGTGCAGCCCTACTGCAGGTCTCCGTGCATCGCTGCGTTCCTCCATGACTAGTTAAACACTCTGACTGACTGCTGTGTGCTCTGAAGGCTCTCTGGTGAAGGCTCTCTGGTAGGCAGTGGGGAATAGGGCTTCTCACTAATGTATGCATCTCTCTGTTGAACAAAAGGAATGGGCTATGTACTCTTGTCAGCGAAGCTGGGCTTTTCTGTTTCTCTCTCTTTCTCTCTCTCAGCAGAGTGACTTAATCATTTATTTTCTACCGGGAGACGTTTCATGAACAAAGCCGCCTGATTTATCCCGAGTGTCGATGTTGAGTGTGATACCTGTTCAAATCATTGGCCGAGATCGTAAATAAACCTCTTGTCGTTTATTTTGACAATGAGACTATTTAAGGCTTCTTAATGCTCTCAATGACGTCTCTTCGCTTTCTGCAGCCCTCGCTTCTCTCCCCTCCCTCCCATCCCTCCACTCCCTCCCTCCCTCCCTCCCTCCCTCACCCTCCCTCCCTCCCTCCCTCCCTCCCTCCCTCCCTCCCTCCCTCCCTCCCTCCCTCCCTCCCTCTCCCCTAACAGCAGTTGGCGAGGAAGGACAGTCAGAACAGTTCCCAGCACAGTGTGTCCAGCCACCGGAGCACCAGCCACACCGACTCTCCCGTCCACCCCTCCCTGGCCGCGGCCCACAGCGAGAGCACGCCGCCTGCCCCCTCCCAGGCCCTCCCCGGGCTGCCAGTCCAGGACGTCCCTGCCGACGGCACCATCCAGAGGAAACCAGACCCCTTCAAGATCTGGGCCCAGTCCAGGAGCATGTATGAAAGTAGGCGTAAGTATTATATCTTTTGGTGGCAAAGGGTGCATGAGGTGTGGCCCGTGGGCTCCCCCCTATCCTGGAAGCCTGGCGACTGCGGTCTGGGTGAACGCTAACCTGCATGTGTGTGAGTGGTCTACCTCCAGAGAAGCAGCTGTCGTTTTAACACCACTCACTCCCCTTTCACCTCTCACTGCTGCCAGCTGCAGGGCTTGTTGTTGTTGTTGTTGTTTTTTTGGCATGCATGTGAGACGATCTTCCGTCGCGCTTTATTTGGGAAGCTACGACTGGGAGTAGTACAACAGATTTGATGGCTTAGCCTGCTAACTATCCCCACGTTCCCCAAAGCTGTACTGCCACTGCTACTAACACTAAGGCCCAATTACCGCTGGTGCAGTCATTAACACGCTTACGAGATCCCCTGCTCCTCAGAAGCACACATGGCCAGACGACGGAGGACAAAGTATCCTATAAATTCCTCATTGTGTGCCGAGTCTCAAATGGGGGAGGCGGGCGTGGGGGCGAAGTGTGTGTGTGTGTGTGTGTGGACTAGCCTCCTAATTAACAGGAATATCCCTCAGCTCCACTGTCAAGTGCGGCGGTCTGAGGACAAGAAAGAGGATGAGAGGCTCTTCCAGGGTGGAGAGACTTCCGCCTCTAATCATGTCTGTGGTGCCCTGGTCCTCTTAAGATCCTCCATGATTTAGGAGCCTTCGAGGAGGCGAGGAGGGGCGGGGGAGCAATGTCTGTCAGCACCCCCCCGTCTGAGCCGACAGCATCCTTTTAGTGAGCAAAGTTTGAAGATCGGAAAGGAACAAGGAAGGAGAGAAGGGAGGTGAGGAGAGGGAGAGAGAGGGGGGGGGAAGAGGAGAGAGAGAAAAGGTTAGGGGTTTATAAAGAACTCGTACATCCCTGTCCTGAGGAGATGAAGGCATGACTGGGTTTTGAGCCCTGTCTGCCTCTGTTTGTTAGTCACTGCTCAGAGAGCGAGGCAGGGGAGGAGGGAGGCAGGGGAGGAGGGAGGGAGCGGAGGAGGAGAGGGAGGACAGGATGTGGGCAGATAAAAGGGCAGTGTGTGACAAGCGGTGTAACTTGTTTGCAGCTTGGGCTGCGTTAAGTGTTGAGACCACCAGCAGACCTGACAATATATTTGACATTTTATTGCCACTTTCCAAGAGCTGAGGTCATTTATAGATTTGATCCTGTGACCCAGCACCGTCCTCCCAGGGTTAGTCTTGAGAAGGTCAGGCTGCTGCAGTTAGCCTGTGACCTGCTAGCCTGTCCACTAGCCAGGGGTAATACTGGAGACTGGAGCACCAGCCCTGTGGAGCACCAGCCCTGTGGAGCACCAGCCCTGTGGAGCACCAGCCCTGTGGAGCACCAGCCCTGTCCTCCTCCTGGACTACTGAGGATGGAGTCATATTCCTGCCCCTCCTGCTGGGCCCTGATGTCTTCAGGAGGTCTGACCAGCTCTATAGGCTGTCCAAGCAGTCTGAGCCCAGGATCACACACGTCTTACCTCTGACAGACAGCCTGAATACACACTCCAGACAAGCCCTCCAAACACACTCCAGTCAAGCTTTCTTTTCTTATTATCTCTCGCTCTCACTCACTCAATCACTCTCACGCACACACGCACACCACACACCACACACACACACACACACACACACACACACACACACACACACACACACACACAACATTGAAGGCTGTGGCTTGCAGCCCTCTCCCTGACCACCTCTGGTGCTTCATGAACCATGAGCTGTCAGTCTGCAGTGCACCAGTTCTTAGCAACATGGGGTCGTTCTGACAGCCGGCCCTCCACCCCCCCTCGCCGCAGCCCTCCAGCCCCCCGGCCCCCCTGCCTCAGATCCCCCTGACAGGGCTGTAGGAGCAGACCCCCCCAATGAGCCCCCCTGTTGATAAAACCAGCGGTTATACAGTTGTTGCCTCGTCCACAGGCTAATGGGATGAGAAATCCTTCATTATTCTGTTCTGTGTCCGGGAGCCTTACTTCAACAGTGACGCGACACACACACCCACATACACACACACACACACACATACACACACACACACACACATACACACACATACACACACATACACACACACACACACACACCTCCACAACACCACTGCTGCTGAAACATCCAACAGGATTTTGTGCATATTTTTGTGGAATAACTATGCAGCCTGCAGGCTTCAGTGCAGCTTTTTGGACCAGTCTTATGATGGCTTATATAATGCCTGTACCTGGGGATAGGTCGACTCCCAGAGAGCCCGCCCCCTTCCTTTGATGGGAGCTGATGTTTACTCATGCTTCCATATCTGTCCCCCATAGGGAATAATGCAGTGGGTGATTTTACATAACACATTGGTAGAGCCCCCCTTCCCCAACACACACACGCATACACACACACCCACGCGTGTACATTCACCTTTTGACCCCTCCCAATGAGACGGTCCCACTGATTGGTTGGTGTGATTGTGCAGGTGGTGTAGTCGTGTTTGTGATTGGCTGTGTGGTTTCAGTGCCAGACTTCCAGGAGCAGGACATCTTCCTGTGGAGGAAGGACACAGGCTTCGGCTTCAGGATCCTGGGAGGCAACGAGCCAGGAGAACCGGTGAGTCAGCTCCACGCATCCCAGCATGCACCTTCATGTTCATGCACTCTTAGATTGATAGAATCCTGTGTACCTGGAGAATTATTTTTACAGCTTTAAACTCAACCAACCAGTAGGTGTTAAACCAATGGGTCATGATGCAGTACAGATACATGTGATGAAATTGTATAGCCTTCCCCCGCAAATCACATCACTTCTAATCTTACAGTTAGGCTCGGGGCTCACATTGTTCTCCGTTGTTTGTGTTTTCATGTCTGTGGAATAGCTGGTTCAGAGCGAGTTGTTTGGAGCCAGACGAATCTGGAGGCTTCAGTTCTTTAGCTGCGCCACACCTTCCAGCATACCCCCCTTCATGTCAACTCAATCAGACAGGAGATATACAGCACCTCTCTCTCTCCGCTTCTCCTCTCCAAAGCTGCCAAGTGTTTGTTCTCCAGCGCTGGTCAGGAGGAGGAGAGTAATGACTCATCAGAGATTTGGACCTGCCAGTGGAGCCAGCTGGAGAGAGAGAGAGAAAGGAAGAGGGAGAGAGACAGAGAGGAAGGAGACATGGTGTTGGTTTATAGCCGGACTAGCGGGATTGTCCCAAGGTTTAGTGCAGCTGTAAATTCTGGAGCAGTAGACATCAGAGAGAAGATGACCTGGGGTGGAACACTCATGTCCAGACACACCCGTGTAGGAGACACCATCAGGTGGAGTCTGGGGCTGGTCAGGAGAGACAGGGACTGACACAATTCCATTAGCACCCTATTCGCCACGACCAACCCTCCGCTGTCAACCTCCGTTCTCCGGCCACATCTCCCCAGAGGCCCACCGGAGGCGGGTTGTCACATGTGCGCGTGATCATCCAACCGCATCCTAACCTTCCGTGTTGTGTGTTTGTCAGATCTACATCGGGCACATCGTGAAGTACGGCGCGGCGGACGAGGACGGGCGCCTGCGCTCCGGGGACGAGCTCACCTGCGTGGACGGCACGGCCGTGGTGGGCAAGTCTCACCAGCTGGTGGTGCAGCTGATGCAGCAGGCCGCCAAGCAGGGCCACGTCAACCTCACTGTGCGCCGCAAGACGGGCTACGCAGGTGAGGCCAGGGTCGCCGCACGCCACACATGCTGCCTGTTCTGTTAGCACGCTGCCTTCTGATGTCCCGGAGTCATGGGCTGCGTTGGTTCACGCCTCGTTAGCATTTTTCTCTGGTCAGCTTTAGTGTGTCTGTGTTTTGCCCTGTTCAGCTGTTCCGTGTGCTCAGCCGTGCGGATTCACTTCTGTTATGTGCCGTTCAGTACTTCAGTAAGTTTTGTATTCAGAAGTTCAGCACTGCTGTATTCCGCTCTCGTCGTGTTCAGTAGCTACGTGTGGAGGACCTGCCGTACTCTGGCGTGTTGAGAGCTGCTGTCTGGCTTGCCCGGCCCAGAGCTCGATCCGTCTTCATCAGAGCCCATCAGCGGCCCCAGGGCCCAGCTGATATTTGGAGGGTCACCCTCCTGCTCTTTAACAGTCTGGGCGTGCGGTGGGAACGTTTGTCAGAGCCGCCGAACGCAGCCTCGGCCCCTGCTCTGCCCTTCAGCAGGATAAATAAGGGCCCATAAATATGACGGAGAGGGTGTCCAACCTTCTGCCTGATGAAAAAGCCCGGAATGAGAACGGAGGGGCCGCCAGGCACCCGAGGAATATGAGGCGCTTGCCCCTCCGCCACCGCACAGAGAAACGAAACGGAAGCATTTGGTCCGTGATGCAACACGCCAGCCCTTCCTTTAGATGTTGTGGAGGGAAATAGATCAAAGGTGGGTGGGTAGAGAGGACTGGGTTCCCCCCGGGCCGGCTTCCTCTCATCTGTGGGATCATTACGGCTGCAGCGAGGCGAGCCACGGACCCGGTGTCCACCCTGATTAAGGATGTGTTTTATTTTAGAGTGAGGAAATGTACATGTCGTCGTTAAACGCACGGGAGAGACTGACGGTATTGTCCTCATCATCCCCTTTCATCCTCTCTCTCCTGCCCTCTTATCTCTTCCATTCCTCCAACATGTCCAATCATCCCCCCCGCTCCCTGTATGGACCCCTATCCCACCTCTTTCATCTTCTCCCCCGCCCCCATACCCCCCCCTCCCCCCCCCCACAGCGCCTAAAGTCGACGGCGAGGTGCCCCCGTCCCCGGCCTCCTCCCACCACAGCAGCACGCAGGCCCCCTCCCTGACGGAGGAGAAGCGGACCCCCCAGGGCAGCCAGAACTCCCTGAACACCGTCAGCTCCGGCAGCGGCTCCACCAGCGGCATCGGCAGCGGGGGCGGAGGGGGGGGCGCGGCCGTCGTGGTGCCCCCGGTCAACACCGCCCTGCAGCCCTACGACGTGGAGATCCGGCGCGGCGAGAACGAGGGCTTCGGCTTTGTCATCGTGTCCTCCGTGTCCAGGCCCGAGGCGGGGACCACGTTCGGTGAGACCCTGCGTCCCTGCGCCAGTTCACTCTGCGAGGCTAGCTCACTCGGCGAGGCTAGCTCACTCGGCGAGGCTAGCTCACTCAGCGAGGCTAGCTCACTCAGCGAGGCTAGCGCACTCAGCAAGGCTAGTTCACTCTGCAAGGCTAGCTCACTCATCAAGGCTAGCTCACTCATCAAGGCTAGCTCACTCTGCAAGGCTAGCTCACTCTGCAAGGCTAGCTCACTCTGCAAGGCTAGCTCACTCTGCAAGGCTAGGTCAGGATCATGCTCACATACAGGACTGGGCTGGATAGCATTCAGAGACACCATCTGTTCTGGATTCTGTAGCCATCGCTGACAGACTTCCTTAACTATCCTTACTTATACAACCCCCCCCCCAAAAAAAATCTGTATTGTACACAGTGTGTGAAAATCGACTTCTGAGCCTAATAGTTATTTCTGCCTCTTTAGATCAATAAGATTTGTATCCATCCTCAGTGGGAGTGGTGCTCTCTCTCTCTCTCTCTCTCTCCTCTCTCTATCCTCTCTCTCTCTCCTCTCTCTCCCCTCTCTCTCAGGCAGAGAGAGACACTAAAAGCCTTTCTCCAGCAGCTGTAAAATTCATAGCGGCCTTTCATAATTGATCTCCAGTGAAAGTGTATTGCATAACAGGCCTGTATAATTCAGCTGCACTTAAATGGCTCTGATGAGCATCTTGTCGCTGTGCTGACGATGTCTCAATGATGGTGAAGTGTACCAGGGAAGGGAAACGAGTAGTGTGAGATTGGCATATAGTGTATCCAAGTATAGGTATAACCCACGTAACTAAGATCAGACAATCCCCAACATATTTCTAACCTGAAGTAGAATGTTGATAGAATACCAGGAACTGTATTCATTTGTGTTGAACTGTCACCCTCGTACATCCACACACACGCAGTTTGAGAATGATGTCACCATGCATGTCCTTTGTTCTGGTGTCTGTTCTGTGCCACATGCTCTCTGCTCCCTTCCTGCCCGCTGAGCGCTGACGGCCTCGGGGCCCGGTCTCTCAGGCCAGTCCCAGGCTTCTTGCAGGCCTAGCATTTCCTTCACTATGTTCCTCTGCCTGTGGGTGTGGGGCTGCTGATAATGGGTTTACACTGCTTAACTTGACTTTGCAGCCAACAAGCTAGCATAGCCCCCTTTTTCACTGAAAACTGTTGACAAATCCTCACTGCGCTCACGGCGCTACCCCTCCGTCTCAAATATGTTCATAAAAGTAGAATCGTCATGAATTGAGTTATAATCATCCAGTGGCTCCGTAGCCAAGCTACGCCCACTGTCTGCTACTGTAGCTGGCTAGCTGCTAGACGCTAGCCCGCCAGCGAGCCGTCATCGCTCTCTCAATCCTCTCCGTCTCTGTCAGCTTGTCAAACACTTCCTGCTGCAGCCTGTGGCCTCTTCTGAGGAGGCCTTTCTTCCACAGCTCAGTGGGCTCCGGCCCCCACACAGCTCATAGGGACGCCAGTGACAGCAGAGGATGTGATAGAAAGAGCTTTGAGCTGGAATGAAAGGAGGAGGAAGGGGAACAGATAGAAACAAAGGGATGGAGAAGGATGGAGATATTGAGAGCGACGCGTGCTCCTTTTCTTCCTTAATGACGGGCTGTGTAGATGTGTGTGTAGATGTGTGTGTAGATGTGTGTGTAGATGGAGAAAAAGAGACCTCAGGGCAGAAGGAGACGTCTGCTGACGTGTTTGTTAGTTTCCCAGGCTGGAGCAGGTGGCTGTACTATGAGAGCCAACTCTCTCATCGGCTCCTCACTACCAGGAGTCGGTTCCATGAAATTCACTAAAGCAAATCATGAATCAGAGTTGGGCAGGAATTGGAGCTGGATTAGTGAAGGATGTTGCTGAAGAGAGAGAGAGAGAGAGAGAGAGAGAGAGGGAGGGAGGAGGGGTGGAATGAGAGGGGGAATGTCAGTAATACATTGAAAATGTAGTTTGATCTTTCTCACTTTAGAAAAGTGGATTTTAAGTGACTGGAGAGACTAGAGAAGCTTATTTCTGCAGAATTTATCATCCTAATTTCCCCTTCGTTCCCAATCAACGCTTTCAGTTTTTTGGGCAGCAAACATTTTATTGGGAAACCTTTACTGGCAGTTGGTGGCTTGGTTTAATTAATGCTTCAACTTCTGTCCCTCTCTTTCCTCCTTCTCTTCCCCTCTTTTCGCCCTTTCCTAAAATCACACCTTTCCTCAACCACTATAACACCACAACACACCCTGAATCGCACAAAATGCGACTTGTTGAAAAACAAAAAAGCTGGAAATGCATGTGTGGCCATGCCCCACAAAATAGGGCGCATCATCGAGGGGAGCCCAGCGGACCGCTGTGGGAAGCTGAAGGTGGGAGACCGCATCCTGGCTGTCAACAGCTGCTCCATCACCAACAAGTCCCACTCAGACATCGTCAACCTCATCAAGGAGGCCGGCAACACCGTCACACTGAGGATCATCCCTGGAGACGGTGAGTGGAGGAGCACCGCTCCACAGCCTCATCCTCATCCACAGGCCTCATCCTCATCCACAGGCCTCATCCTCATCCACAGGCCTCATCCTCATCCACAGGCCTCATCCTCATCCACAGGCCTCATCCTCATCCGGCGTAACATTCATCCACACAGCATGCACTCACTATAGTGAAGTTTCGGGGTTTGTTTGACATTTGTAACGAGCGGATGTACAGAAACTATGCATTTGTTTGTCCTGCTTCTCCCAGCAGTCTAACCTCGATTCTAACACATGAAGCGTTAGGTATAGCACAGAGGGTGTTGGTGGATTGGGCTCGCGCTCCGCGTTCCCGATGTCGGGGTTATGTAAACGCTGTGGGGACGCTGTGCTTGGGGACGTGACTTGAATAGAACACCCCCGCCATGTCAACAGAGCCGCTCCTCAAGATGAGAGGAAACTTCTCTGCATCTGTGCCTCTCACATACCTCCCAAACATGCAAGAGTAATCCAGCTGTCAAAGGACTGCAGAGAGAGAGAGAGAGAGAGAGAGACAGAGAGACAGAGAGGGAGAGAGAGAAAGAGGGAGAGAGCAAGAGCGAGGGTGGAAGTTGGAGGGAGAGAAAGGGAGAGTGAGAAAGAGGAAAGAGGGTTTGTGTGTGTATGTCTGTTAGCGTACAGTAGTTATTTGTGTGTTTGTGTCTGTGTGCTGTGCTGCTCTGACAGATCACCCTAGCATGGTACATAAATGATGTTTAATTAAGTGGTGGCGGGAGTGGGGGAGGACACAGTGATGGAGCCGGTGGAAGCAATTCTCTTTTGTCAACCTGCATGTTAGGGAAATTGGAGCCATTTGTCCACAGTTGCCTTTCCTCGGCTCGTTTTGCACGGATGAAAGCCTTTCCGTGAAGCAGCTGATGAGAACACAGAGCTGAAATTGTTTTGCCAAGAAGACGGGAAGGCAGGGAGGTGTATTTTAAAAGCACAGAGTGTTCGAGGACTGGGAGGGATCGTGTCTGTTTCTGGCTCGTGTGGGCGTCTCATCCACGCACACGCAGGTGTTTGTGCAACATCTGTTTAAAGCTTCTCTTGAGTTTGTGTGTGGGTGTTGTCAGGTCACATCTCTGTCTGCATCCATGTGTGTGTGTGTGTGATGTGTCTGTGCGTGTGTGTGTATGATGTGTGTGTGTGTGAATATGTATATGTTGCCAGGTTGTTGAGTGCAGGTCTCTGGGGGATGCGTGTAGCAGGGGGGGTGAGAGTAAGGCTGTCTCCTCCACCACTGGAAGTGGGCGCAGCTCTGTTTCCTGATACAGCACATTACACCTAATGCTTCACTTAAGGCCTCACGCTCGGCTTACAGTTTCATCAGGAAACCACACCTCATTTGGTGCCCAGGTCGTCAATGTTGTTGGTATATAACGGCGCAGGGTGAAATCCTGTTACTCCCTTACACAGTTTCCCCTGTGTGCCTCCCTCTTCATTCTTCATGTACATTGCCCCCCCCCTTCCCACATCATGCGCTGGTGCACGGCCGTGTGTCCGTGTCCGGGGAGAGAGAGCGATTAGGCAGAAACAGCTCAGTGCTTTTCTGTGTGCCCTGAATGTTTCAAGAAGGACAAAAAAAACAACAGGCAGCGGAGTGGAAGGAGGGAGGGAGAACAGCGCAGAGAGAGGGATGAGGTTGAGGAGAGGGGGATGAGGTTGAGGAGAGGAGGATGAGGTTGAGGAGAGGGGGATGAGGTTGAGGAGAGGGGGTTGAGGAGAGGGGGTTGAGGAGAGGAGGATGAGGAGAGGAGGATGAGGATGAGGTTGAGGTTGAGGAGGATGAGGTTGAGGAGAGGAGAGGAGGATGAGGTTGAGGAGAGGGGGATGAGGTTGAGGTCGAGGAGAGGGGGAGGGTGGATGGTAAAGACATGGACACACGGCCGTGGTTGGAGGAGGGGAATGAAAGAAGGGGTAGAGGGAGGAATGGAAGCACATGAGAGAGGGAGGGAGCGCTGGGGGGCATGAAGGGAGGGGACATGGGGAGGGCTGGTGTGCGCAGAGCTTGCTTCACAGCTTACACCAACAGAGGAAATGAACCAGGGTCTATTTTAAGGCTTTGGGATGCATCGGCCAGGCACATATGAAACCCTAGGTCTGCACCAGCACATCCCAGCGGGCCCGGATCTAACTCACCCGGCCCACAACGGCCAGCCCTGATTGGCCAGCCTGTTGTCTCGGAGCCGTGGACTGAATGGCGAGTTAAGCCAATGGGATCCAAGGGGACCAGCGGGGGAGTGATGGATAGATGAAGGTGGGATTGACCGTGGACCGTGTGACTGTGAGGAGAATACTGAGCAGGGGCTGGGATTAGAGGAGAGGGGGCAAGGCAGGGGTGGAGATGAAAGATAGGAATGGTTGTTATGTAGCAGTCGTGGGTGTAGGCTTAGAGGAGTCTGAGGAAACGCTGGTGTAACTGTGCTGTTTCATACCCGCTGCTGAGCAATAATAGCTGCTGATGAAGGGACTAGTGGCTTAGTGGAGCTTGAGTCAGAGTGTTGTGATTACATAGAGGACCTCCAGTTACAGGACCGCGCCCCCACAGGGCCTGGGCTCTCACACCAGGACTGTGGTGTGGGTGGACTGGCCTGGTACTGATGGGTCACTGTCCTGGTTCTGACCTGTTGTTGGCCTGGTACTGATGGGTCACTGTCCTGGTTCTGACCTGTTATTGTCCTGGTTCTGTCCTGTTGTTGTCCTGGTTGTGACCTGTTCTGTCCTGGTTCTGACCTGTTATTGTCCTGGTTCTGACCTGTTATTGTCCTGGTTCTGACCTGTTGTTGTCCTGGTTCTGATCTGTTGTTGTCCTGGTTGTGACCTGTTCTGTCCTGGTTCTGATCTGTTATTGTCCTGGTTCTGATCTGTTGTTGTCCTGGTTGTGACCTGTTGTTGTGACCTGTTGTTGTCCTGGTTGTGACCTGTTCTGTCCTGGTGCTCATGGCTCTGTGCTGCTGTCCTCCTGTAGCCTGGCTGACCTCTCCTCTCTCTCTCCTCCTGGCAGAGTCCTCCAACGCATCCCTGCTCACCAACGCTGAGAAGATCGCCACCATCACCACCACTCACACCACGCCCCAGCAACAGGCAGCACCCGAGGCTAGGTGAGAGGCATGCTTGGGACATGGAGTCATGCTTGGATGTTGTAGTCCCACCGGACGAGCCAAGAGGATGTGATCAGTATCTAACTAGAAGGTTCCTCTGTCTCTCTCCTTCCAGAAACAACACCAAACCAAAACAGGAGTCGTTTGAGTTCAAGGCCCCACAAGCCCCTCCTCCCCCGGCACCGACACAACCTCCAGCCCAGGTACGGGACACTTCCTGCTCTCCACCCACCCTCCCATCTACAAAGTCACTACATCCAGTCATGATCTGCCGGTGCAGTGATGGTGTCACTCAAGAACCTCTGTATGACTGAGTTCAGTTTGCGAGACATGACATTTGACTTAGGAGGTAACGTACTGGGCTGTACAAGGACATGAGGGTTGGAGGGCAGGATGATGGCATCATGACAGTATTGATCCAGATCTGATAGAGGGTGCTGGGACTGTGTCCTTGTGGTGCCTGTGTCTCACTCTGTCTGTCTGCCTCAGACACCCCCAGAGTTTACTACATCAATTATTTAACACGCACACACGCACAAAGAAGTTCAAAATAGGTGTGACTTACCTAAAGGTGGTGTTTGTCCCTCACTGAAATTCAAGCTCTCCCACAGACACATTTAGCCACCGCCGAACCACCAATGTGACCTTGGTGTGTGTGTGTGTGTATGCGCGCGTGCATGTCCGTGCCTGTGTGTGCGTGTGTGTGTGTGCGTGCCTGTGTGTGTGTGTGTGTCTGCCTCAGGACTCTGAGCTGTACTCCGTGGACCTGGACCGAGACAACAAAGGCTTTGGCTTCAGCCTGCGAGGGGGCCGTGAGTACAACATGGACCTGTACGTCCTGAGACTGGCCGAGGAAGGAGCCGCCGTCCGCAACGGCAACATGAGGGTACGTCCCCTCCCTCCCCACACCTCCACCCTCCTCTCATCTCCACCCTCTCCACACCCCCCACACCCCCTCCTCACCACACCCCCTCCACTCCCCACACACCTCCACCCTCCTCACACCCCCTCCTTCCCCCATCTCCACCCTCCTCACACCTCCACCCTCCTTACATCCAGACCCCCACCCAGCCCAACATGCCAAGGACACGAGGCTGCCATCTCCTGCTGTCTGTCGTCTGATTAGTGGAAGTGAGGGTAGCGTCTCCCCAGACACCAGGTGTGGGTTCTGTCAGTGACCAGTCACTCCCACACTTATACAACCCCTGTCGAGGCATCCTCTCATCAGTTGAAGTGATGATCTCAAAATGTCCAGAACGTTCCGCATCATCTGCGTGTGCCGTGTGGGCATCTCCACAGAGTACAGGCAGCGTGCCCGACGAGAGCTCTTCTCAGGCAGGCTGGCACACTGCTTCACCACACACACTCCCTGCTCCACCACACACACTCCCTGCTCCACCACACACACTCCCTGCCTCACCACACACACTCCCTCTCCCCAGAGGAGCTGCAAGATGTAGGCTAATTGTTCTGTGAGTGTATGTTAATGTTTCCTTTATGCTCCTGAAGATGTCACGTCAACATACAGTTTAACCTTTATGGTGATTAATTGCATGAAATCAATCTGTACACCACACTACCCAGGGGCCCCTGAGAAATATGAGGGCTAATTGATTATACTTTTGACATGCTTGTGAGGAATGTAAATAAGATGTTTCGGAAATGAGTGCTTGTATCTGCCAAGTAGGCTGTGGTGTATGTGTGATGTATGTGTGGTGTGTGCGTGCGTGCGTGCTGCACCAGGCCATGTTACATTAGATATGAGGCCCAGGTTGTGTGAGGTGCAGTGTCAGTAGGAGACCCAGTTCTGGGGGAGTGAAATTCCCCCGGTGGAGAGAGCTGACAGATAACTTGAGGCGTAGAGAAGAAAGCAGCCTTGTGTCCTCCCCCCCCTCTGCCTCCCCCCCTCTGTCTCTCTACACAGGCTGCACACATTGTTCTTTGACACCATTTTCCTTCTCATGAAATGCGGGTTTGAAACAAATATTACCCTTGTTATTAGAGCTGTCCTTTTTAAAGATGTGTCCTTCCTCTTCCCCTTGACTGTCCCGTCACCCCCTCATCACTACGGCCCCACTTTCAACCTGTCTGTCTCCCCTGCCTCCTGTCTCACCTTCCCTGTCTTTCTGTGTCTGTGGCCCCCTCCTTACCCTCCCTTGCTCCCTGCCTCTGTTCCCCTCTCCTCTGTTCCCCTCCTCGCTCCCTGCCTCTGTTCCCCTCTCCTCGCTCCCTGCCCCTGTTCCCCTCTCCTCTGTTCCCCCTCTCGCTCCTGCCCCTGTTCCCCTCTCCTCTGTTCCCCTCTCCTCGCTCCCTGCCCCTGTTCCCCTCTCCTCTGTTCCTCGCTCCCTGCCCCTGTTCCCCTCTCCTCGCTCCCTGCCCCTGTTCCCCTCTCCTCTGTCCCCTCTCCTCTGTTCCTCGCTCCCTGCCCCTGTTCCCCTCTCCTCGCTCCCTGCCCCTGTTCCCCTCTCCTCTGTTCCCCTCTCCTCGCTCCCTGCCCCTGTTCCCCTCTCCTCTGTTCCTCGCTCCCCGCCCCTGTTCCCCTCTCCTCTCTCCCTGCCCCTGTTCCCCTCTCCTCTGTTCCCCTCTCCTCGCTCCCTGCCCCTGTTCCCCTCTCCTCTGTTCCCCTCTCCTCTGTTCCCCTCTCCTCGCTCCCTGTCTCTGCCTCCCTCACCAGGTCGGAGATGAAATCCTGGAGATCAATGGCGAGAGCACCAAGGGCATGAGGCACGCCCGTGCCATAGAACTGATCAAGAACGGGGGGCGGCGGGCCCACCTGGTCCTCAAGAGGGGAGACGGTTCGGTTCCGGAATATGGTGGGTCAATCTACGAAAACATTCCTTTCTCCCCCGTCTTCACCCCCTGAAGGCTCTGGGGGGGGGAAACGGGCTTGGGGGCTGGGGGGGAGTCATGGGTCCGGGGTACGAGGACCCCCCCCCTCCCCTCCTGGTGGGTCACCTCTGGCTGCCACTGTCACCTGGGTGTTGTGGTGCTCCCGCGGGTCCTGTCCTCTCTGCTGTCACCTGCTCTCAGCCGATGTCACCCTACTGTCACTTTTCACCTTCTGGCTGGGGCATATTTGGCTTGGGAGCGGGATTGCAAAGCATTCTGGGACTTTGGAGTGTGAAGGGGGTTTGTACAATGCCACATAAAAACAAGAAACATTGACGCAGGAGGAAAAACAATACATAAAAGATTAATGTTTCATATTGTTGATCTATGTATTATTGAGTCCTAACTGAATGCTATTTTTAGGGTTGAGAGTAAGGAAAGGAAACGGGATGTATTGCGTCCTGTGATATTTGGGATACACTCGGCTTTGGTTGCATCTCCAAGCTTTAGGAAGTGGCGTAATGAGTATATTTATGATATTTATTGAAGGTGAATGTAAGCTACTGAGTTGTATGGTCTTAGGTCAAGACTTCATTCAAATGAAATCATTTCAAGGCTTTTTTACCATCGAACTCCACTGTGTAGGACACAAATCAATGGAGTTATTAGCGCCTCCTGTTAATGTCATTAGAAAACTGGGATAGGGACTCCACCCAACCCTAGTCCCAACTCTATTCTGCCACTAATACATACGTTATGTACAGTAAGTAAAAGAAAGAAGCATTTTTACAAGTATTTTAGTTTTTGTACAGAGCCATGAACCAATCCACATATTCAATGAAAAAGTATATTGCTGCATGAGCTTGTCAGTGTAAATCAAAAACCTTTCATCCATAATATTTATGGAATGTTTCATTTATTGTATTGATCTGTTGATTGATAGTCACAAGTCATCTTAATGTTTATTTGTCTGGGGGATGTGCCCATCTGAAAGGTTTCATTCATATTGCGCCAAGAATGTGCTATGTTTTCCTGCACCAATATGACATCTCTGTGAGGTTGTATATTTTTTTACCATTTTTGTACTTTTTAGTTGACACCCTTTGACATGTTCGCTAGTGTTTTATTTTTTTTGTGTTGGCAATGTAAACTGCTTCATATGGTGTTTGGTGTGTGTGTGTGTGCGCGAGTGTGCCTCATGCTGTTTCTCTTTCGGGTGTTGGGTGTTCTGCTGTTTTGAGTGTGGATGTGCGTGTACTGTAGGTGCGTGCGTGTGTGTGTGTGTGTGTGTGTGGACCGTTGTGACCTGGGCTCGAGGACTTCCTCTGTAACTGTTGATTTCAGTTTCACTTAAGGGTTTGGGCAATTTCCTGGACTGTTTCTTTCTCTGAATGATGAAATGATCAAATAAACACTTTTTTCCAGTGAGAACAAAACACAAACAGTCATTTCTTTCCTTCTGCTGGTGTGAGGATCTAAACCCTGTGCTTTTCTCTTGTCTTCTTCATCCGTCTCTCCCCTGTTTGCACTGGGCTCTTCACTGGGCTCTTCCCTCCCTCAGGGGTGGTTGCTCCACATCTGGCTGCATGTGTGAGAAATGACAAGATGGGAGAACCGTCTCTTTACCAATCGGGCCCAAATCAGACCACGGTAACTGTCCTGGCCTCTCTCTCTCTCTCTCTCTCTCTCTCTCTCTCTCTCTCTCTCTCTCTCTCATCTCTCTCTCCCTCTCTCTCCTTGCTATCTCTCTCCTTGCTATCTCTCTCTCTTTCCTTGCTATCTTCCTCCCTCTCTCTCCCTTTCTCTCTCTCTCTCTCTCCCTTTCTTTCTCTCTCTCGCTCCATATGCTGTGGCCTCAACTCACCGTGCCGTGTTCTACTCCATGCATACAAATTCATTCACCCAGAATGCATTGCCAGTACCGCCGTCGCTATCGCTGCTTTTGTATCATGCTGACCAATCGGAATGGATTCATGCATCCCACCTTGACATGCCGGCCCTCCTGGTACATCATGCCCATGTTTCAGAGCTTCTTGTTAAAGCAGTTTTTTTCTTCTTGAAAACCTTTGAAGAATCCCTTTTTCATGGCGGTTCAGTTAGATTAATGTATTTTGAGTTTCATCTAAGGGGTCTTCTTTGTGCCTTTTATAAAATTGCTTATATAGAAATATATCTGTTTTTACGACTAGTTCTGAACGCTACGTTTTAGAGCTTGTTGTCAGATGTTTTGTCTTAAATTTGTTTACTCTGAGCAGATCAGGTGAGATCAGAATGTTCAAACTAAACGTGCACTACCTAAACTCCACCGCTCTAAACATTATCCCAACACGCTCATACATTATCCCAACACGCTCATACATTATAAAGCTCATTACTCGGCTCTCAGAACCCATTCGCTATTTTTTGATTTGCATTAAACATTTACCGAGCATGAGAGAGCATGAATTAGTCATGGCAGAACTGAATCAGCTTCACCAACGCCAGCTGTCCTGTAAGGCACCACGGGTTCAGCTCCCCCTGTACAGAACCGTACCGGGCCAAGCTGGAGAACCGGACAGAGGTTTGTTGTAAGTAACGTCCTAAAGCTTTGGCTGCTCATCCATATCCGCCTCAGCCTCGTAAGTTAAAGAGCTCCACTAACGCATCACCATCAGCTGTAGTTGTGATGACTTCCTGACGTCTCTCGTGGTTCCATGTGTGTGATACTAACAGAGCATGGTCTAGTGTGCTGCAGCCTCTCTGCCTGTGTGTGTCTCACCCCCACCCCCTTCCCTCTATGTCATGTTGTCCCCCCAGACGTCAGCATCGACGGCACCGTCGACCCAGCCACCAGGGTACCAAACGCTTCGGAAGTAAGCGCCCAGCCCCCTGTTGAAAGCCGAGCCAACGCACCGACAGAGTCCAGCTACAAACCAGACCCCAAACAACCATCCCGCAGCAAAGAGACCAAGAAGGAGGACAAGGGCCACTCCAAGAGCCGCCATCGCTCCCCTGACAAGAGCAAGGGCAAGCGCAAGGGGGACAAGTCCAAAGGGGAGACGGGCGGGACCAAGCAGCCGAAGAAGAAGACGGAGAAGGGGAAGACGTCGAGCGGAGGCCAGCACCGCCGACACCGCTCCCCGGAGAAGGGCCGCAGCCGGGGGCGCAGCCGGGCCCGCAGCGCCGAGAACACCCTGGACAGCCGCCACGGGCAGGGGCACGGGTACGAGCGCTCCCCCGCCAGACGCCATCGTTCCCCCTGGCAGACGCCACCGCTCCCCTCAACGCCACCGCTCCCCTCAACGCCATCGCTCCCCTCAACGCCACCGCTCTCCCCAGCGTCACCGCTCTCCCCAGGGTCACCGCTCTCCCCAGGGTCACCGCTCCCCCTACAGGTCTCCTCACCGTACCCGACACCAATCCCCTGCCAGGCGTCGCGCCCAGTCCTCAGACCCGTACCGCCAGCCCTCCCCGGAGCAGGGCCAGTGGAAGCCCAGCAGTGACGTGGCAGGAGCCCGGCCGCCAGGCCCCAAGACCAGCTTCCTGTTAGAGGACGAGAGCATTCTGCGGGAGTCCCCAGCCCTCGCCCGCCTCAACAGGGAGGTCCCACGGCTGCCTGAGCCTGGGGACAGCCGGCTTCTCAGGGCCTCGTCCCTGGAGCGCTCCTACAGAGAAGACACCCTGCTGAGAGACCTGGCCCGCTCCCCGAGAGAGCCCTACGGAGAGAGATACCTGCCCCGGGTACGCACTCCCGACTCGGACTCTGCCTACAAGCGGTACAGCTCGCTGCTGAGGGGAAGCTCGCCCTCCAGGGAGTCTCCCCCCGAGTCACGCTACCGAGGGCGGAGCCTGGGCAGGGACATCTCACCAGTCCCAAGCTTGAGACGTGGCGGGGAGGAGGAGGAGGAGGAGGGAGCGTCGAGGCTGAGGGAGTACTACAACACGCTGAGATCCAGCGGCGGGCGTTCGTCCAGGCCCAACCTCCCTGAGCCCCAGAGGAAGACCTACAAGGAGAGCCCCAAAGATCTGAGCATCTGATTGGACCTCGGAGTCCCATACGTGTAATGCATCTTGGCTCATTCCATTCAGCTCAGAACCACCTCAGCTGGAAACACACACGGACCTTGGATTAACCTAACTTATTGATTATGACATTCCTATGTTCCTCACCAGACAGCAAATATAAAACTACTTTTAACAGCTGAAGTAGGATCTATTTTTTTTTCTTTTTCTGCTGGTTTTTATTATTTTCTTTTTTGTTCCTGGGTAAAGCATTCTACACGTATCCGACTTTTACAGAAAATGTAAAACCATAAAAAAACTGATGTGCCTAACAGTTCTATTGAAGAGCGTTTTTAAGTTAGATTTTTGTTTGATAGAGGCGTTTCTCTGACACATGATGACATGTATGTACTTTTCCACACAGAGCCCATGGAAACACCTCCGTCTCCTCGTCATGTGACCTCGTCATGTGACCGGGGCCCACACAGATGCCGTGCATGTCTTTACACTTTCAATGTCTTCTATTATTTCGGGTTCTCTCTCTCTTTTTTCCTCTCTCCCCCCCAGTGCCACAGTTTTTTAGACATTTGACCAGACTATAGCACAAGCCTGCATTTGTTTGTATATTTTTTGACAGTTTGCAGTATGTGTACATTCAGAGGTGATCATTTTAAATAAATGAAGGGAAATTAAAAAGTGAAACTATGATGATGACAATGTTACAATAAAAAATAATATATTAAACAGATGAATTGTGAGTTTCTTGTTTATGTTAAGCCATTCATGTAATCATCTTCAGGCTTTAGTCAAATATCAAATGCTCCTTGGACCCCCCTCATACGGTCATACACTTCTAATGATCCTATCCTATACAAAATTGCATTACATTATGGCCATGGGTGATCAGGAATGTCTGTATTCTCAGTCATGTCGACATCGCCAACTCCCTATCTCATCCATAACCACAACAAAAGAAATATATATATTTTTTTATCTAAACTTGTTTTTATTTTATTTTTACCTAAAGTGTTTTTCACACAAAACACGACACAAAAAAGTGTTTTTTTCTTTAACTTTTAATCTTTCAAATATGTTTTTCTTTTTTCAAAACCGTTTTTTCAAAACCTTTAAAACTAAAGTAACAAGCCTGGCTTGAATATTTAAGAAGTAGAAACTACAGATATTTGTACTTTGATCAGGAATGTCTATTTTCTCAGTCATGTCGACATCGCTAACTCCCTGTCTCAAAAAAGTACTTTTTTTTTCAAAATGTCAACATTTTATTTAAACACAAAAACGTTTAGATTTTATAGATTTGTTTTTACTTTTTTTTTCGTTTTTAAACCTTTCAAAACGTGTTTATTAAAACCTTTAAAAATATTTTAAAAAATTCTAAACTAGCCTGAATATTTAAGAAGTACAAAGTACAGATATTTGTGTCAAAAAATTTAAGGAATGAAAGTAAAAATTGTCAAAAAAATAAATCAGAAAAATCTACTTAAGTAAAGTAACAAAGTATTTGTACTTCATTACTTCCTATCTCAGGCCAGGTGACAGAGGAAAGGGCTACCTGGATTTCCTAGGTGACAGACAGGGATTCAGTCACACAATCTTGAGGTCCAATCGTGTGATCACACTATAGACCAGGAGGTGGAATTTAATAGGATAATCTGCCCTAGATTCACCCTGTATTATTCATAATCCTGTGGGATGAACCAATGGGTCAATAGTTTGCAGTCATATTTTTGTGATAAATTGTAGGTGATATAGTCCACAGCAGGCAGTGGTCTGCTCCAATAAGAAGCACTACAGTGATGCAACAGTGTGGAGATAACTGACTATCTCTCCATCTCCCTCTCTTTTTCTCCCGGTCTCTCTACCTCCCTGTCAACAGTATCTCTCTCTCTCTTACTCTCTCTCTCTCTCTCTCTCTCTCTCTCTCTCTCTCTCTCTCTTTGTCAAACGTAGAATTCGAGACAGTTTTATTGCTTGCATGACCCAGTCACGATGAACAACCAATCACTGGTGAAAATATATCACCTCATCACCCAGACTGGTTAAGGTAATAACATCATTAATAAGGACGTCACAGCTGCTTGGCGACAGCCCCGCAATCAGGCCTGCTTCGGCTCGGGGGCTTTCTGACCTTGAAGCCCCCTTTCTCTTGTTGTCATGGTAACACTGGAACGGGTTCCATCCTGTCGACTGTAACCTGACGGGAACTGAGATGACAGCCATGTTCTTCTAGGCAGACTGCGTGCTTGCCAGGAGGGCAGGGAAGTAAATCAAAAGAAATGTTTTTTTTATAATAGTTATTTTTGGCAACATGTGTGTCAGCTTGCATTTCAAGTGGAGCACAAACAATCTGATTATTTTCAGGCACAAACCAAAAACTATATAACCACTGAAATTGATATTCTTGTGTTATTTCAGGTGCTGATGAATGTTGAGGAGTTGCCTGGAGATTGGGATGCCAGGGCAGACCCCTGCTGAGGATGCCCTGCTGGATGAGGATGCCCTGCTGGCACAGGCCAGCCTGCCCTCCATGGATGAGAGAACAAGGATGGCAACAGTGTGTGAGTTTCTAACCCCTGAAAGAACCTCTCTGTTAAGAGATGCTGTGTGCAGCTCCCTGGTTAGAGTTTTGAAAAGGGAACTTGGTAATTAGCAGACATTCTTGGTCAGCGGATAATAATGGGGTGTAGTCAATAATCCAGTCAGCACGACCAAATACTCATCAGGGTACATAGATGTCACCTGTCTCGTTCTGTTAGTCGAAACATCTAATCTGGATCTAGATGATATGTTATCATTTAATCCATACTTGTAGAGCTGAAACCAACTGTTCAGTAAGAATCTGTCCTCACCCTCCTGCCTTCATTTTACCAGAAATATATTTTGGTTTGACGTCAAGTAAAATATTGAGACACGGCCTTGCTTCCAAAGGCAGAATGTTAAGTGTTTGTTTGGCACTGCACAGAGCAGAAATTGCTTTTATTTGTTTTGGTTTGATGATGACAAGTTTACAGGAAAGGAAAAGCCTTTTTATGCAGTAGCCTTTTTTGCTTCAGAAATAGCTGCTGTTTTGTCAGCCATTGTCGTCTTGGGTTCCTAACATCAGTTAAGAATCCCAGAGGGGCTCTCTGCGTTGTGTTTAATGACAGTGCTGGGTACACTGAGGGTCCAGGTAGACCAGAGAGACAAGTATTCCTTTTCTTTAGCACGACGGTGAGAAGGTACTCATCATATTATACCGTCGCAGAGACAATGCCATTCTCGGTGGTCTGCTGCTAAATACTTAGAATTGAGTAGAGTAGGAATTTAAGTGCTGCAATTGATTGGATTAATACATTGTATAGAATTACTGGAAGATTGACGTGTTGCATTTTATCCAAACTGTCTGGATGCCACAGTGCCACCTTGTGGCCAGCGAAAGACAGAACAGATTCACTCTAGAGACGGCATCAATTGTTTGCCTTGAAGATTGCAAAACTGTGCTCAGTTGATGGCAGATATATGGCGTCCATCTAAGCTATATCTCACAGCAGAAGCGAGGGGGTTTGAATGATGCTTGAACAGCGTCACATCTTCCTTCTCCCCCTGTCTGTTAGAATGTGGATGGTTGCCGTGGTGTTGCCTGTTTTGACCCAAGGCCAGTACCGGGGAGTGACCCATCAGTCTATGTCACTGAGTTCCTGTGTAGAAGACACGGATCAATATCAGCTACAGGAGCTGTGTTCCTCTGAAGCCAAGGTCTAGTGCTTAGCTGCTCCTTGGGCCGGTTATTAATCCAGTCCTTCAAAGACTGGAGAAAGCGCTGGGACGTGGATGAAATATGGGGGGATAGCGCCCTCTACTGTTGATGTCAGGTCGGGTTACAATCATTCAGTCGTCAAATTTGTCTGTCAGCGTGACTCACATACTACTAGCAAACAGTGTGGCATAGATTTAGAATTAAGAGCACAACATCCTTCCCATAATAGAAATACCCAGGGTTCAGTCTCTCTGGGTTCAAGGCTTACCCAGGGTTCAGTCTCTCTGGGTTCAAGGCTTACCCAGGGTTCAGTCTCTGGGTCCAAGGCTTACCCAGGGTTCAGTCTCTCTGGGTCCAAGGCTAACCCAGGGTTCAGTCTCTCTGGGTCCAAGGCTTACCCAGGGTTCAGTCTCTCTGGGTCCAAGGCTTACCCAGGGTTCAGTCTCTGGGTCCAAGCTTACCCAGGGTTCAGTCTCTTGGGTCCAAGGCTAACCCAGGGTTCAGTCTCTCTGGGTCCAAGGCTACCCAGGGTTCAGTCTCTCTGGGTCCAAGGCTAACCCAGGGTTCAGTCTCTCTGGGTCCAAGGCTTACCCAGGGTTCGTCTCTGGGTCCAGGCTACCCGGGTTCTCTCTGGGTCCAAGGCTTACCCAGGGTTCAGTCTCTCTGGGTCCAAGGCTTACCCAGGGTTCAGTCTCTCTGGGTCCAAGGCTTACCCAGGGTTTCAGTCCTTGTGCTGGAAGGAGCAGAGTCTAATGCTACTGAAGTGTCTCTCCTTCACAGCCACTCATCCTCCAGCTCACTGCTCAGACTGTGGGTTCACTGGCACCACTCTCTATCATTTAACATTGTTAAAATAACAAAAGAGCTGTAGTGCTTTTCTCCCTTTACCTCAGACTTATATCTGTGACAATGATATCAACCCACACTCTCAGAAGTGAACTTCAGACACCTATTTTCTCCTGATGAAATATCTCGTCTGTGTCTGTGTTTGGGGAGGCATAGTGGACTGATGAATGATTTGCCGACTGACGCATGTGTGTGTTGTGAGAAGAGGAGATGAGTAGAGACAAGGGGAAAGAGTGTGGGAGAGGTCGTTTTTCCCCCGTGTCTGTCCAGTTCAACGAAGATTCTCCCACACCACATCCAGGACCCGAGTTCTGGGGAGGAGCTGCACCTCTGCACTTAGCAGCACTCACACTACTGACATAGATCAGCTCCAGAGAGGATCTATCCATCAACAGAGCCAAGGGATCTAGATAACCTGGTGTCGACCCAATGAATCAAAGAAAAGTCTCCTCTGGTAATGTGCTGAGCCAGCAGGCTGTGTATACAGTTAGCAGTGCACCTCCTTATGGCTCACAGGATCAGCTCTGGTCCTTGTCTAGTTAACCAAACTCAAGTCTGTAGGGGCCGCTGGCCTTTGATTTGATATGTAGCATTGTCAAAAGGCGGTTTAAAACTCCATTGTGTTCGTGTACTTGTTCATTCTCAGTTAATGACTGTGATGCCAACTCGATTTTTTTTACTGCAGCAGCTTTTGATTGCGTTGTTCTCGTCTAAATAGTCTACAGGCCATGCACACACACACACAAACACAGACACGGTGCTGAGAAGGGAGGTCCACATTAGAGCCGTTGCATGCTAATAAGCCTGTTGCTTGCCAAGGGAAAACACACAACTTCGATATCCATCTGCTGTTTGACCTGACAGGCCGCCCGGAGAAGAAAGCAAAATAGAAATAACGAAGGATACATTTGTAACAAACATTCCGGCACAATGGCTTTTTGTACGGCTTGGTATTGTCAGCAGCTCAGATGTGGGGTGATGGGACTCCGCTGCTTTGTGTTCCCTGGAGCCTCAGCCCTGCACCAGCACCAAACAATCCTGAGACTTTCCCCCTACTTTATATCTTAGGGCTTCTTTTTGTCGTCGCTGAACAAAAGCCCTTTGGCCTTCGGGACAAAGACAGGCACACTTAGGGCTGACCGTAGGAGCCGTAAACCTCCATCTGCCGAGCGACTGTGGAGGAGACGCTGCCCCAGAGGAGGTGCTTCGCTTGGGACCGGGCTGGCCGTGGGGCCGCCTCTAGTGGTGGAGACTCCATGTCGACTCCCGTGGCTAAGTCTGCTATGACTCAGGGCCTCTCTCAGGACAACTGGCTGATGTGTGCTAACAGAAGCTAGAACAGGAGGATGTGTGTCGAAAACGACGAGTCACATTGTACACAACGTCCCCTACCCTGTCCCCATGTCCCTCCTGTCCACAGACCACATCTCCACTATCAGGAACACGTCCTATAGAACCCTTTTGCAACCCAGAATGCTTGAAGTCTGACCTGACAACCAATCATGTCTTTTATTAGGGGTTACAACAACATTCATACATCAAAACGCTTTTGTTATTCCGTTCCTTGGAAAGAAAAGTAAAAGAAAAGTGTTGTGAATCAAAACGTGTCAGCCCCTAACTGGCCTGGTGAGTTACTGAAGCCCCCTCAGAGAGCCAGCCAGTGGCGTCATCATGGTTGGACGGTATTACGAACCTTGTTTATGGCCTCAGACGGTGCTCTTATCTCCTCCTGTGAACCCAGACAGACGCTGGCAGGGCTGTAGAGTGTACCGGACCGCAAGGAAACGCTGAGTGGGGGAAGCGAGAGACAGGGGCAAGTGGGGTGAACCAACGAATGTTCAGAGGCATGAGAGAGAAGGGCCTGAGGATGGGAGAGAAGGGCCTGAGGATGGGAGAGAAGGGCCTGAGGATGGGAGAGAAGGGCCTGCGGGTGGGAGAGAAGGGCCTGAGGATGGGAGAGAAGGGCCTGAGGGTGGGAGAGAAGGGCCTGAGGGTGGGAGAGAAGGGCCTGAGGGTGGGAGAGAAGGGCCTGAGGGTGGGAGAGAAGGGCCTGAGGGTGGGAGAGAAGGGCCTGAGGGTGGGAGAGAAGGGCCTGAGGGTGGGAGAGAAGGGCCTGAGGGTGGGAGAGAAGGGCCTGAGTAGGGGAGAGAAGGGCCTGAGGAGGGGAGAGAAGGGCCTGAGGAGGGAGAGAAGGGCCTGAGGATGGGAGAGAAGGGCCTGAGGATGGGAGAGAAGGGCCTGAGGATGGGAGAGAATGGCCTGAGGATGGGAGAGAAGGGCCTGAGGAGGGGAGAGAAGGGCCTGAGGGTGGGAGAGAAGGGCCTGAGGAGGGGAGAGAAGGGCCTGAGGATGGGAGAGAAGGGCCTGAGGATGGGAGAGAAGGGCCTGAGGATGGGAGAGAAGGGCCTGAGGATGGGAGAGAAGGGCCTTAGGATGGGAGAGAAGGGCCTTAGGATGGGAGAGAAGGGCCTGAGGGTGGGAGAGAAGGGCCTGAGGGTGGGAGAGAAGGGCCTGAGGGTGGGAGAGAAGGGCCTGAGGAGGGGAGAGAAGGGCCTGAGGATGGGAGAGAAGGGCCTGAGGATGGGTGAGAAGGGCCTGAGGATGGGAGAGAAGGGCCTGAGGGTGGGAGAGAAGGGCCTGAGGATGGGAGGGGTTCAGATATGGACAATGCACAGGTTAAGGGGTTAGTCGTGAACACTATGACTGGATTCCAAATGCTCTCGTCCACCACGATATAGATACGCCAGGAGAGTGGGTCAGAGGGTCAGGATGTGAGAGACGAGGAGGGGAGGGGACAGGGAGGGGAACATGCTACGAGTAACACTGCAGAGGAGCTTCACGGAACCATGGGGGTATGTCTTCCTCTTTCCCGGATTGACAAATTGGAGGGAAGAACATGGAACTTCCTGTTACATTGTGTGTATACCTGATGATGCCTCAGAGCACGGCTGGCCTTCTCCTCATTGGCTCACAGGAGCTCTTCCTCCTCTCACACCCCGTCCTGGCCAGGAGCGTCCTGCCGGGAGAAGGTGCTTGTGCTTTGTCACACCTTAGTATTCCCACCTCGCCCCGATGATGCGTGTCCCTTCCTGGCATTCTTTGAGCTTCCGATCCTCGTGCTCCGGTCTCGTACGTAAGCCCACGCATGGCTCCTGGAACACCTCACAGATTGATACAATGAAGGTGGAGTGAAGGCTGATCGGGGAGGGTCCCATCCTCTGGGCTCAGTCTGCGAGGCCACACAATGGAGCTTAAGTCCGGGCCCAAAGGCCTGGGCCATGGCGTCACACCTCACACCTTACACCAGGAAGTGTTGTGCAACGACCGATACGTGGGCTTCCTCCAGACTCCTCGTCAGGACGGGAAAAGACGAGCTTCCTGATTGGACGTAGGGTGCTTTAACTGAAAGGGGCTTAGAAGTACGCCGTTCCACGCACGAAATGCTTTGAAATGGAATGGTTCCAACTGGGACAGGGGGAATCTGTGTAGGCCAGTGGTTGGGGCACGGAGCGCTGGGTTGGCCGGGATGGAGTAACACAGGAAGTGACGGTCTCTAGGCTGTCTGTCGCAGCGTGTAGTGAGACCAGGTCACACAGCGGGGCCGTGGACGCAGAGAGACCAGCTCTGTGGGAAAAGCTCTGTAAGCATGAAGTCTGTGTAGAGGCCAGTGAGAAGACCTCCAGGGAACGAGTCCTTGCCTGCTCGGGAGAGAAAATAGAAACACACAGAATTGTTCTTTCTCTGTTCTGTCTCTCTATTTTGCTCTCTCTCTTTCTCAACCTCTCTCTCCTTATCTCTCTCTCTCTCTTATTTTATCCCTCTTTCCTTTTCTCTCTCTCTCTCTCTCTCTGGCTCCCTCTCTTTCGCTCCCTTTCTCTCTCTCTTACAGGCATCATTAGTTTTCTCATGCCAAAGACATTACCCTTTATCACAAAATATAATATTTACAGTAGCTGGCCAAACGTTTCAGCTGACCTTTATTTGTGTGCCTGTGTTTGTGTTCGGGTGCACGCGTGCGTATGTGCACACAGGGCAGCAGAGCGGTGCTGGAACTCGACAGATTCGTGGGGACTTAGTGGTCCTGGTCTCTGGACGATGTGTGCGCATGCCTGACTGTGTCCGGCTCTTCCCGCTCATGTACCCTCTCTCTGACGTAGCAGAGCTGGGAAAGCTCTCTGAGCACAAGTGTCCTGACGTGGTCTAATACTGTCTCTGGGAACACTCCCAGAGAAACACACAGCCTCTCTGCCCCTCTACTCGCAAGAACACCGTCGCTATGATGTCACCGTTTTCGTAGCTGTATTGCTTGTGCTGTTATTGTTGGAGCTACTGATATGTTATGTCCTGTTCAGCTCTGAATACCAAACACAAGATATTACCAGCAAACTGTGTACATTCATATGCTACATTAATAACAACAGCCTCTTCCCAAATGTTGAAATGGTAGATTTGAGGTATGTTCTAAAGGTGTAAGATTCTGACCTCCTCTTATACAGCCTACACCAGAGCTGTGAGTGGCTGATAGGACAGTTGTAAAGGTCATGACCTTACTATAACCATTGACCTGCCTTCTGAACCGTCCCCTCCACAGAGCTCTCCAAGTCCCTGACCCTGGCCTGGACGTGAAGGGCTGGAACCTCCAGCTGAGTCCCCTCCACCTCATCATTGCCTCTGCCTGGTGAGGTCTGCCTGACTGACGGAGGCCAACGGAGGTCATCTGACCTTTCTTATCAGTGCATACATGCTGAGAGACTGCAGATTCCATCACGCTACCAGCGCACAGCGGCAGACCGACACAGCAGAGCTCTTCACAGCTAGCCCCGTCGACCTCTGACCTGCCGTGGTCCTCCGTGACTTCCAGACACGGGCTATTCTCCGTTACGATGAAAGATGTGCGCCCGGGAACCCTTAGATGTCGGAGCTGTTGGCGTGTGTTAAGTGGGTCAGCTGATAAACCAACAGCACTGAGGGATGAGGCAGGGGCTTAACTGAACAGGGCTCGGGGATATCTGCCTCTGTCGAGGGGCGTCCTGGTCCAGCATTGTCATTTCCAGGAAGAGTCTTTGAAGTTTGACAAGCAGACACCAGGAGGCTCCTTCCAGCTCTTCTAGGTACCTTGCGCTCATCTTGTACCTCTCCGTTTCTCCTTGTTTACGACCGACGGCGCCCACCCATCGTGCACTTTGCTTTGGCCTGTAGCGCTGAGTGAGGTTCCATCCTCCCCCTGAACCAGGAGGAGAGCAGGAGGAGGGGAGAGCAGGAGGTGGGGAGAGCAAGAGGTGGGGAGAGCAGGAGGTGGGGAGAGCAAGAGGTGGGGAGAGCAGGAGGTGGGGAGAGCAAGAGGTGGGGAGAGCAAGAGGTGGGGAGAGCAGGATGTGGAGAGAGCAGGAGGTGGGGAGAGCAGGAGGTGGGGAGAGCAGGATGTGGAGAGAGCAGGGGGTGGGGAGAGCAGGAGGTGGGGAGAGCAGGATGTGGAGAGAGCAGGAGGTGGGGAGAGGAGGAGGTGGGGAGAGCAGGAGGAGGGGAGAGCAGGATGTGGAGAGAGCAGGAGGTGGGGAGAGCAGGAGGTGGGGAGAGCAGGATGTGGAGAGAGCAGGAGGTGGGGAGAGCAGGAGGTGGGGAGAGCAGGAGGTGGGAGAGCAGGAGGTGGGGAGAGCAGGAGGTGGGGAGAGCAGGAGGTGGGGAGAGCAGGAGGTGGGGAGAGCAGGAGGTGGGGAGAGCAGGAGGTGGGGAGAGCAGAGGTGGGGAGAGCAGGAGGTGGGGAGAGCAGGATGTGGGGAGAGCAGGAGGTGGGGAGAGCAGGAGGTGGGGGAGAGCAGGAGGTGGGGAGAGCAGGAGGTGGGGAGAGCAGGAGGTGGGGAGAGCAGGAGGTGGGGGAGAGCAGGAGGTGGGGAGAGCAGGAGGTGGGGAGAGCAGGAGGAGGGGAGAGCAGGAGGTGGGGAGAGCAGGAGGTGGGGAGAGCAGGAGGTGGGGAGACAATCATCCCCATCCATCGTTTTTATCTGGCTGTCAAGCCATTTATTAGAGAGGAGAGTGTTGTGATGAAGGCACATTCTCAGAATGCTTACACTATCAGTTGTTTCCAGCGGTGCTGAGGGTGCAAGCCACGGGGGGTGGGGGTGCGCGCAGGGGGTACCAGGGGCTGGAGTGAGTGGAGACAGACGCAGCAGTATGAGCCAGACAAACATGGGAAGAATGGTTGTGATCAGAGTCAAACTTTAAATTAAAACCCTCTCACACACACACACTCTCTCTCTCTCTCTCTCTCTTCTTTCTGCCCTCTCTCTTTCTCGACCCCACTCTCCTTATTTCTCTCTCTCTTTTACTTTATCCCTCTTTCCTTTTCTCAATCTGTCTCTCTCTATCTATCTTTCAATATTTCAATTTCTCTCTCTCTCTCTCTCTCTCTCTCTCTCTCTCTCTCTCACTGTCTGTCTCTCTCTCTAGGTGGCCCACCGCAGCTGATGTGTGGTAGCAGGTAGCAGCCCAGGCTGTAAAGCCCAGGCTGTGTATTAGAGGCTGTGTATTAGAGGCCGTGTATTAGAGCCTGAGGCCTGGGCTCTGGGCTATCATCAGGCCCCCTGGCATCTGGCTCTCTTATCAGCCACATAGCTCCGTCCATTAGCAGCTCTTTCATCTGCTCCTCTGTTCCCCAGCTCCACCACCAGCTTCTCCTTTTCCACCCCAAGGTATGAAGCCATCAGGGGGCAAGATCTTTCAGCAAGGCCGGCCTTTGGGGTTGGGGGGGCGGGGGGGGGGCGGAGGTGCGTTGGTGGAGGTCTGAGGATAGAAGTCATGGAGCCTTAAGAAGTTCAGGTCCGATAAGTACAGACGCTGGGACTGTACGGAGACATACCCGAGTCCATGACTGTATCAGCCTGCGCACATCCAGTCACTTTGGAAGCAGTTCCCAGGGTGTTTGTGTACGTCTACTGCAGCTGGAATACAGCTCGGCTCCACTTCACCCACGTGTTGAGGGACAAGGGCCAGCTCTGGGGGTTCAAGGACCTGAGAGCCCTACTGCACCTGAGAGGGGGGCCTGAAACCTAGCTCGCTCTGTCAACCCCTGCTAATTCCAGCAGTTCCAGGGAAACCCCTAATGAATACCTCTGAATATTGGACAATACAGTTCCGGAATGCGAAATAATAACAATATGCGGTGGGAACGCAGGGTTGTGTGTGTCTGTGTGTGTGTGTATGTGTGTGTGTGTGTGTGTGTGTGTGAGTGAGTGAGTGAGTGCATGTGGGGGGTCAGAGCTTTTGTCTGTGTTTCCTGCCTATGTTGACAGCAAGTGTTGAGTTTTCTGTTCAGGTTGTGTAATTGAAGAGTTTAGATTCAGGAATGGCCTCCTTGTATCTAAGTGTGTGTGAGTGAGGGAGCGAGAGAGAGAAGGAGGGAAGGTTTGTGAATATTGTGAAGGAGACTACTGTCCCACTTGTGTGATGAGCCAGTTTGCGGTTACCCCTGTTGAAAACTGAAGGAATGCCTGACAACTGACTCCAACCACACTGCTCTCCTCGACAGTCTCTATCACCACCTGTCATCCATGATTCCATAATCACTACTGTCAACTGCTTACCTAGTCACCACTGAACATGAGCACTGTATACACACTGCTACCTGAACAACCACTCTACAGGCCTAAGCATATCATCACCACTCATTCACAGCTGCAGAGAAGCAGGAAAATGACTGTTTGCTTGGATGTGTACTTCTTACTTGCACTAACAATCTCACGCTGAGCGGCAGGGGACTTTCCCCTCACCTCTCCTCTTCCTCCTCCCCCTTTTTCTCTTTTCCGTCGATCAGCTCCCAACCCAGACTTCACTCTTCACAGACTCAGCAGAATTGCTGTTGGTTTGTTTGCGTGTGTGGCTTTTGTTTTGTGTGTGTAACAGAGACTGAGTTTGTGGCTTACCTCCCTGCTGGGTTTCCAGAGCTTTGATGCTGAGTCTGGGGAACAGAGATGATCTCTGGTCAGCGTCTCCTTATTCTGTCTCTAATCCTGGAGCCACGAGAAGCAGCTGTGCTCTGAGCTCGGACTCCCGTGATGGAAGGGCAAATAAAGATGCTCTGCTTTGCCCTCTCTCTCATCTCCCTCTCTCTTTCTCTCTCTCTCTTTCTCTCTCTCTCTCTCTCTCTCTCTCTCTCTCTCTCTCTCATACTCCCTTTCTTTCTCCCTTCCTAAATCTTATCAGTCCAACTCACCCTCAGGGGACTTGTCACTCTCCCCCTCTTACAACTCTTGTTGTCATAACGGAGAATCTACCCTACACAGAGTTGTTGTCTGTTTTGCTCATCCTGCATCCACAGAACTGTAGGCTACCTTTCAGTAAGGAGTGTCACTTTTGCTGTGTCCCAGTGTTAGTGCTGCTGGGTGCTGAACTGAGGTCGTTGAGAGCGTGTAATTACTGTAATGCTTAATGTGACCCGGTCACCATGGTCACACCCCTTATGTAAGCTGCCTAACAACAGCGCTCTTTGATGAACATGTACCTAGAAAACAAGCCCAGGATTGATGTCTGTGACGGCCCTACGGTGCCTATTGGGCCGCCCTGGAAGCCTGGAGTTAATGTGATTTGAAACGCTTGACTCCTAACTATGAAGGTTGGACACAAGGAGAGATAGAGAGCGAGAGACCCAGAGAAAGACAGAGAGACGGAGGGTGTGCGTGTCTGTATGTGTACGCTTAAAGTATGAGAGTGAGGCGTAATCTGAGAAGAGTGTTTTGTGAAGTACATTTACAAGAGCTGGCCTTGGCTTAAAACAATGCTTTGTTTTAGCACTGGGTAAAGATATCAGCAACAACAAAAGTCTACTGGCGGTTTATAGTCCACCTAAACACCAAGTAAATGAACAGGCTGAGACTGGCTGGGGTAAGTATCTGTCCTTGAACTGTTTCTCCAAGCTTTGCCAATCACATCCACCCTCCATGAGTGAAAGCCAGGTTATGCCGACCAAAAATACTTAAACACAATGCACAACCGGGCCAGGAAGGAAGAATTACTAACACATTCTCTGGACCTAGCACCAGCACAAGGCCTGATATCGTTACTTGTGCAGACATCCGTGTATTCAATTATAGCTCCTTAATTCATCATTACATTTCAGACAGTCGGTGTTTGTCTGCCCTTCCTTCCCCAGCTCTATCTGTGTGTGTTTGTTCATATGGTCTACCAACAGACAGGGAGTGGATGAGCAGGATCTCCCCAAAAACACACACATATCACTGGAAACGTGACTATTATTGTGGAAGATGTGTACATCGTCATGCTTGGAATGGTGTTCTGACTCAGTGGACGGTTGCCTTGTGGAGTGTGGCAGACAGATAATGGTTAGGGTTTGAGTTATAGTTAGCTGTGACCCTTATCATGAAGGAGGGTTTCATGAGGGTAGGGATATTCCTTAACCTCCCTGTTTTTAGGGTTGGATCAAGGCTAGGGTTAGGGTTAAAGCTCCAGACTGCCGGAGACCTTAATCGTTGGTCTGACCCTGTTACCAGACCTCCCCTGACCTGTCTTGCAGGCCGAGACTTGAGCTTAGTCATAGCCCAATCCCAACCCTCACCCTATACGTCTGTCTCTTTCTTCCTCTTTCCTCCTCTCCCTCTCTGTGAGTCTCCTGTCCCTGATTCTATCGTTTCCTGCTTATCTCTTGTTCTTTCTCTCTCTCTCTCTCTCTCTCTCTCTCTCTCTCTCTCTCTCTCTCTTTCTTCAAGGGATTTGAGGTGTGGGTTTTGGTTTAGAGATTCTGGTGGAGGCCAGATTTGTATGCACATCATCTTTTGTGGCGGCCTCCTATCCTCCAAGTCAAAACATTGTGGAAGATGCTTTGATGGTAAGGAGATGGAGACCCAAAGTAATTTGGGGTGGTGAAGACTTCATGGAAGCTTGTAGAATATCTTGTTCATCGAATAAAGTTCAAGGAGGGTTCTTTGTTAGCTCACAGAGTCTGAGGCCACACGGTGGTCTGTGGGGCCCTGCCGACAGAGATGGCATGATGTCCAACAAACGTCTTTGTCTCGCCTAGTAAATAAACTCTTTGTTACATTTTTCAACCGCATTGTGTGGACTTTTGTCACGACCTTGAACCAGTAGTGACATCGAGCTGACACACCGAGGTAGAGGACACGGGGAGAAGACAGTCTGAAGAGAGGGATGTCATACAGGTGGTCTGATGGATGCAGAGGGGGGTCACTGACCTTACACAACACAGACACGTCACAGACAGAGATATTACTCTGTATATCAAATTGAAATTATTGAGTCTATTCATCTGCCTCCCAAGGACATCTCAGACCGCACTCTGACTGCACCGGAGGGAAACTGCTCCAGGATGTTTGCAGCTCTAATCCAGAGTTGAAGAAGAGCCAGAGGCCAGTACAAACCTTGTGTAATTTTATATTGTTTGTGTAACATATTTCCCTCAATGCAAGCCCACCCCCCCACCGCAGACCCCCTCATCAGAGAGTCAACAAGCAATGCATGCTTCCTCTTTGAGTCCCTACTCTCCACTCCCCCTATATGCCATCCCTGTGTGATGATAGCAACACAAACAGTAGTGATCACGTAAACATCCAGGACCATGCCTGTCCCTCCCAGGCTGTGGTGAAAGGCGGGGTTGTGACGTCCGTGGCCCAGGGAGGCAAGGAAGTAGCAAGGGCCCTGGGAGCTCATATTATTTACATTTGGGGCATCTCTGGTCTGCTGTCTTAGGGCTAGCAGGAGTTCTCTGGATTCAAAAACATGGTTCCCCCCCTCTACACAAACTGGAGACAGAAACAGTGTGTGTGTGTGTGTGTGTGTGTTTGAGAGTGTGCATGTACACATTTTTACTATGCTTTGCCATGATTGTTCTTTTGAAAAGTGTGAACTCCGAGTAATTGACTTGGGTTGCATAATTCTGTGTACGTCAAGTCCAATTCAAAAGCTTTGGGTAGCCTTTATACAGTAAGGGCATGTTGAAGGAGGTCTATGGTACTGGCAGTATGTTAATGTTTGAGCAAGCACAGCTGTTCTGAATGAGGCCTAATTGATTGTTAGGTATGTTGAAACCCTGAGTCGTACCACTAAGGTATCACATAGGTTGACATAGGAATTCAGAAGAGTAGTAAGGTCAATGATGTCATAAGACTCTTGATGACCCACAGCAGTCTTTGTTGTGAGTAACCTTCTAAAAACCTTGTCTGGAATGTACATTCGTAGTATGATCTGCCTGCTTCTAGAATCTGATGGAAACCTGCGTGTGTGTGTGCGTGTGGATCCATAGAGAACAGGATCCATCCTCTGGGGTGTGTTGTCATAACACACTGCATTAACATGACACCATATAGCTGGGGTCTTCTCTCCCATGACTTCATCTCTGACCAATCGCACACGGCTCCCAGAAACATCAGACTAGAACATTCAGTCCACTCAGCATGTCCTGCCACTCCCTGCATGTCTACCTCTGACTACAGATATCATGTTTAGGATTACTACACTGGTGAAGGAAGACACTCAGTTCCAACTGCTTTTATCTGTCCTGAAACATGGACATTTATTTCACTTTCAGATACTTGGTGTATGTTTTCACCCATCTGCCCAGTATTATGGACAGCTGATCCACACAAACCAGAGGACACTAGTAGCCCCAGGAACACCTAGTTTAGTTATTTATGCTTGACCATGGTGGATGTTGGTGCTGAAAAAATGCTTCCTCCACTTAATCTGCACTGTGAAGTACCTACAGTACTGAGATTATTCTGTGGTCTGTTTTTGCCCTCTAGACTGCCTTCAATCACTCTGCACATCACCAGCACTTGTGTTGTAGCTGATTGGTCCCCTCAGCTTCTGCTTGATGCTGTAGCATCCCTGTCGCACACTAGTGTACACATGTAGTGTAGTGTACACTACATTTGAACATGTTTGTATTTCACGTTGGCCATTGCTTCACTTCAAAGTAATTTGTCGTGGACTTGCAATTTGCGTCCACCTCTTCCTCTCCTCAGAGACAGCGCCAGTATCCGAAACAGCTTTCCAAGAAAACAACTGTAATCATAAACAAAGGAGGTGCTGCTTCCTTGTGGTTCTGCACATCTGGATTTCCCTCAGATTAAACATCCCCTATGTGACCCGGCCTGGAAACCATTTGTTCACCGGCAGTGCCGTCACTCCTGCCAAAAAACTGAGAGGGGGGCAAAAGGGGGACGGGGTGGGGACGGGGGACGGTGGGGGGGCGACTCCCATGAAAGGATGCCTGGTATGGAGTTCATTTGGCTAACAGTCCTGGTTGCAGAGTAGTATGATATTTGGCAGTGTTTTTAGATGTAATCTCCCATTAGATTTTCATTCACTGAGCAGGATGGGAGGGTGCCAGTCCCCTTCTCCCCTGAGGTACCACATCCCACCCATATCAGGGTCAAACTGGCTCTCCCATAAACACTGATTAAATGCCCTGGAAATGGCTCCCTGGCAGGACTTTACAGTGATATAAACGAGGGCACAGTTTCACAGAGAAGGAGTTACATAGAGACCGAAATCATGAAGTCAAAGAAAAAAGTGAAATAAGTTGCCACTGGAACTTTTGGCACTCTGTACAGTTCTGCCACAAACTGACCCACAGAAAACACACGATTTACCTCCTAATCCTAACTTTCTGAACCTAAAATTGTTGTAATGCACTGTTCTGAAATTTGGTGATTAGATGTACGAGATGTACATTCTTAAAATGTGTACAGTAAATCCTTTGGAGACGGCTGCCACAGGCTCTGTGGAGAAGGACAGCCTGTGGACCATGTGCTGATTTGATTTCATCAGTTTTATTACAACCAGAGAGAGAAGCTAATGTTACGCGAAGCCTCCTCGGGCCTCACTGATCACATAACAGTAAACAACATTAGCATTAGCTTCATCGCATGGATCTAAGTTACAGCATGTATTCAGCATTGTTGCTGCTGCTGTAGCATGTTGAAAAGGTTAGATGTAACACTTACACACCTACAGTCTTAAAAAAATCACTTTCAAGTTGAGAGGAGAAGCACGACTGATCAACCAAACCCAAACAACACCATCTCCTGCTGAAGATTCTTTGTGAGTGGTGTTGATTGGATGCATGAAGCCAGGTGTTGGTGTATCTCTTGGTTTGTCATTGAACTTGAGTGGGACAGTTCCTCTTGGAGGATGCCCTGTATGTGTATGTGGAAACAGCAGTAGGACCTGGGTCTTCTGGTGGATGTGGAAACAGCAGTAGGACCTCGGGTCTTCTGTGGTGGGCAATTCTCATCAACACGAGGCCGCCTCACCTAGAAACATGAAAAACAAGGAAATAACCCCAAAGATGGTGAGCCCATTTCTACAAGAGAGCATGTAGCACGCTCATGGTTGTGTAGTAGTGGCCAGCTCTTCACAGCCCCCTAGCCCTCCTGGGGAAGGCCCTCCTCAGAGATAAGCCAAGTTCACTAACGGGGATATCCAGATTATTTGACTCAATTAAAGGTTTTTACATCTGTTGTAGATTTCTCTTGTTGTAACATGTCTAGAAGCCTGGTATTTACATAAGTTAAGTATTGAGATAAGCAAATCTTGGGAGACTGTCAGGAGAACTTAAACCAACTGAATTCTATAGGGTCTGCAGTTGAGCAGACTTGACTATGCGCTCTACAGCGTAGGCTACAGGACAACTGACTAACCAGCATTCGTAGAAGTGGAACCCTTTTGAAGGTTGATACGGGAACAGCCAAGATGTCTCCTCCAATGCAAAGTACTCCACAACTCCCCGAGTATCACAGACATTTGTAAATATGTTTGGATTTTCTCTGGGCTGCTGAGAAAAAGCCAGTCAACATGTTTATGCTCCTGCCAGTTAAATTAGATATAATCATATGCTAGTTCATCACACTGATTTCAACAACAGCTGAAGGATTTGGGGAGAACAGTGGAATTAAAATGTCATTGGACGGTATTCCTCTCTTTTGTGAGCTTGAATTTGTTTCCCTGCGGTTGAAACAATTCTTCATTTGAGTCCTAAGAATAACAAAATGACAGGGTGTGTAATTTTGGAACACAAACCAGATCCCAGTTCTGTGCTGCAGAGGTTTTTGATGGGAAAATAGTGGTTTTCAGTTCAAAGGGCAACTGAAAAATCATGATTGTTTTTCAAAATACATAAACAATGGTGATAGGGCTGCCGCCATTTGAATATTTAATCACCAATCCTGAATGCTAGTACTTCCTCACCAAACCCTTTAATGCAATGGAGCCAGCTCATGTGGGTACTCCCATTGCCATGGACAATATAAACACTGTAGCCTTCTAGAAACTGCATTATTTTCCAGGTTATCAGTAACATATATAGCCTTTGTAAGTAGAATGTTAATGCACATGCTGGAGTCTGACTCAAAGGAAAACTGAAAACATAATACACGAGTCACCAGGGTCTACTAGAGTCACAAATAATATCCAGGGCAGATATAGTAACGCACAGTATTATTTTAATGTTCCTTACATCTTGCAATAAAGCCCTATGATGCCTCTAATACTATAGTGTTGAAACATATTTTTGTGGAAAATATTTTTTTTGTACATTTGCCAAGACCTTTAAATACATTCCATCATTAAGTGTGGGAATCGTGTTTAGCATAAAGGAAAATCTCCAGGGCCTTTCTCTGATGCTCTGCCAAGTAGGCTTTCTGTATGCTAAGGACAGGTCTTTGGAAGGTTACGGTCATTCGTTAAATATAATGGGAGCTTGAGTCATAACAGACACAGAAATCACTTGGTTGTTAAATATGCTCTCTTCACAGAACTCAACATGTACCTGTGGAACAGTGTCAGGGAGATGGAATGAATTCAACGGTGGAACCTGCACACACAGTCCAATGTTCTGTATACTATGCACAACCGACACATGGCATGACAGGGACAGTGTGGGTGTGTGTGCTGCTGATCGTGTCTCTCTCCCTGCTCCAGGAAGAGCCCTCTCTCCCTGCTCCAGGTAGACCTCTCTCTCCCTGCTCCAGGTAGACCTCTCTCTCCCTGCTCCAGGTAGAGCTCTCTCTCCCTCTCCCAGTGTGACTCCTTTCAGTTGGGGTGAACGGATGTCATTTTCCAGATATTTCCCAATTTTTAAGAGTCCCTTAACAATTGATATCCTATGTTTTATGAAACCAATAAAATCGGGCATGTGTGTTTCTTCTATGACCCTTAAACTCTCCAGTCCAGTCATTTCATCTATTGCTGTGCATGGACGACATCATTGTTTTGTGAGACGGTTAAATGGATTTGACTGGATTTATGCTGTTGCATCAAAATCTTAAAGCACCAGTTGCACTCTTTCTCCCCCTGCCTCCCTCCTTCCCTCTCTCCCTCCTTCTGCTCTCCCTTTTCATCTCTGCAGGCATGACCCTCCCTGCCTGTGTGTTCTATCAGAGGGCTAGATAAGGAACACCCTGGTTGTCTATTGTACTGAGTTTGCTACTCCCAACTGGGGACCTTCTGAACGCTCAGCAGCGGTACGTAAGAAGATATCATTTTTCCTCCCTGTCCTTTATCAGCTGCTGTGACTTCCGTTGAGGTCACTCGGCCAGGCTGTCCCCAACCCTTCCTCATCCAGATCATCAGGTCACCAGGCTGAAAGAATGAGAGGATGGTTCAGAAGAAGAGCGAGGGATGATGAGCAGTTTGAAAAAAAAAGGGTTGGCCTTGTTCATCTTTGATTCAAAACACAAAAATGATCTGGTCATGAAGATGTATTTTATCACTTCATTTGTTGCGGTGGGACTCTTAAAAGATGACATGCTTGAAAATATAGTACGAATCCTTTGATTTCAGAAGAGCGCAATACGAACAGTCTCAGGAAACCACAGGCCCAAAAGGGAAACCTCAGAGTTTATTGTAAACTACAAAGTAGGCTGTGGTCAATGCCAGACTACCAAAGAAAGAGAGAGAAAAAAAGGCAGAGAGAATAAGAGTAAATTCAGAGTTATTTTTCACCGTCTGACTGTGGAAACTAATCTCTGTTGTTCATTTGTCTGGGCGATGCATCGTGGCTCTCCAGCTGTGTGGAAGCCTGACGCGTCACTTGTCTCTGATTAAAGACTGGCCTATGACTGACCAGCATTGATTGCGGTATTTCTCCCTGGTCTAATCTTCGATAATCACCCCTCTGATATGTGGTAAATAGAGGTATATAGCATGTAAAGGATACTGCAGAATGTATTATACTCTTTAACAGCCTGGGATCGTTTACCTCCCACCCAGGCAATAACTGTCAACGCTGCCTCCCACCAGTCTTACTACACTAGAAACACCTGCAGCTTCTAATGCCGTGTTGTTACTGTGTCAGATTTGACATTCCTGTAATATTAAAACATTCTTGCCAAACTGCTCCCTGTTCACAACAGGTCTGAGTGTATGGGATTAACTGTGAGGTGTCACAAAAATAATAATGAATACTATTAAATACCTTTGACTCCCCTGCATTTTAGAAAGTCTTTAAGTATTGTATTTGGTTTAGTTTGCAGGGAATTTGAGACCTTCCACAGAAAATCTTAAAAACGAATTTGACAATGGCTTTGTTGGGATAAACAAGCATTGTAGGTTTGAAAAAAGATATGTCACCGTTTTAAGAAACACCTCAACATGTGTGATCCTTGGTGTATGTGTGAGTAGGAAAGGACAAGTTGTACCATTCCACTGAGCCTGACTTTAATCAAACTCTGGACAGAACAGTAGGTACAGCCCTATCTCTCAGCTCAAACCACCAAAACAAGTCATTCTCACCCACGTTGATATGCACGACTCATACTAGAGTGTGACTGTGAAGGCCTGGTCATAGGAGAAGGACATCTGCTCCGGGGTTAACAACAGGCCTCGTCAGACTCGTGTCTTCTCCTCATCTGAGGTGTTGTATAGTGACCTCACCCATGGGACCTGACTGTGTCTCCGGAGACGAACTGTGATGCGAGCGACAGCTTGTGGCGGGAAACATCAGGAAGCTCCGCCTCCCTCCCCTGGGCTCGCGGGATCATGTCATAAGCCGGCGTGAAGTTCCAATGGTATCAATCACTGAGCCTGGACTTTCCCCAAGGCCCTGGTCACAGAAGGACTCAGCTGACAGTCCAGAGGCCGGCCCGACCACTCAGTGGAGTCCTGTTACCCTGGTGAAACATTCACATGCCCACTCAGTGAACCCGGCATGACCCCAGCACAGCACAGCGCTCACACTGATGCAGTGTTGGAGGGCTGTCAGACACGGCTATCCATGAGTCTGTATTGCATCTTGTTGATGAAACTGTTAAAGTCACGCTATTCTCGACGTTTTGTTATCGTTGGAAATATGTTTTGTGGGAGAAAACTTTGATAAAAGGATTGGGTCGGTGCTGTGATGCTCTGACTGGAAGCTGAGTGTCTTCTGGATATACAATCTACAGGAATCCGAGCCATTGGACATGGGGGGGATATTTCCTTTCATTCATTCCTAAACAGTAATGTCCACAGAAGAGCTGCGGTCAGAATTACTATGCCCCTGGGAACATAGATAGAGGAGTTTGAGAAGGGAGAGAAATACGGAGGAAGAGAGAGTGGGAGGAACACCCGCACGGACATTCCTCCTCCTCACACCTGTGTTTTCATCATAAATCCACTCGAGTCAAAACCTCTGCAAACGCACACAGTGCTCCAACTGGCCCACTGCCTCCTTCTCAAGCATACCGCACTGCACTGACCGGCAGCAGTCTTCCTTTTTCAACACGTCTTTACAGCTGAATAACTTCAGAAACACTCCGGCCTTGGAAGGGAGATGTGTTACATGCTTTGTTATTGAGGGCAATGCTGTGATAATGATTTGAAATTCTCAAGGCCCTTTACAACTGAGTCTCGATTGTCTACAGGTCTATTGGGGAGAAACACAGGCAAGGTATTGTACTTCAGAAATTCATATGGTGACATTACAGTAGCAAATTACACCAATATCACCTTTTCCCTATCATGTAGGGCTCACATGTAGGGCTATAGTACGTCGCCAACTAAATCAGCCTTACTGTTAAGTATTAAATATGTCAAATCAAAGGTGCTTAAACAATGCTGAATTTTGCATATGAGATGGTGTACCCTCCAACCATTCCCAGCCAAATCATATGTGGGAAATTCTTTGTGGTTCATCTCCATCGTTTTGAGAGACACTGTAAACACTGAAATATGGTGGAACCAAACAACATTCTTGCATATTTTTGTAGGATCTTTCCCTGACGATGATTGCTTGTGACTACCCATCAGGACTACAGAGAGACTGCTCCATGTCTGGCCTGTTAATCCAGGTTCAGATTGTAGATCATCTCCTTGAATCCCTACTTTCTAACTCCTTCTTTCTTACTCTGCTGTCAGTCCCAGGCGTCACACCCACAGCAGTCCCTGGTGCTACTCACCCTGCTGGGCTGAGACTGTAATCACATGATCAATTCATCAAATCTGATTATGGGAAAAGAGAGACTTTTGTGAGTGGTAATTCACCAGATCCAAATGAGCAGGCTAAGGCTGAGACAGGGAATCCCAGCCCAGTCGGCATGGCAACATCCATGGCCAGACACCCAGATGACACTGCTGAACTGTTTTAAGTCAACTATATGGTATTGTCTTGGTGTTACCTTACTAAGCATATAGTAAATCATTACTAACATGACTGTGCTTTACAAAAACGTGTAGAGAATCCGCAGCTCACAAGCTTGGCTGCTTGTCAGTGACCCTTCGCGTCACAGGAAGATCACACCAAGTCGTTTTCTTTAGTCTACACTACTTCCTTTTACAGTAAGTGAACCCTCTTGGTTCAACGGAGAGGGTCACTCCTGGAGTGGGTACATTTCTGTGGAGCTTTTCCTCCTCCTCCCATCCAACGGGGGGTCCTTTGCTCACCGCTGTGAGCCTGTCATCTGCAGTGAGCCTGGCCGGCCCTCTGGGCCCCAGTCGGCCCCTCACGCAGTGGGCCTGCCAGCAGGACTTGGAGCAGTCTATTCTCCACTCCCTGACAGCCACAGAATAGAGTCCTTGACCCAGAACACTAAACTATATCTAACATGACAGAGACAGTTCAGGCAGCTGGATGAAGGGGAAACTAGTTTAGTGGGGTTTGTGGGGTTGAAGAGGATCCTGCACTTCACTAACCTCTAACTTGCTCCATGCAATGCTGAATACCGTACATGAACATCTCTGCAGATTGGTGTTTTGAAGCAAAGGTTCATGAAAGAGGTGATATTATTACTCTGCTATGGTGTACTTACTGTAGTCGACTTAACATGATAAGCACGAGTCATCGCGGTGGCTGGATCATTCATTTAAGACAAACGATTGTATGGTGTATGTGGATGAATCTGGACAACTAAAAACACCATTTGGCATTAAATCAAAGGATCCAAAAAGTAAATCAAAGCATTTACTGTTTTTTTTCCTCCTCATGACATCCAACCAGGTCAAACTGAAGAATTGCAAATAACGGCTGTTTTAGTGAAAAGGGAGAGAGGGAGAACCCCACACCTCCCCTGCCCCTTCTCTTCTTCTCTCACTCTCTCCCTCGCCATTTCCAGCTGCCTCATGTCTGTATGGGAGCTCCAGGCGTACAGGGTGTTGGGACATCTTTTCAATTTCTCTCACAGCTGAGAGCGATTAGGTCATGGTGTTGTCCTTTTGTGAAGCACTGGACCACAAGTGAGAGAGGGGTACAGGCCAGGGCCGGGTGACTGCTAAGCAATGACATACAGACTCCTACAACTGATATTACTACTTTTCCATTAAATAATCTGTCACTTCTGCTGCATGTCAAGCCGTGGGCTTGCGTGTCTGTTTCTCAACTGTTGAGTGAGCTAACAGATCCCCACAAACCCCCACTTCCATCAGCCCCCGATCCCCCGTAACCCCCACCAGCCCCCGATCCCCTGTTACCCATCGTGTCCATGACATGTAAGGATGTTATGAAGGAATGACAAGCCCCAACAAAACCTTCAAATGGGGAGCAAGACCCAAGTCTTCTTTTAACATGCTGAAGCAGACAGACATAAACAAAGGATTTTGTAAGAGAAGGAGTCTCTTGGTGTGTGGCACATGTAATACATAGGGTTAAAAGGTCAGCACAACATCTTTGACAACTTCCTCCTCTTCAACCCGGCTCTGAAACCCTGGCTTGTCTGTTCTTTGACATGTTACTATTGTTGCCATTCCATAGAGAATGGAATCTGGGAAGCGCTCAGCTTTGGGAACGGACCCCCTGACAGCTGCACTACTACTTGGGTCGTTTCCAGACTCCTATCTCACGGCCTGCGAAAGCTCACCAAAGGCCTAATTACTCTTCAGAAGTACAGCCTTGTTTTTTGGTCTGCAGTCCTCAACGTAAACTTGCCTGGGACCATCCTAAAAGCCCATTAACAGATCTCTCTCTCTCCTAAAGCCCTCAGCACTCACAGCGTGCGTCACCACTTGAAGAGGGAAGGCATGAGAGGCTACGCATGCTATGTTTGTGTGCGGCAGTATTTGTGCGTGCACAAGTGTGTGTGTATGTATGTGAAGATGCCTTTTGTGTGTAAGTGAGGATGTGTAACTATGCCTGCAGGTCAAAAGGAGTGTCTCGAGATGTTAACACTGTTATTGCCGGAAGTGCAAATGGTCGTGTCCTGCAGGAAGTAGCACATGTAAGAAGGTTCTTAGGGCTGCGGTTATCCTCACTGTCATCTAACATCTCATGTCATCTGCTCATCCCCTCATCCCCAAACGCATCTGCTCAACCCCAAACCCCATTCCTTTCTATCTTACAATTGCTCTTTCCACTGGACAAAACATACTGTTCACACACGTACATGCCCTCTTAAAATACATAATCATTCCCTAGGGTCGAGTCGACCCCTCATAGCTGTGCGCAGTGAGAAGTGTGTTATGAACTGAGCAAGACACTCATAACAAAAACTTTAGAGAACTTCTCTTCTTTTTGCAAAGAGCAAAAGCTGGCCATTTTCACGAGCAGCATTGTGGGGAAGTTCCTTCTCATTAGCCCAGTGCTGGAGATAGGCCAGGCACTGTACCAGATGGTTAATATCATAGACCACAGGAGTCCATGGATTCACTGGATCACTGTCGAGTATGGTTCACTTGAATGCTTCACTTATTTTCAGGACAAATTAAAGGTGGACGACCAACGTACCACTGCATGGTATTTTCTAGATGCATATGTTATCCACTTTGTTCAGCAGAACCATGAGCCAGATATTGTAAGGATGTCCCTGCACAGAAAATGACATAGCCTCTCTGCTTGGTTCCCAACTCTGAATTCATTTACTACCTCGCCCTTGCCAAGGAAGTCACTCAGGGCGGGGGTAGAGGAGGGATCTTAAAAGCATGGCAATTACATTTCTCCTTTGAAATCCTAGGCCACAATTCAGTCTCCATTCAAGCTTTCTGCTCCTTATCATACTTTCATCAGAACTGGAGAGGAAGTCAAGTTTGTCAAGACTGCTGCTGTGTGTACGTCTGCTCCAGCTGCCTGCAGGGCCTCCCTGGGTTCGCTGACCTCACTGACCATCCACGGAGAATACATTAGAGAAGGCGACTGCTGTCGAGAATATACACAAGGATCCGTGGACATCCATTGAGAAAAAACATGATATTGAATGCATCTTACGGTCAGATAAATGGGTTTAACAGGAGCTTTGAGTTAGAGGATTTAACCATGTCTGAGGCAGTGTGGTGTTGCCTATATGCTCTCCAAATTCAAAGCACACAAAATGACCCGTGGCAATGTTTTTCCTGGCCGGTTATACTTGCCTGTGACCCCTGTGTTGTAAAAAGGTTTATGGAGAGTTCTGGGAAACAGACTAATTGTTAATGAGGGGTTGCATTTCAAGGGGTTCCTAGACTTGTGAGCCACAGCTACACTGGACAACTACTCAAGGAACTTTAACTGTCTGTCATCATGGAGGGAGGATTCCAAAACAGCAAGAGGACCTCTGGAGGATTCCAACCACTACGTAAAGGCAATATCCTTACACTTGCTATAGATTACTGAAAACTACCAGCAAAACATCTCAACAGTTTAAAAGAGAACTTATATACATTTACATATTTTATGAGATCATGAAATAAATCAACGAAACCCTTTCAATACCATTAGGCTTTTAGTCTGTATGCAAGACTTGCGGCCTTTGCTTACATACTGTAGTGTAGTTACTCGTTGGCCTGTTTTCCATCGAAAGGACCCCCTATAGCTATATATCTCGCCTCCAATACCACAGGCATTTCCTATGAGGATATTGTTTTAGCAGTGCACCTGCACACTATGATAGGAGTTGTAATGTGTCATAGGACTGTGCTGTTCGTACCCAGCAAATGAGCTAGTATAATGTGCCATCTGACAACGTTTATCACCACATCAGTTCCAAAGGGCGGAGAATATCCACTTAGATGGGTAGGTCCTGTGGATGTGTGTTTTCGTGTTGACGAGACCCGCTCTGTGCTGAGGCAGCGGCAGAGACGTCTCTGAGGCAGCGGAGGCAGAGACGTCTGTGAGGCAGCGGCAGACGTCTGTGAGGAAGAGGTCTGTGAGGCAGAGGCAGACGTCTGTGAGGCAGCGGAGGCAGAGACGTCTGTGAGGCAGCGGCGGCAGACGTCTGTGAGGCAGAGGCAGACAACTGTGAGGCCGGCTCAGTCAAGTTCTCTTCATATCAGTCTTGGCTGGACAGAGACACATTGTCTTTCACAAAAAGTTTCCTTCACAGTCACAGAACAGAGTGCCTTGCCTTTTTGTAAAGGTGTTTGTAAAAGTATGTGTTTGGTTCTGTGTGTATGCATGTTAGAGAAAGAGAGAGAGTAAGAGAGAATCATAGAGATCTCACCCTTTGATCTTCAACTAAACAGCTGTGTACTTTGAAAAGGATTCCATGTGGTATTGTTGTAATGTGGATCTATCCTAATAAAACCACACCAAACAATGCATTTACAAGGGCCTAAGCTCTACTCGCCACCTTGGATCAGTGCATCTTTAGCCAGACCTAGCCCTTTAAGCACTCTTACATGATGAGTTCACTTTCTCCCTTGATGTGTGTTTGTAAATCTATAGCGTTTCCACACTCACATGAAACGCTATGAATACATTACCAACAAACTATAGGCTACTAAACGTATGATCCCTAATGCAAAGGTAGACTATGCTTAGTTTGATTGTGTCTGTTAAAAATAAAATAATAACATGTACGTGTCAAAGAAAGAGTCTGAGACAGTTTGTGCTTTCCTTGAGACCAAAGAGTCTCGAGTTCCCCCAAAGTGCAAAACGTGTGCTTTGCTGGAGTGAACCTAGTGTATACCTAGCTCTAACCACGTGAATGGAATTCCTAAACCCAACTATCGCAGACTTTGAATGCCTAAACTTCACCGGCATCACCATCAAATCAAACCCGGCATTCATATAGGCCTACACGCGTGCAGCAATTAACAGTTAGTTGAAAGACGTAAAACTATAAAGAGAACGTTCTAAAATAGAGAAATATGCAGTCCTAACGCTAGCGAATGATAAGTGTATATTTGCTCATCTTCTTCGGTCACAGTACACTACCGTTCATTCAAAATGAATTTCCACTTCAGGACAAAATAGTTTCACTACACTGCAGCTGTAATTGCTCAGCACCACTATTTTCCTCTCCGGTCCTGTCACTGTAACGGGAGTGGCTGTTTTGAGAGGCGTAACTTGCTCTAATGTAGCCTACCTTTGGGTAAACCCGCCCCTTAAAATGCTCTGTAGAGCTGCCCCGGCCCGAACAGTGAAGCCCACCACAGTTGAGTGTCTGTATAACCGACCCCTCTCTGCAGTATGCAGGTTCGCCAGGGAATACGCGTAACGCTCACGACTCAGCACACCTTACCGGCAAGAAACCATCCACTCAAGAGTCGAGGATAATACAATTGGATGTGGCAAACACACACACGCGTGCCTGAGTTGGAATACGGCGGTGAGCCGGAGTGACCGGAGCACAGCCAGTGCAGGAGGAATACTGAATTCGGGGGTTCCGCTCTCCCCATAACGTGTACAACCATGCATGTGCTGTTTTGGGGAATAGGGTTGCTTTTATTCCCTGATTTAATGAACGTAGTGGCATTCACGGGAAAAACTTTATTGAATTCAAGAAAAGGTAAAGTATGACGATTCCTCAGTTTCCACTTTTTTCCCTTGTGGACCGCTGTTTGGTTACCGGGATACTCGGAATGAATGACTTTTTTCAGAATCAGCAAAGCACATGACTCGCAATGCTTTTATAGAAGTCTGAAGTTATTGAATGACCAAATTTTAACCGAGATCACACACCCACACACATTGTCTAACGCCTTTAGGCTACTACATGATTATCACATCTAGTCTAATTTCACAATATGTGATTATGATTTATCATTTTCATCGGGTTTTCCCCACACGGCTACTTATTAATCATGCTCACTGATTTTCCTCTCCAGCAACAGTGCCAGAACAGCTTGGCACTTATGAAATTGTTACGCCGACTAGAGTGAATGAAGCCGGTGACCAGTTCCCCACAAGCCTACACTTCAGAAGGAGAAAACGTAGTGTCGATGTGAGCCTTGACAACGCTTCAGACCAGTGGGCCTCGACAAGAGTCCACTACAGAATATCTGCTTTCGGCCAGAGTTTCCACCTCAACCTTACACTAGAATCTGGATTTATTGCGCCACTGTACACTGTGACCGTACTGGGAGTACGTAATGGAGGTAATCTAACGGATTTTTCAGCCGAGGAGGAAGAAGATACTGAATATCAGCACTGCTTCTATAAAGGCCATGTGAATGCCAAAACGGACCATACGGCGGTCATCAGTCTATGCTCTGGTTTGGTAAGTTTTTACGCACATTTGAATATTTACCAAAATGGTGATTTATGTCTGGGTATTTTAGGTCTAACTTTGAAGCCAATGTCAACATTTAATGAAATGATAGCAAGGACATAACGTTTATACAGATTAGATACTATAACAATTAGAGTATCAGGATATTTGCGCGCAGCTTATCTAAACGGAAGGTGGAGTTGTTTGTGAATGTAACTTGTAAAATACTACCCCGCCAGGCCCAAGTGCTCTTCTACTGACATAGTAACCTCTTAAATTACGTAACTAAGAAATCATTGTTCAAACTATGGAACTGCAAGTCAAATCCATACACTCGAAGCCAATTCCTCTGCTACACATGTGCATGCATGCTCGCACTCATTTATCTCCGACAATCGGTGACGTCCTACGCACATCAGTGCAGTTGGAGCGTGAGCTGGAGTCCCTGTGGAGCTGCTGACGTAATCATCATTTGGTTCCGAGCGTAAAAACGTCAGACAGTGAATTTGAAAGAAGCACAACCATCTCAGCTTACTAATACATAATACCAGCAATGGTCCTTTTGTTCTTCTGAAAAATGTATTGGTCTATTTCAAATAACTACACTAGAGATATTATTATGCATTAAATGTAAAATTACACCAAATACACATTAGGATTTTCCCAGTTCATCAAGGTCACCATTGAATCCAAACTAGTGGCACTGGTTGTGCTGCATGAAATGTAAAAAAGTCTTCCATCAAGTCTGCCAAGAAAGAAACAAAATCACATTGTTTGCTGATAGGCATCGAAAGCTGTGTTATCCGACTTTGTCCTCCATCACTGCGTGCACACACATGTATTTCACCACATAATCGTCCATTAAATAAACACGTGTGAAAATATAACCATTGGGGGTCTAGAAAAGGCCCATTTGCACTTATCTATCTAGCCGTGCTAAGTCACGCTCCAATGTTACTGTACGCTCCAATGTTACTGTACGCTCCAATGTCAACAGTTACAGTTTTACAAACTAATCTACAAATTCCTCTGTTTTCTGTTCTCCATAGCTTGGCACTTTCAGGTCACCACATGGGGAGTTTTTTGTGGAGCCCCTTCACAGCTACAAAGGAGAGCACTATGAAGAAGAACACACCAAACCTCATATCGTGTACAGAAAGGACGCCCCAAAGAAAGAGGCTGACAAGGAGCGACCCGTTTGTGACACTCCAGGTACTGGTTGTCTTGGTACTGTGATAGTTTAGTGTTATTCAGTTGGATAAGACACTGTAGAACCAAAACAATCAAGAACACCTCCCCAACACACACACACACACACACAAACAGACACACACCCACACACACACACACACACACCCACACAGGCACTGCTGAGTCAGGTTAATTAAGTAATCCAGTCAGCTAGCTGCTGAGTATGACTGCTCTACTAAAACCTCACCCAGTGTCCTCCTTATGGTGCTCGACCACACTGAGCGGGGAGGATGGGAGTCCCATAGCTGCTGCTACGTGTGTAAACAAACTGGTGTGTGCCTGTGTGTGTGTGTGTGCCTGTGTGCCTGTGTGTGTGCCTGTGTGCCTGTGTGTGTGTGTGTGTGTGTGTGTGTGCCTGTGTGTGCCTGTGTGTGTGTGTGCCTGTGTGTGTGTGTGTGTGTGTGTGTGTGTGTGCCTGTGTGCCTGTGTGTGTGTGTGTGCCAGTTTCTGATAACCTTCCCCCTCGGTATCTGGCCTTTAACGAGCACCCATAGATGTATGCTGGATAATTGTTCTTTATGTGTGATCCTTGTAGTCCAGGATATGCATACAATAGGAAGCAAGGAAGTAACAGACAGTTAGGGCGCTATTACAAAGGTTGTAATGCTGCTATAATGCTACAGTATACACATTCTACAATCATCAAGGTCATATACATTTGATATGAGAGAAACCCTATATTGCTGACTTGAGATTTGATCCAAAAGATCACTACCTCATGTAGGCTAGTCAAACACTCTGCATCTCAACACAACTCAATGTGTTACTGCCCTAGATTCCGCTGCCCTGTATGTCAAACGCAGCAGATACATCACATTTCCTTGAGAAGAGTAATGCATTTATTTCACACTTTGTTAGGTTAGGAAACCAGTTTGCTACTTCCACTGTATCTACTATACCCTTTTAGCTCATGGACAGGAAAAACCCTTTGGTCTGTAATTCTGTCTGGTATCTGCAAATCTTCGTTTACTGCCACAAGTTCCTGTTGACTCTCGTACTTCCTCTGGTCCTTTGATAAGAAAGCATGATAGGTCCACCACCATGAAGACCAGGCGTAAATTGTACTGCAAGAAATAATATTGCAGGCTGGAAACATCAGTGTGCATGACTATGAAAATAAATGTGAATTGTTGTCATGTATGCACCACATGTTTCTGCATATACTTTGCCGTCGTTCAGATGGATCTTTGTAGTGTGTGAGTGTGTATAAATATACATTTAGACGCGTGGGTGTCCTCCTCTGATTCTCTCAACAGAATGTGAGTATGACTCATAACTTTGAACAAATACAGTTGAGGGTTGAATATGAAACAGCTTTTGCAGTTTTTACAGAAGACCTTTGTAGTTTAAGAAGTTTTGAAGTGGTTCGTTTCAGTCTGTTTACCCTCATAAATCATGGAGAGGAAGAAGTCCGGGCGGGTGTCTGGGTCATGTTCTGTTCTGCCTGAGTGGTGTTGCATTGCAGCAGGTATAGATGAAGTGGTATACAGTATATGCAACCAAGGCGTGGTACTCCATTTGTTTTGCCTTTGGTATGGTCGTCATCAAGATTGAAATCAGACTAAGTGCACTTCCCTGCTCCCCTCAAACTGGACTGTCCAGTCATTGACTTATTTTCCTGAGACATGGGCTTTTGTCATGCCTGAGTGCCAAGTTTACCTAACATGAACCACCCATTCTCTCTTCTCCCCCTTTCCACCCCACTCCCTCTAAGCAAGACCCCAAGATCTCAGGCAGTTGCGTGCGTGTGAGAATGAGAGATTAAAAACATTTTTTCACTCTTCCCACTGTAATAAACAAAGGGTGACCAGCATTACATTTGTGACGTAAGCATTCACCAGAATTCAGCTGAATGCATTATCCAATATAAGGATAAGCCTTAACTTTAAAGATAAAAGCAACCTTCTCGTAAATGAGTTATGACATAGTAGTTAAGACAGAGTAGTTATGACAGAGTAGTTATGACATGCCATTCTTACTTAGTAATCGGTGGCTTGAATCTAAAGAGAGAAACCTATAACTTTGTGTGTTGAATACAAAGTATTGACTCAAAATATGTGTCTCTTTCCCAGGCCATGAACACAGGGATATGGGGGAGAAGACCCTAACGAGGCCGGGGTCAAGGTCAGGGGTGTCGGAGCCTATGTTTGGCAGCATGCTGAATGACCTGGACACTCTGAGTTCAGGCCTTCCTGTGGAAGCCATGCCAGGACCAGACGGCAGCGTGACAAGCCAGGCCAGCCCGTCAACTAATGACAGCAGCAACGGTGACTCAGGACCTCACAGGAGATCAAAGCGCTTTCTCTCCTATCCACGCTTTGTCGAAGTCATGGTGGTGGCAGACAACAAGATGGTGGAACATCACGGCAACAACCTCCAGCACTACATTCTCACGTTAATGTCCATCGTAAGTCCTCCTGACTCCTCAGCTACTCAGCCTCCCTCTTTCATGGAAGTGTGTGTGTGTGTGTGTGAGGTGTGAGGTGGATGTGTGGCGCTGTACCTTCATGGTCATCAGAGGAGGGCCGGAAGAGGGAAAAGGGCAGTTCAGGGCAGGAGTAAACAAGAATTTCAAACGGTCAGGGGGACAGGGGGAGCATGAAGCGGATCTGTCTGACAACTTTGATGAATGGGAAAAAATAAGCTCAGGTATGTTGCATAGATGGCATACTCCTGGCCACTTCAAACAAGAGCCTTCCTTAGACCTCTGAAGCAGAGCGCCCAGGGGGGAGCTTAGCCGACCTATATTATGATCCTGGCAAAGACTACATTCTCCACAGGCTCTCTCACAGGACATTATCAGCTTCTCTAGCCAATCAGCCCTTTAAAGAGACTGTTCTCAGCTGCAGGCTGACTGCTTAATTGCACTCCAGGCTTGTTTTCGGACTTTTGGAACGATGACAGATATTTATGTACGAAGGTTTTTCATCTATGCCTTTATTTATTTTCATCTTTCAGGTGTCATCCATCTACAAGGACCCCAGCATTGGAAATCTGATCAATATTGTGATTGTGAATTTGGTCATAATAAACAATGAAGTAAGTTTACAACCATCCAATGTTAAATAATCCTTCTGGGAGTGAAAACAGAGCCGTTCTTTCATGTGTACTAGTAGTCACCCATCTCCTGTTTCCCTCTAGGATGGCCCCACCATCTCCTTCAACGCACAGACCACTCTGAAGAACTTCTGTATCTGGCAACAAGACCGTAATTTTCCTGAGGAGAATCACCACTACCACCACGACACGGCCATTCTCATAACCAGGTAACCATCACCAAACATCGCTATTGTAGATGTCCTTGTTGTGTTACTTCCTATGATAACCAGGTAACCAATCACCAAACACTGCTACTGCAGATGTCCTTGTTGTGTTACATCCTATGATCATTGTGATGTTGATGTTACTGGAGTTGCACTGGGTGTCTCACTGGTGCTGCAGACCGCTCATCTGTCTCTCCCTCACAGACAGGACATCTGCCGGGCACGGGACAAGTGTGATACGCTAGGTGAGAGCATCTCTACAGCACTGGTAGACTGCGTTAGTGTTAGCATACACCATGTGCTGTAGGCTAATGACTGCCAGATGGCAAGTTAGTCATTGTTACTACGGCAACTACTGAGTCAAATGATGAGTTGTGGGATTATAACGTGATGCTTTGAGAACTTTGAGATTTGTTTAAAATGTAAAGTGCGTTACAAATCAAATCAATTTTAATTATTATCATCATGCAAACTGTTTTGATGATAATGATGACGGTGCTGGTCTTCAGGGCTTGCTGAATTGGGGACGGTGTGTGATCCGTACAGAAGCTGCAGTATCAGTGAGGATAACGGGCTCAGCACAGCGTTCACCATAGCCCATGAACTAGGCCATGTGTGAGTACATCATGCTTCTCTACTGCTTTCACGCCTTCCGCACGTCACCTTCCCTTATGCTGGGGAAATGCACACGTTAAGGTCTCTGTCGCCGTCGGGTACTAAAGCTCCTGACCTGGCCGCCTGGCTCCGCCCCCAGGGCTCGGTCAGCTGGGTCAGGGGTGTCTGTGCTGAGCTGTGGCGTAGCCTGCACGCCCAGTCACCCTCCAGGACTAGTGTGGCTGATGACCATGCCTCTGTTGTAAGTCTGTGTTGTTCAAAGTCCTGAAGCAGCATGCACCAGCATGGCCCCATAGCTTGGCCTGAGCTTGGCAGCAACGCAGGAGACTGTTACAGACTTGACCAACTCCTGTGTCTTAAACAAATGCTCTTTTTTTTTACCACACACAAAAGGTGGGATTGTTGAATTCCATTCTTATCCGTGACAAGTGGGGACAACACTGCTGGAAGTCTACTTATTGGAGCTCAGTGCAATACTGTACCTGCCATAAGGCCTGCATGGTTATGGAGAACACAGTACAGAATGCTCTCTGTCCTCGACAGCCTCGAGCACCTGTCTGCACTGCAGAGGCCTTATTAACCCAGCCCATCTGGCCCTACTGAATGCAAACACCACCATTAGAGTAGCTTCCAGAGCAGGGTGTGAATTATACAACAGGCTTTCAAGACAGTGACACCGGGGTTTCAACTGTAAATGAGATGTGTTTTCACGTCTGAATGTCCGGTTTGTGGCTTTGCTCCCTGGCAGTTTCAACATGCCCCACGACGACAGTAACAAGTGTAAAGAGGACGGTAAGAACCAGCAGCACGTGATGGCGCCCACTCTCAACTACTACACCAACCCCTGGATGTGGTCCAAGTGCAGCAGGAAGTACATCACAGAGTTCCTCGAGTATGTGACAGCCAATGTTTTCTCTTTTCAATAAGCACACGATTAGGAAATGTTTGGATAGTTAGCGCCACACTCCTATGCAGGGTTGACTAGGTAGATATCCTATCAATCTTCAAAAGGTTGGCCAAAAATGACTTCAAACGAGTCATTGTTGATATAGGGTTAGGGAAAGGGGTAGCCTAATCCTAATAACAAAGCCTACTTCTCCATCAAGCACAATCTTGTCTCTACAGTAGTTTTCTGATTGTACAGAATTCTACCTCTCCATCTGTACTGAGTGTGTTTTCCGTCTGTTTGTGTCTCTTTTTCTGTTTTTTCTTTAAGTCATTTTATTTTTATTTCTTAATAGCACAGGATATGGCGAGTGCTTGCTCAACGAACCCCTTTCTAGGCCCTACAGTCTGCCTCTGCAGCTCCCCGGACGGATATACAATGTCAATAAACAATGTGAATTGATATTTGGGCCTGGGACGCAGGTGTGCCCATATATGGTAAGGGAACGCGTCGTGCAGATTCACACGTTGGTCTGTCAAAGAGGAGGGGGAAGCCTCTTAGTCTGTCACTGTGCTGCTGAGGGAGAGGGCTCCTGTGGACAGCATTATGTCATTGTGCAGTTTACTGTAAATCTCTTAGCTTGATAGCTGTGTCACAAACAGTTTGTAGATGTTGTAGAGTAAAAGGCACCGGCGTCCAAGTATTCTATTGCGCTCTGGATTGTTTGATATTTGTCAGTGCTTGTGTCTTCCACGGTTGTGTTTAAAGGGCACATGCCTTGTCAATGATGAGTGTTCGGTATAATGAGCCTGTGACGAAAGGGCTCAGCGTTGGAGAGCGACTGCTAACTTTCTCTCTGTTTCTCTCTCTCTCTCTCTGTCCCCCAGACCCAGTGTCGTAGGCTGTGGTGCACCAGTCCGGAGGGAGCCCAGAGGGGCTGCAAGACCCAGCACATGCCCTGGGCCGACGGAACCGAATGTGATCCTGGGAAGGCAAGTATCTAAAGAGTTAATCCGAGGACCTAACACACATGCACACTTTATAACAGGGTATTTGTTGCGTTTTTACATCTGGTGAGCTTTTACAACATGCTCCAAGGATTCGAGCATGCTTTAATGGATACATTGTTTAAATATTTGTAACCATCAATATTCACTTTCTTTCATGGTGGTTCAGAAGCAAAGATTGTTGAAATGTGTTTCATCAAAATCAGAGAAGAAAACAAAACATCAGCTTGCCAACACTCTATTTCAATAAACTCCATAAACATACTAATTGAACGTCGGTCACACACGTTGCCATTGGTTCCAGCAGGCCTACTTTTAGTCGAAACTATGGGTTTTGGACCTGAAGGAGCATGAATTTGTTTTCTGCAGAGCCAGTATTATTATGAGTAAGTAATAGGCTTAGAGCGGGCCTGTGAATGGAGGCTTGTGGAGATTTCCCTCTCTGTGACTGGTTTAGTGTAGCTTTTAATTAGGGCCCTCTCCCTAACCCTCTGCTTCCTGCCACGGCTGAGGGACATGAAAGAGCTGTGGGCCGGTCTAGCGGCAGAGGTCCCCAGACACACATGTTCCCATCCTCCTCTGTTTACACTCTGCCGTCCTGCTCTCCATCCTCCCATCCCACTGCCTCGCCCCTCCGTCTCCCCCCGCCCCTCCGTCTCCCCTCGCCCCACGCTGGTGATATATGCGTTGGGTTGGAAAGAGATGTAGAATCTGCTCTGATGACTTGAAACATAAATTGTGTGTGAACTTCTTCTTTTCGGCCGTACTGACAGGGGCCAATGAAATGGCTTTTTTGGTTTCTTGTTTTCCATTTGCTGTATAATTTCTACCAGATTAGAAGCATTGAAGCAAGATGTGGAGGGTTTGCAGATTGATGTGTTGCCAGTAAGCAGCTATGGTTTCCTGACATTTACCCTTTTTGTCTGTCTCTCTTTCTATCTCTCTGTCTCTCTCTATCTATCTCCCTCTCTGTCTTTTATGTCTTTCCCATTTTGTCCCTCCTTTCTTTCTTCATTCATCTCTCCATCCCTCCATCTCCATCCCTCCATCCATCCATCCATCCATCTCTCTCTCTCCCCCCTCCTCTCTCTCTCTCTCTCTCTCTCTCTCTCTCCTCTCTCTCTCCTCTCTCTCTCTCTCCCTCTCTCTCCCTCTCTCTCTCTCCACAGCACTGTAAGCACGGCCTGTGCATCCCCAAGGAGCACGATGCCACGCCCGTGGAGGGAGCGTGGGGCGTGTGGAGCCCGTTTGGCACCTGCTCGCGGACGTGTGGCGGGGGCATCAAGATCGCCGTGCGAGAGTGCAACCGACCCGTGTAAGCAGCGTGGCTTTCCACGGCTCTCTAGCTTTGTAGTCGTGCACCTTCACTGGAGTGTGTCTCCTTCCCAACATCCCTGGTCAATGTTCCGTAAGATCAAGCGTCCTTCAGAGAATTCTTTCCATAGCTCACCTTCAAGCACACCAGACTTCTTTTCTTCTTTTTTTTACCGTAGATCTAAAGGGCCCGTTTCTTGGTAAACGATAAATCTTGTTTAACTTGAAAGGCCACTTTCATCATCTGTTAATGGGATGAATGAGCATAGACTGATCAACAAGCGGGAGTCAGATGGCTGAGCGGTTAGGGAATCAGGATATTAATCAGAAGGTTGCCGGTTCGTTTCCTGGCCGTGCTTAATGACGTTGTGTCCTTGGGCAAGGCACTTCACCCTACTTCCCTCGGGGGAATGTCCCTGTACTTACTATTAGTCGCTCTGGATAAGAGCGTGTGCTAAATGACTAAATGTTAAATGTAACAGTCTGAGCGATGACAAAGTGGATGGAAGACGTGAAGAGCAGTGATAGATGTATAAACAGAAGATATGATGTCAGTTGAAAGGATGCTTGTTAAAGGATGTCCTTGTGTGTCTCTGCCAGGCCCAGGAACGGGGGCAAGTACTGCGTGGGGCGCAGGATGAAGTTCCGCTCGTGTAACTCTGAGCCGTGCTCCAAGCAGAAGAAGGACTTCAGGGAGGAGCAGTGCGGGGACTTTGACGGCAGGCCCTTCAACATCAACGGCCTGTCGGACAACGTGCGCTGGGTTCCCAAGTACAGCGGAAGTAAGGACGGCTTCGCTTCCTGGGATCCATTTCATATTTTGGAATGTGACACACAAAATCAGTTCAGAGGTTGGCCTTTGTGCCTAGCCTTTACCCTCTCCTTAACTCGTCTGCTGTGTGTGTGCTGTCTGTATGTCTGTGTGTGTGCTCTGGTGCTGTATGTGTGTGTGTGTATGTATGTGTGTGTGTGCCTCTGGTGCTGTGTGTGTGTGTATGTGTGTGTGTGTGTGTGTATGTGTGTGTGCCTCTGGTGCTGTGTGTGTGTGTGTGTATGTCTGTGTGTGTGTGCCTCTGGTGCTGTGTGTGTGTGTATGTGTGTGTGTGTGTGTATGTGTGTGTGCCTCTGGTGCTGTGTGTGTGTGTGTGTGTATGTCTGTGTGTGTGTGCCTCTGGTGCTGTGTGTGTGTGTATGTGTGTGTGCCTCTGATGCTGTGTGTGTGTGTGTGTGTGTGTGTGTGTGTGTGTGTGTGTGTGCCTCTGGTGCTGTGTGTGTGTGTGTGTGTCCAGTCCTCATGAAGGACCGCTGTAAGCTGTTCTGCAGGGTGGCAGGCAGCACGGCCTACTACCAGCTCAGGGACCGTGTCATCGACGGCACACCGTGTGGGCCGGACACCAACGACATCTGCGTCCAGGGCCTGTGCCGGGTGAGTCCTCAGCTCCCCTCCAGCAGCTTGGAGCCGCTTTAACAAATCCATGTGTTTCAGTGATACGGACATAAATGCTTCACTGGGTAATAAGATCACTTATGCAACTATATATTGGCTCATTAGGTTTAATCCCTTCTTGCTAGAACGGTCTTTCACAAGAAGCGTCGAGGACCACGATCTTAACTTCACTGTAGCAGTTAAGCTAAAATCCCGGCTGGATTGATGTTTAAAAAAACATTTGGTTGCCATGCTAAAAAATGTTTCGAAGGTAGTGAAGTGAACTTTTTCAGGTCGTTCTTCCGGCATATTGATCTTTCCATGTTCTATCCCCCTCTTTCCCCCTCCTTCCCTCTCCTCCCCCCACCCTGCTGCACAGCAAGCGGGCTGTGACCATGTGTTGAATTCCAAGGCGCGGAGAGATAAGTGTGGTGTGTGTGGAGGGGACAACTCGTCCTGTAAAACTATGGCAGGCACTTTCAACATAGTACGCTATGGTGAGCCCAAATCTCAACAGTCTACACATGTCTTGTATTGCCTAGCAACAGTGCCTGGCTGGCCTGAGGAAGCTGTGAGGTCTGAAATGACTGGAGTTATTGTTGTGTCTCCTCTGTGTGACGCAGGATACAATGAAGTTGTGCGCATCCCCAGTGGTGCCACAAATATAGACGTACGTCAACACAGCTACTCAGGGAAACCAGAAGATGATAACTACCTCGGTAAGATCCAAACACAAGACAGACTGCACTTTGACCCAGTCTGACCCTGTGTTGTTCTATAATGAAAGACTTGAAACTGATCAGTCATTATCTTCATCATACAATGAAAATATAAGGTAAAGTTAGATAGAGTTACAAATCGAGTAATGGTTAAGTTGGTGCTAGGGCCTCCTGTATGTGGACATGTGGTCTTTAGTGTGCTGGTAGGGCTGGTGTAGTTTCAAACTGGATCATAAGCAGGATCTCAATCAGCCCTCAGGATAGCATTCCATTGAAGTCACTTCTGTGTGTGTGTGTGTATGTGGTTGTTTAGATGGGCAGGTGTGTCTGTGAGTGGGTGTGCATTAACTTGGGCGTGTGAGTTTGTGCATGTGTGTGTTTGTGGAAGCATTCAGCTGGGCCCCAAAGGAAAAAAAAGAGGGACAGGGGGATTGTGGGAAGGGGGCAGATCTCTGCATTACTGTGATGTGTGAAATGACGAGGAAAGTAACTCAGGAAATTAGATCCATAATCGCATTAGTATGAATGTGTGCAGCAGACTGACTGGTGAACAGGAGGCCCAAGTCTCCTCCGGGAAAGGAGGATTATTTTACCCCAATTAGATTTATCTACTCTCAACGCCAGGCCTTACTTTAAATAAAAACATCAGCTGTTAGGCTGCTAAGCAGGCAGCGAGTGTGTTTACATCTGGCTGAACTGTCTCTTAGCAACCAGCACATGCTCTTGAACACAACTTGGGTGTGAAAGGGGTGAAAAAGCAAAGATTTGGTGAAAAGCTTTGTCCATCCTAAAATATGTTCTTTTTTTGTCAAGGCTAGCTGACCTAGACCTCAACATTCACTAACTCACAAAAACACGTTTGAAAACACCTTGTGACTGGCCTTCTGTGACTGATCTCTCCTCTTCCAGCTGTTTCGAACAGTCATGGGGAGTTCCTACTCAACGGAGAGTTTGTGGTCAGCATGTTCAAAAGGGAAATCAAAGTGGGCAACGCCGTCATCGAATACAGCGGATCCGACCACGTCATCGAGAGGATCAACTGCACTGACCGCATCGAGGAGGAGATGGTTGTCTTGGTAATGACTCCCGTCGTCCTGGAGATAGGCCGTGACTTCCTTCGGTCTGAGCTGGTTAGTGACTCACCTTCTCTCTGCTGTGACGCGTGCAGGTGCTCTCTGTCGGCAACCTGTACAACCCAGACGTCAGGTACTCCTACAACGTCCCCATCGAGGACAAGCCCCAGCTGTTCTTCTGGGACGCTTATGGACCCCTGGCAGGACTGCAGCCGCCTGTGCCAAGGTAAGGGGAGGGGGGGAGGGAGGGGAGGGGGGAGGGGGGAGTGTGACAACAGAGGACATGGGTCATTTTGAGAAGAACTTGTTTGAATCATCCATCACTCAGCTCTGATTGCGTTGTGTCTCCAAAGCAAATAGGGGCGTCCACAGGAGCCTTATGTAGGTCACGGTGTGTTGCAGCCTGACCACCGCTAGATACGTCTGAGTCTTGTCTGGTCATCGGGAGGAGAATGACAAAGATGAGGTGTTCTCTAACACTGTCTGACTCACTTCTGATTTATGCAACGTTGCTGAGATACACAAAGCTCCCCTAATGCCTCATGGTGAAACATTTGAACACAGCGCTGACGCAGATGGACTGTTTCAGAGCAAACCGAAATCCCCTTTTCTCAGAACGTGTTCTCTGGCATGAGATCTCGTTGGTTGGTCGTGATTTGTAGCAGGTGTGTCCAATTCCCAGCTGGAAAGGCACACTCCTGCTCGACTCAATCTGACTTTACGTTTGGGGGAGTGTGATTTAGTGCATGTGTGTGTATGTACAGGGCTCTTATCAGATATGAGTTCAATCCCTCCTGCTGGTACTGGACTGTGTTTCAGCCCTGTGTGTTACGTTTCCCCAGGGGAGCGCAAGAGGAAGATCCTGTGCAGCAAAGAGTCTGACAGGGTGGTGGTCTCCGACCAGCGTTGCCATGGGACAGCCAGACCCGCCATGATCACAGAGCCTTGCAACACCGAGTGTGAAGTCAGGTAACGCATCATCACTTCTGGTTCACTCGACGGGATAGCGCCATTGTTGTGCAACGGGTCCTTTTCCCCAAATCCTCCTTCTCACCTTTAACTGTTGTGCTCGGTCCAGGTGGCATATAGCCCGCAAGAGCGAGTGCACAGCGCAGTGTGGGGTGGGCTACCGAACGCTCGAGATCTTCTGTGCCAAACTCAGCCGCACGGAGAGCAAGACCCAGAAGGTGGACGACCGTTACTGCGGCAACCTACGCAAACCCGACGACAAAGAGAGTTGTGTTGGAGACTGTAACCCTGGGGGCTGGGACTACTCCTCCTGGTCAGAGGTGAGACTTCTTCATCCCTTGGATTTCAGAAATTTCAGAAGTGGAAACATAAAAGAAGAAAGGGATTGAGTGTTTCTCTCTGTGTGTGTGTGTGTTTCAGTGCTCCAAGACCTGTGGTGGGGGTACTCGTCGTCGAGGGGCTGTGTGTGGCAAGTCCTCCGATGGGGCAAGTGAGGACAGCAAGTGTAGCCAGAGGGAAAAACTCACCAGCCAGCCCTGCAACGAGTTTGTCTGCCCACAGTGGAAGACTGGAGAATGGTCCGAGGTCAGTTTAATACGTCTCTGTTATCCCCGTATATGTGTACAGTGTGTCCTGTCGACACTGTCGTAACGCCCAACTATACAGCATTAATGTGAGGGAGATATTTTCGCTTTAGTTTATTCAACAGGAAACATTGCTGCTGTAAATATGTCTGTGCTGCTGTAAACTGTGTCGAATTGGACATGTTGTTGATCATAGACAGCATGCCCCATTCATTAGTAGTATAATAAGCAATGAGCTTCCTTCTGCGTGGACAGTGCCTGGTGACTTGTGGGAAGGGATACAAGCACCGGCAGACATGGTGCCAGTTTGGAGAAGACCGTCTAGATGACCGCTTCTGTGACACGTCCAAGCCAGAGTCGGTCCAGATGTGCCAGCAGCAGGAGTGTGCCGCCTGGCAGGTCGGATCCTGGGGACAGGTGAGGCCCTGGGGTGGGGTGCTGGTGGTGGTGGAGCCTGGGGACAGGTGGGGCCCTGGGGTGGGGCTGCTGGTGGTGGTGGAGCCTGGGGACAGGTGGGGCCCTGGGGTGGGGCTGCTGGTGGTGGTGGAGCCTGGGGACAGGTGGGGCCCTGGGGTGGGGTGCTGGTGGTGGTGGAGCCTGGGGACAGGTGGGGCCCTGGGGTGGGGCTGCTGGTGGTGGTGGAGCCTGGGGACAGGTGAGGCCCTGGGGTGGGGTGTTGGTGGTGGTGGAGCCTGTGGGGCCTATAGGGACAGGGCAGGACCCTTGGGGCAGCGGGGGGGTGGTTGCCCGGAGGATCCTAGAGAGACAGGCTGCTACCCTGGAGACAGGTGGGAGGACCACAGGACTAGCTTTGAGAAACAAGATACACTGTCTCTAAAGTATCTCATGTATGAGTGCTAGTGTTAGGGTTAGGCTATAGAATGCTTTATTTAGATACTCGATCATGAATGCTCGATAATTTCAGCTCTACGGGAGACAGAGATAAGCACTTGTCTCGATGGATTGAGGCCCTCAAAGTTTAATGCCCCCCTCAAATAATATAAAATGTTACATTTTCATATCATTCATTTCATATTTTAAATCTAAATGTTTTAATTTCTCTTCCTAAAACCCACTAGAGGACACTATTTAAAAGGATATTTTCCACTTTCTTTGGGGGGGATCATGCCCCCAGACCCCCCCTAGTTTTGCTGGGTCACAGGAAAAATAAAGGTTTTATCTAGGGGCTTAGCCCCCCCCAAAAGTGGGAACCTAGATTCGCCCCTGATCTATACACAGTGTGTATCCCAACTCGCATGTGTGTTCACCCTCTCTAATCCACCAGGTTATAACTATGAGGTGAATAACAGTCTGAAGGCGCTAACCTAAAAAGGCAACTCTGCAACATTTCCCTAAATCAAAATGATATCTTATAACCAAGCATGTGTGTTAATAGTCCTAAGTGTTTGATGGAGATTTGTGGTGTCTGTATACCATGGGTTATGCCAGCAAGCTAAATGTATATTTGAAGCTGTGAATTGAAGCATGTGGGAATTGTAGTTGAAGTTGCTGCCACAAAAGTCTGACCTTGTTTCATTGGAGTCAGTGAGGTAGAAGAGAGTGGTGTACCCACTGACTTGGCTACAGTGGGAAGTACATGAGTTACTCATGCATTATGATCCAGAAGACTGTTATCTGCTGCCACTGGGCTGACTGTGCAGCTCCCCACCAGACACACACCATTTGTCTTTCACTGAGTTACTCATTTTTCAGCACATTTGCAACGTTGGCTAAAATGACCCTTTCTCTCTCGTAGTGCACTACCTCATGTGGGCCAGGTTACCAGATGCGCGCTGTGAAATGTGTGGTCGGGGCATACGGGTCTGTCATGGACGACACTGAATGTAACGCAGCTACACGGCCCACTGACACTCAGGTAAGACCAAGATCCATTTCCTGCCCTGTTCGGCTCTCTACTGATTACTGCTTCTGCTTCTGTCTCCCTCTGTGTTGCTCTCTTCTATCTCCCGTCTCTCTTCATCTCTCTTTCCTTTCTGTCATCTCCTTTTAACTCCCTCTTGAATTCTGCCTTTCTCTCCATGTCTCTCTCTCATTTTGTCTCTGTCTTGAGGGTCTCTCCCTCTCCAGTTTTGGAGCCATTGCTACAGTCAATGCCACATTGTTAGACAGGAAGGAAGCCTCCCCTCACCAGTTCATTGCCACCTGGGCTCAATAAGGCCTTGTTGTCTGCTCTGCCGTGCTCCGGCCCTGGAGAGGACTGGAGGGGGGTTACACTCGAGCACTCTACCCCAAGACAGACACACATAGCTGGGATTGTCTCCCTCAGGCAGTCGTCCTTTCATGGAGCACAGGAGGTATTGGGAAACAGGACACAGTCTATAGCAGGCAACTCCAGGGGTCTGGGGTCTGGGTGGGGGGATTTAAGGTGGGCAAGAGTGCAAGACTATAAGCAAGAAAAAACATTTGAAATATGTCCTCACCTTATTTGTCTGAGCCACAACCAGTCTGCCAGTGGCAGCGCCTGTCTGCGAGAGTCTACTGTGGGCTTGTGGTCTCCACTCACACCCTTACCTTACATGAACTTCACTGAGAGTGCTGTATGCTAACATCTGCTCTCTACAAGTGTCAGAGACTTTAAATAACCCAACTAATCTCGACACAAACAACTCTTATGCGAAGAAATGGAGTCGTTAATCAACCTTTCATGTGCGTAGCTCTCACCCTGATGGTGCGTGGGCATGACGGAGCATGGTCTCAAGAAGGAGCTCTTTATTGGCCAGAGAAGGAGGTGGGGTTTAGATCTGTCGAGGCTGCGGGGCACCAAACCAAAGCTGGGACTGTGCTTGCTGAAAGACCCCCGTCCCTGTAGTGCTAGCCTTGACTCCAGAGCTAGCCGTCAGGCCCACTGACCCTGAACTAGTCCCCTCACCTCACTGTGATTCCAACCAGCCATCCGTGAAGTGGGCTACCATACCGCCCAGCCCACCACTGCTCTGGGGGAGTGGAGGAGGAGGAGGGGCACGTGAGAAAGAATAGAGCTCATGTTATGAGAGCAGGAGGGCCTACCTGAATTAACCCCAGTTATAGTTTGCTGTAAACTTGACGTGATTTAACACACAAGTTAGACATAGTAAAAATAGCATGCAATCATGCACACGTTTCAAAACCTGAACACACACACACACACACTCTCTCTCTCTCATTATCTCTCTTTCTCTCTCTTTTTTATATACATACACACAGTATTTATCTCTTGGCTGCCCCCGCAGGCCATGTTTCCACCCCGTTCTCCTCGTTCTTTCCCCCACCGACATGTTTTTATGATGTTCTGCTTTGCTGTGTGTGTGAGGCGCTGCCTCGTGCTGCTGTGTTCTTCCTGCCAGGGTCCTGTTTGTCTCCACCAGAGGGATGAGTGTGGAATGTGGAGCCGTCAAGGCCTTACTAGATATGATTTAGATCCCCGCCCCTGAGCTCGGGGTCAGGGGTCAGACAGGGCACAGGAAAAGAGGAAAGGGTGGAAGGTGAGGGAGGGGCTTAGCCACTGGCCGGTGTTGTTATTGGACACTTGGACACCACACCACTGTGACCTGTTCTGAACAGGATTCTCTCAGGTAGCTTTGATGTTCTGCCTTTAGGATCCACGTTTGTGTGCTCAATGGAGGGTAGGAACACACTTGGTCTGATTTGAGCGGTGTGGTTAATGTATATGGTGCTGTCTCTCCCCACTCTAGGACTGTGAGCTGGTCCAGTGTCCCAGCAACCACCCTGTTCCCCCAGGGACCAAGGGGCCTCACCCTGGACACAAAACCCAGTGGAGGTTTGGATCCTGGACACAGGTTGGTCTCCATCCAAACCTGGACTGAAACGTGCACATGTTTGTGTGTGTGTTTGTCCTTTGCTGACCACCTCTGCCTCCTCCACAGTGCAGTGCCACCTGTGGTAAAGGAACCCGGATGCGCTACGTGAGTTGTCGTGACAACCAAGGCGGGGTGGCGGAGGAGGCAGCGTGTTCCCACCTGGTCAAGCCCTGCCGCCAGAGAGGTGTGCTCTGTGGTGGCCTGCGGACAGTGGAAGGTTCTAGAGTGGACTTCGGTAAGACAGACAGCACCCTTTCTCTTTGTTATGCAGTATGGACATGTTTTGCGGACACCAGATTGTCCCCCCCCAGCCCTGCATGCCGTTACAGGCATTGACAGCCCTTTAGATTAATGTCTATTTCTCAAGGCAGTTGTCCAGACAGTTCGGATGCCAGTTCAGTTTCTTCCTGTGTGTTTATTTAGCTCTACTTCGTGTGTTTCAGAGAGTTTTGACGTGTGCGGGTTTGACGATTTGTGTGGTTGGAAGGTTGGCAGAGGGGTGGAATGAGACAGTGGAGGGGTGTGGGAAGGGGGGCAGGGAGGCAGTGGGGGGGGGAGGGAGGGGGGGAGTTGAGGGGCCACAGTTTTGTTTACAGATGGTTCTCATCAAACAGAGCGCTGGTGATACAGCACTGCCAGACTGCAGCTCTGGACTCCATAAACACACACGCACACACACACAAACACACACACACAAACACACACACACACACGCACACACACACACACACTGCTTATTATTCCTGCCAGAGAGACTCAGTGACTTCTAACACAGGAAACAGGAAGTAGTTCATCCCGAGGCCAGAACTACAGAGACACATCTGAACACACAGTATCCCTCTGATGCTCGATTTGGAATGGAACCGGATACCAACACTGATGGGGAAGAGGATAGCTAGGTTATCACATGCAGCGCTACTGGTTCACTGGGTTCAGGGAAATACCAGCCTGACAGTATCCCTGCCCATGGTCAGATCCTGAGCATTTCTTGGTCCTAGATAGTGTATTTTCTAGCAGGGCTGTGCATTTGCAGTTGACATCTGTTGCATGATGTTGTTTGATATGCATTATTGCAAGATACACAGTTGACTCTCGTCGGGAGACCTAATTGGAACAGCATGACTGTTTGGCAGGAGCTCTTACCTAATTCATTGTTCCTTGAGTAAGATCTATTTGGGTCAAAAGCATTTAAAGGGACAAAACCATGCCATGGAGATATGGAGAGGAGCTTTCAGCTGTGTTTGGCTTTCTAGAGAATATGTGAAAATGAACATTGGAGAAGACCTTCCTTGATCAGAGACCTGTTTTGTTCTGTTAAGGGACTAAAGCAAGGAACTGGGAAGTGCAAAGAGTATGTTACCTTGAACAGGCTTGGAATGCTAAAATGCTCACACTAACCCTGGAGTAGCTTGAACATTCATTGTGTTGATTGTGTGTGTGTGTCTCTCTGTGTGTGTGTGTCTCTCTGTCTGTGTGTGGTTACAGTGTTCCGTGTCCTGTGGCCAGGGAAAGACCACACGTCAGGTGGTGTGTGTGAACTTCAGCGATCAGATTGTGGATGTGAATGAGTGCGACTCCGACGACCGTCCAGCAACAGAACAGGAGTGTGCCATGTCCCAGTGCCCTTCCCGCTCCAGTGACTCGCGACCTTTCCCCTCGCCCGGTGGAGGCAGCAGGAACAACCTGCCTGCTGTGGCCAGTGACGGGCGCAGCGGGCCCAGAACCCAGGCCCACCAGTGGAGGACCGGACCCTGGGGAGCGGTGAGTGGTGCTCTACCCCAGATCATAGGGCTTCTGTAATGTTTGCGTATTAAGCTGCTGAACACATTGACAGGATTCGGTTTGTTGTGATGTTCTCTGAGAGACTTAGAGCTCTCTCTCAGTACTGATATGTTTCTTATACTGTGATTGTGTGGGTGTGGTTAACGCCTCTGATAATCACGACCTCTCAAGGATACAGTAATAGTTGCTGTTGTCTTTGCCACATAATATTGCTTGCATAGATCCAAAACTGGGTAAGTACAGTAACACTAAAATAACCACTATGTATGCTCTAAAATAACTTACTGTATGGTAAGCTATTTCCGTTGTCATGGAAATAGCAAGTGGTATTTCTGGGCTCTCTTTCTTCCCCTTTCCTGAGGATGTGTTTTAATATAACACAGAGAGATATGTCTAGGAATCTACTCCGTTGAAGAGCTGCCAACATGTTGTGCTGTGGGCCAGTCCTCCAGTGCCTTTGTCCTCTTTCCTGTGTCTCTTTGTCTGATATGACAGCCAAAAAGGTCGACTGTCTTGCGGATCAAATTGTTTGTGGAGACTCCTTTCTAAGCAAAGATATGTTTAAGGGCCAAATTATATATACATTATTGCTATGTTATATCATGTCCTATTCATGAGGTGGGGCTGTGCGTCAATATTGAAGTTCAATCGAGAAATGCCAGCATGTCCTGTTGACACAGTGGGAACCACTCGCACACCCTTGTGGATGTATTCACCTGTCTGACACGAAGGTGTGTTCTCGTCATCATCAGTGCTCGAGCACGTGTGCCGGCGGCTTCCAGAGACGTGTGGTCGTGTGCCAAGACGAGAACGGCTACTCGGCCAACAACTGCGAGGAGCGCTCCAAGCCCATCGAGCAGCGCTCCTGCGAGTCGGGGCCTTGTCCGCAGTGGGTCTACGGACACTGGGGAGAGGTGAGAGAACGCCGCCCACAGCCTCAGAGCGGCTCCACGTCTGAGCTGACCTACTCCCACACACCCTTTACACTCCAGAAATACGCAAGTGTCAAGACACACGTGTTAAGTCTGCACACTGTGTGCCGCACGCCCCCCTCTCCCTCTGTCTGCAGTGCACTAAGCCGTGTGGGGGAGGGATCAAGACGCGGCTGGTGGCGTGTCAGCGGCCCAACGGTGAACGCTTTAACGATCTGAGCTGTGAGATTCTTGACAAGCCCCCGGACCGCGAGCAGTGCAATACTCAGTCGTGCCCGTCCAGCCCTCACTGGAGCACAGACCCATGGAGCTCGGTACGCTAGTAAATATATGCCTCTCTCTCTCCCTCTCTCTCCCTCTCTCCCTCTCCCTCTCTCTCTCCCTCTTTCTCTCTCCCTCTCTCCCTCTCTCTCTCCCTCTCTCCCTCTCTCTCTCTCCCTCTCTCTCACTCCCCCCTCTCTCTCTCTCTCTCTCTCCCTCTCTCTCTATCTCTCTCTATCTCTCTCTTTCCCTTCCTTTTTAGCCTTCTCATTTCACCACACGTGGATTCTCACCACTTAACCGTTAAAACCAAACCACACAAACTGTTTTAACTTAAAGTGCAGGATGACTGTGATTATTGGAAAATCACTTCAAATTTCCACCTTCACTTCTAACAACCTTTTGTCCCTTGTGACTTGGTCATCCTTCTGAAGACAGTTTGGAAATGTATTTCTGTTGCATTCAGCGCAAATATTCATTCCCACATACAAAATGCAAAAATAATACAACGTGATGAAATGCTACTCAAAGCTGTGACCTATAAAAAACTGTCATCTGTTGGTCATCCTGGTTACAGTTTTCTGAAGTAGTTTATGTGAATCCAATTTAGTTTGTAAAATATTGTTTTTAAAGATAATTTATTACTTAAAAGATTTTCTTGTATATAGCATAAACCTTCAAAGTGAGTTATTTGTGTCTTAGCTCTTTGTATATGCAAATCAATCATTCAGTTTATCATTGTTCACATGCAAATATTTGCTGGATGTATATCAGGAATTTAAGATGTCTTGCTTTTTTATTATCCAAAGAGAGAATCCAGACTCAAATGTCGGTGCTGTTTGTATTGTTTTGATTTTCCATAGTTTCAAATGGAAGAAACGGAAAATGCTAAGCAACTGTATTCCAGGCTATATACTGTAGAGAAAGAACATATATTATTCTAGTACCCACTTTTTACTGTCTAATATATCTATAAGAATTCTACTTGTCTTACGGCACATTTTTACAGACATAACTAATAGTACGACAACACTTTGTTTTTACAAAGTTTAATCGAGAATTTTAGCAGCAAACAATTGTATTGCTAGAGAATATCCAGTGAATGAACACTGAAAGGACTGTAAAACAACTCTATCTTGTTTCAGTAATTGTTGGATATTTAGCAGTCAGGTGATTCGACCAGTTTTTAGTGTCTGATGCAGATGTTGCATAACTGATATATGAAAGGTGCAGAACCAGTTGGCCGCAAACTCACGTCTCTAACGGTTCTTGATATCAGTATATTTATGTTTGTTTTGTAAATACTTTCTTTTAGTGTGACCCGTTACCAAAGCTCATATGGAAATATGCTATGCTGAACATACAGTACCTCACTTTCAACAAAACACAACAAAACCAGCCATTCATTTATAGTTCAGTACACTACATTGGTGCTTTGACAAAACAAGGGAGACATGAGTTATATCTTTCAAATATTCTCTTTGGTATTCAAGCTTGAGGTCTAGTGTGACTGTTCATTGTGACACCTTGGGTTTTCTATTATTTTGTGTTTTGTTTATTTCCATGAAGAGCTGTTGATTGATCAAAAATGCTGGGCCCAACCATTTTGTTACATACATGTATGATAGAGAATTTGTACAATCTGAACTTAAAGCTGTTTGTATATGGTGTGTTTATATCACCTTGCATGATATATGTTGCTCAATTAGAATGGCCCTGTCATATTATTTAAAACTTGCAGCACCTGCTACAGTATTGCAGGGAAAAATATGTCTCTGGAGCTCATTGTTGAGCCAGTCACATGATTCTACCTCAGACTCTTAAGATCGCTCTGTCCTTTGAAAGGTTTTCTGCTGACTAAGATTAACCATATTGTATTGTCTGGCTATCCAATGCTGTTGATGAACCTAAGCACAGATCCACGATCTGTGTCGTGTTCTACCTCATAATGGTTACAATCCAGATTGAGGTAGTGAAAGCTGATCTAGAATCTGTGATTAGGGGCAAGCTTTGCTCAAAGTCCACCCATTCTCTACATAATTCATGTCAATACTAATGTTATAGATGTTATAACAGTGTATAGCTTCTACACTACTTGAAACTCCACAGTGAACATGGAAAATGCTAATGCATGTGGAACTGTCACATTAGCTGTAGAACTCGTCCAATTTAGCACCATCTGCAAAATCCATTTAGCTAAGGATAGTATAAAGATCTATTTTACTTCATGTTTTAGTTGTGGTGCACATGCAGTAGCAATAGGAGTAATACTATTAAACTGTTAAGTGATTACAAGAGGCTCTTGAAATAAAATACATTAAATGTCTCATTCCAAATGGCAGTATTAGTCTGTGTTTCAAGGGCATATGTGTATATTTATGTAAGTAACTGTATTTATTTCATCTATATCATGTCAATATTTAATTTTATATGGATTTTTTGAACTTGTGCTCACTTTTAGAAAGGTTACGATTAAATTGAAATAGTGGTACTATTCAAACTGTTTCATTCATTCTGGGTTTGTAAGGTAGTAGGTTACAAACTAGTGAAGTGGATGGATTCACATGCACCACTGCTAAAGGGTGATAATGTTGCGATAAGATCCCACTGAACGCCACTACAGTTAGCAACTCATTTATTGAACACCAACAAATAAGACAAATTCAGTATGCACTCTTGAACATGTCTGTTCAGAAAGCCAAAGTTGTTCAAAGTCACGCTTTGCTGAGTTGGACTAAAATAGTTTATTGAAATTGCATAATTACCATGAGGAACCACTAACATTGACGAGAACACATTCATCACTACTAGGGTTATATGTGCAACCTTGTAGTGCTGTAAAACAGCACATCAACATCTACACACGTCAATTACAAAAGGATCTAGATTACTAGCTTTGGTTGCATAATAATTACAGTACAAACAAGGAAGTGGAGGTATCCTGTATCATTTTGTGAATGTCACCTATTGATTAGTTTCTCAGCAAATTATATCTGCAGACGAGCATACTTCTGGAACTAGTTTATAACGCAGTTCCCTAACTGGTGCTTCTGACAGGGCGTTTTCACTGAATGAAAATTTCACAAATCGCTGAGCAATATCTTTGTTTTCTCATGAGGTCAGGGCCCCCAATGACCTCTTTGAGCAATTATGCTCTTTCAGTGTCTGCCCCAGAGTTCAAAGCTCTCTGCATCAAGGTAAATCTTTATTCTCTGTGACACCGCCAACGTGGACCTCCCATTTAATTTAATGTGCTCATTCACTGCTAATGCCTGGTATGTTTTTTTTGTGCGCTTGGCGACGCGTGCTCTCAAACAACGTAGTCTCCCTATCTGGCCTTTTCCTGTAGCCTGATGTGGGTTCATGACATTGTTCTGATGGCAGGGGCCGGTGACAGTGACTCAGTGACTCAGTGAATGAAGGCCCGTCAGAAGGACAATGCAGGGGTGCATGCAGGGTCAGGGTTCACGTTTGATCTGAAAGGGGACCCTTCCCTGTGCATCTCATCAGTATGGATGGACTTCTGGGAAATCGTAGGGATCCCAGGGGTGAATGCGGGAAAGACCTGCATTGGGGGGTGAGGAAGGTCCCACCTCTTCCATTCCATTGAATTCCAGGAAAGTTGGCTTTGGAATGCGGCGTTTGGCATAATGCTGACGAAGGCATTTGTTTCATTTGACTCTGTAAATAAAGGCATCTGATTTGAAGGATTCATGTTGTGTATGAAGAAGTGATGGTATATCCTGTTTTGAATAGACACCTACATGTCTGCTCTTATGTTTAGAATATGGCTTTAGAATATGGCTTTCAATATTGTATGTATAATCGACAGTTTGAGGTGGATAAAGGGTATGTTACCCAATAAAATGTTTTATTTGATTCAACTTGTGGAACATATTATTGGATCCAAATGTATGCCGTTTCCTCTTCTTACTTGGTGTAGTGAATATTTGGCTTATGGTTTATGGTTAAAGTTAAACTGTGAAGGTGGGTGATCTTGCTGGCAGATCCCTACAGCCATGCCAGTCCCCTTGAGCAGTAAGGTCAGGCTAATGTGCTTTGCATACTGTAGGAATTCTTGGATGGAGAGTTAAAGTGTGGTTTACTCTGACCCAGTTGTGATTATCCTAAATATAACGGCGCGTATTTGAGTTGAGCAAATGTCTGGAAAAGTAATTTAAACAGTGAATAAAACTTTAAGGACTGGTCTGACATTTGCAAAGCACAGCCTGGCAGCCTGCCTATTGTTGTAAAAAGTATACTTTTGATGATTTAAACCTTTTATTATGAAGCACCATTTCTTCTCAATATCCATCATTGTCCATAGTCCTACTCTGTGTGTGTTCTGTTTCACTCTGAGACTCTGACTCTCCTGTACCATTGTGTCTTGTGTAGATTGGTGTGGTATTGTATGGGAAATGGCTATGTATTGTAAGTGCAATACAAATTTATCAGGAGGAATACATCTATTGAAGCTCCAGTTATATCCAAGAAATTAGCATTACTGACACCAGTCTCTAGCGCCACCGTGGAAAACTGTTATTGTACCGCAGTGCATTGTGGGTAGAAATCATGCGACTAGGTCTACTACACTGCACTGACTGCTCATGGGCCCCTGCTACTCACAGACCTCTGTCCTCATGGTTATTTAGTTTATTGACATACAGATAGAACTGAACATAAATGCTTATTTCATGACCACATTTCTTTGGTTAATAGTTATCAAGTAATTGCACACTTCTGGCATGTTTTGTGGTATTTTCCTTTATTTTGATGGTTCAAACCAACACTTTTTGAAGCAATTTTTATGTTTATTTCCCCTGCTGACAGTGTAAGCTACAGCTTGAGGTGAAGGTAGCGTAATATACTCTGTGTGGCTATTCTCCCAAAGAATACGACTTATCATTGTACAGTGTTATATTCATCAATTAAATGTATTTGTTTCACTTTTATTTTGCGTGGTTTAATTCACAAGAGACACCAACATACTGTCGAACGTATGCAAGCCCAATCCTTCACAGCATTGTCAATCAATCCCTCTGTACCCGTATGGGAGGACCGTGACCCACTCTTTAGTAGATACAGAAGTCTTCCACTTTAGAACCCTTACCTCTCCAGTCTAAATGAGGTGAGAGGTCATGGAGTGTTCCTGTCCAGCGTGGTCCCTCACTGGGCAGTGCAGCGCGCCATGCTGGGCTACGTACTCATTCAACCCTGGGCTGTCGTATCTCATCCATCCCCACACGCAGTGCCCCTTTGACTACCCAGCCTGAACTGAGCAACCTCTCTCTACCCCACCCCTGCTGAACTCACACTCCTGTGTGTGCCGCCGTGGGTGTGCTAGTGAGGGGTGCTGGGCTGTCACACTGAGTTACTGGAGACCTGAGCCTGCTCACTGAACCCGGAGGTGAAACAGACTGCCGCCGGTTAGCACAGAGAACACTGCAGATTTCAGTCACGGTAGCCTTGGGATTGATTTATTTCCTTTCCTTGGCTAAAATGTGTGGTCTGTCCAAAGTTTTATGTCCGTACAGTTTGTCTGCGTTATCAGGCTTGTGTAATGGGTGGAATGCTCATTTTTATCTTGCATGTTTACTAATGTCTCTAACCTCTACAATGTACTATCATGTACGCTAAAACTGCATTGACTCTTAGTATTCCACTCCCTGTCTTCTCAAAACTGGTTTATATGTCTTCCTACCACCTTGAAACACACTGTACTGTACCGGTTACCCCTTCTCACCTGCGTGTGCCCCTTCTCACCTTGCAGTGCTCTGCCTCCTGTGGTAAAGGCTTCAAGGAGCGTAAGGTGAGCTGCGTGACCCGGTCAGGGCGACTCGTCCCGGACGAGAACTGCCTGCACCTGCCGTCCAAGCCCAAGAAGCAGAGGAACTGCAGAGGAAGCCGCTGCTCCAAGTGGAAGCCGGGCAGCTGGGGAGAGGTACTCGCCTCTCAACCTGCAATAAAACATTCTCATTCCACCACCGCTCTCACACTGACAGTCATGCACACATTTTTGCTCTAACCCTTCTTAATGCTTACCAGCTTGCTGATCTGTGTGTCTTTAGCACAGTTCAGCGGAGCAGCATCACAGTGTCTGAGCAGCCTTTATGCCATGCATGACCGCCGGCTGAGAGGAGTGTTCTCTTGCACATGGCGTTGTGGTCTGGGTGGTTGTAGCTCTTCCCTCGGGGTGGTTTGAGAGAGAGGAGCCCATACTGGGGCTACTTAAGTATCTGGGACAAGGGGAGGGGTCAGGGATGACTGTCTGTCTTTGATCTGGGGTTAACTGTTGCCAAATCGAAGCTTTCCTCCCTCTTCCCTTCACTCCTTTCTCCCCTTCCCCCCTTTCTTCCCTCTCTCTTTCTTCTCCCCCTTTCACTCGCTTGTCTCATTCCACGTGTCTCTTCCCCTGATGTTCATGTCCTGCCCTCCGTGCCCTCCCCAACGGGAACCATGTGCCATGTCTGCACCCCTCAGAGATGATCTGACTGGCTCACACCAGAAACACATCCCAACATGTCCACCTAGACTGTCTCTCTTTCGTCCTCTCCATTATTTTTCTCTGCTACTTCTGACATTTGTCTCTCTCTTTCCGTCTCTCTCTCATTTCACTGTGGGGCTCAGAGGAGATTGGCATCCGTTTTGCAGAGGTTCTTCTATCAGAAAGCAGATGTTTTGTACACTGCATAAATTCCACCACTAGAAGAGTACCAATGCCTTGCCATGTGCCAGACATTATATTAAGATAACTTGTATTGTGTAGAGAGGAGATTACAGTCAGCACTGATTCACACATACAGATTTAATTCACTTGTTTCTTACTTGTGATAGGCATCTGAACACACACACACATGTCGAACCAATACTAAACTTTTAAGTTTAAAACATTAAGAAAGGATTGCCTTGTATTTTTGATGACCTGTTCCAACTAGTGCCACCATTACTAGTAGGCTACTCAACTTGCACAACGTTCTTCTTCCTCACCAGTTTGCTGCTGCTGTAGAAAATATTTATTAGCCAACTAAATCAGGTGGTACATAAAGTTTCTTTAGACATTTTGCTCCACTACGCCACAGGTTAATCCTTAGACTGTTACACTCTGAATTAATATTTATTATATCACAGACAATCCCTAATTATTTTATTACAACTGTTAAACCGTTAATTAGATTAGTTGGAGACCTGACCTTTCATCAAGTTAATAGTATAAGCCAACACAATATAAGACAAATCAAGCAGAGTTCTACAGGTTATTCAACTGTAAATCTTTTTCTGAAATTGCATAACGCATTGTACGCTATCTATACACAAAGTGTTCTCAAGCGGTTATTGATGGGAATAGGCTCATTACAATACATTACATGATTTAAAGTTATCTATCAGAATGTTTCTATTGTCAATTAAAAGTCATACCTTATATCCTTCGTTATCACAGTGTTCAGTATCATGCGGGAATGGAATACAGCAGCGCGATGTCTTCTGTACGGTTGGAGATCGACGCAGAGCTGGGGACACTGACTGCCCCCAATCATCCCGACCGGCCTCTAGCCAGAAGTGTATTTCCTCCGACTGTCCGACTCTGAATAGGTGGAGAGAAGGAGAGTGGCAATCGGTGAGCGCAATTTAGAGTTTCTTTGTTTTGTATTCGCTAAAGTGATGCTCTTTTAGGTTTTTGCTCTCCCGTGTGACTGAGGTGTGAGAGACCCGCTAACACAGAACAGACCTCGCGCTGCACTCAGACATTTGCTGTCAGGAGGCCAGGGGGAGTTTGAGAGCGCGCATATGCGCGTGTACTGTATAAAGTCAAATGAATGGAGAGTCCTAGCATACAGCATGTGCCTCTGTTATAATTTTTCACCATGGGGTCAAGCAGGCTAGTTCATTTCAGAATACGTTACATTGTTCCGTGGAATGCTGAAGTCGCCCAGTTATTATTGCCAAAATAGTATGATGAACATAGCTTATAGGCAACGACTGTTTGTAATTACCGAGGTTCTCAGTTAAAGTTCGGGTTGACTCTGCATAAACAATTTTTTCCTGAATTTCTGAATTTCAACAAAAACATAAATCCTACCAACAGAACAAAGTCTAGAAGACCACACAATTACCGCCTAGGCACCCTCTTGCGCCAACAAGAACTGGAGGCAATTATGTCAATTCTCCCCGTGCTGTTGAGAGGTTTGCCGGGTCAACAACCATCTTTATAATCAGATCCAGAACTGTAACAAACCTCCCTTCTCCAGTTACCTGTTACCACCAGAGATTCCCTATTTTAATTGTCTAGTGAAAGAAGACCTTAGCTGGAACTGTCAAAAACATAAAAGCTTTTAAATTGCAACAGAAAATACACTATAGAAACGCAGCGCCAGGAATCTTTTTTGACACAGACAATTTCGAACATCTCCCTCTCAATGGGTGGGAATCTTTTGGTACCTCACGATTCGAATCGATTATTGGGAGTCACGATTCGATTTGAATCGATTCTTGGGGTCACAATTCGATAAAAAAAATCGATTCACGATTTTTCCGAGATTTGGAAGAAACATTTAGAATTTCCCCCCCCACACCTAGTGATCAGGAATGTCTCTATTCTCAGTCATGTCCTCAGCGCCAACTCCCTGTCTCATCCATAACGTAGACTACTGTTTTTTACTGTTTTTTCTAAACATTTTTTTGAAATCACTTTTTTAAACCTTTCAACAACAAAAATGAAAAAAAATCACCACAGTGAAAAGAGCAGAGAGATCAATACAGATTTAAACTTAAGTAACGAGTCTGGCTTGAACATTTAAGAAGTAGAAAGTACAGATATTTGTACTTTGATCAGGAATGTCTCTATTCTCAGTCATGTCGTCATCGCCAACCCCTGTGTCTCATCCATAATGTACAGTTTTTTCCCCCCAAAAAATCACCCCAAAAAAATCAACCTTACAAAACTTTTTGATCCAAACTTTTTTTTCTGATTTCTTTTACAGAATGTATTTTCTTCCACACAACGCTAGTCAGGCGATACAAAAACGTTTCAAGTAATTTAGTAACTTTTTGGGGGTTCTTCTTGTCGTAATAATGTTTTCAACCTTATGAAACTATTTTTTAAACATATTTTTGTACGACGGCGTATTAGGGCCAGTAGGTAAAAAAACAAAAATCTGAGCCAGAGGAGGATTTTCCGAGATTAAAGTCACAAATTTGCAAGAAAAAAGTCAGAATTATACTTTTCAATAGGATTCAGCAATAAGGAAATAGCTTACTCCTGATTTTAGCCCAGAATTACCAGATTTTAATATGACATTGCCGTGATTTGGGCCTATTCAGAAGGAAAAATCATACTTATTTGGATGAGGGTGATAACTTGCATCAGGAACTACAATACAATGGATCCATATTTTCGACTTCATAATTTCTGAGAATCTTTCGCGAAATTAATAGTTTTTACTCGCAAATTTGTGACTTTATAAACTCGGAGAATCTCTGACTTTTTTCAAGGGAATGTACTCGTTTTTTCCTCGTAAATTTGCGACTTTATAAAGTCAGAGAATCTCCGACTTTTTTATTGCAAATTTACGACTTTAATCTCTGAATATTAGCCCCCACCCCTCCTCCCGCTCCTTTTTTTTTACCTACCTGGCCCTAATACGCCGCCGTATTTTTTTAACCTTTCGGAGCTTCTTTTTTTTTACCTTTCATGCCACCAAATACAGATTAAAACTAAAGTTACGAGCCTGGCTGGAAAATTTAAGAAGTAAAAAACGTAAGGAGTGAAAGTAAACAGTTGTCCGAAAAATAAATAGTGAAGTTAAGTACTGATTCCAGAAAATTCTACTTGAGTACAGCAACAAAGAAATATTTGTACTTCGTTACTTCCCATCTCTGCTGTTTAAAGTATAAAATATAGCACCTCCTCATTGGTCTGTCTTACCTGAATGACTGGGCCGTCAGTGTACCACAGAGTCTTGGCAGTATTTTAACAAATAAGACCCCAGTCAGTACTGTGGTCAACCGTGTACACAGGCTACTGCAGACTGAGGCCCAAGGTCTGACAGTAATGGGCATAAAGGGACAGTTGTCCACTGTACTTTGGGACTTTAGCTGTTAGTAATAATAACAGTTTCTTCTCAGACACAAATCTTCAAGAAATGGTTGTTTAGCATAAAGACTGAAGATTCCTTCAGATGAAATACCTGCTCTCTGTAGGCAACATTCCAACTACAGTAGGACAGCTCAGCCTGCAATAACAATTCTAGGTATTTCAGCTGTTTGACAACGCAGAAGAGAGATGAAGACCAGATGGAGTATATTTGTAATAGCTAAAGTGTTTCTGACGCAAGGCTAGGCCTTCTCTAAGCCTTTCCCATAAAAACCTGACCTCAGTGCAGCTCTCCAGCACTGATCCGAACGTCAGAACACTTGAATAAGCACATGGATCTGGATTTACAGTATGTGTTGAAGGAGACAAAAACACCATTTTGACATTTTTATAGAGCCCATGTGCTCACCAAGACTGTCAATAGTTTAATGTAAACAGCTTCAGCTAACAGGTTGGAAGAGGGTTTACTAACTATGTTTGGTGGTACTCTTTGGTAAGCACAATGTCTACCAACCTCCTATCTCATGATTTGGCATCATCTTTTTCCAATCCTTTGGTGGATCTCATTGATGGATGCGAAGATAGGGCTATCTTTTCTTAATGAGAGAGTGTCGTGTTACAGTTGAGGCATAGTCATTCTAACATTTGGAACCATGCTTTCAAAAGACTACCTCCTTACTTCCCATGTGTCGGTTAAGTGGCTGTTTTGATCTAACCTTCTTGCTTCTCTATCTTCTGCCTCTCCAGTGTAGTAAGTCTTGTGGGTCTGGCCACAGGCGTCGAGTAGTGCTGTGTGTGGACCAGAACCAGGAAGAGGTCCATGAGATGTTTTGTGTTGACCAGAGGGAACCAGTGAACTCGGAAAGTTGCAACACTCACGTGTGCGAGTTTATCTGGATCACAGGAGAATGGACTGAGGTAATTGGGTCTTGATTCAAAGCTCCCACCTGGTTTTATCTTGGACATGACAGTAAAATGTGTAATTGTTTCTTAACAGCCAGGAGAATTTCAAAAGTATGCTTAAACCGTATCCTAATGTCTCTCTCTGTCCTGTCTTAGTGTTCCACCAGTTGTGGGCCAGGCTACCACAGACGCTTGGTCTCCTGCAGTGAGGTGCATGGTGGGAATGATAACTATGAGTATGGCCATCAGTCTTCGTCCAACTGCCCTGGAACCCCCCCCTGAGAGCTACATGCCGTGTAGTCTGGGCTCGTGCCCCCCACCTCCGGAGTGGAGAGCAGGAATTTGGGGGTCTGTAAGTAGCTGCCGCTTCAAAATTCCTGAAAAGTTTGATCATGTTGCACGGTTATTATTATTCACTAGACTCTCAGTGTAAACAACACAAAACAATATATACAAAATCTGCATGAAGTATAAATTGTCAATTCGTTCTAGGGCAATACTTCCTGCAGTAACATTCCTGCTCCAGTACTTTTAGGGAACGCTTACTTGAGCTCTTGTGCTCTGTGTGCCCCAGTGTTCAGTAAGCTGTGGAGAAGGACTTATGGAGCGGACTGTGCAGTGTACGTCTGAGGGCCGTGGCGGTCAGAGGTGTCTGTCCAACACCAAACCAGAGTCTAGAAAAGTCTGCAGCAACCCTGCCTGTGAGTCAACACATCAGCCGTGTGTTTTCTGTTCACCAAATTCTTGCTTTTTTTGTCTTCCTCTGTTCAGAACAATGGTTTTGTCTTTTGCAGGCCATTTGCCCACTAGCTGTAGAGACATCCAGGTCATAAGTGGCTCCCAGGCAGATGGGGAACAGTTTCTCAACATCCAAGGAAAAGCACTCAAAGTAAGATACTTGATCACTTGATTTTTGTATAGAACATTTTATAGAAGGGTCAGTCTCTGATTTTACAAGTGGAAAGAGTCATGAAATGGATTAGTGCAAGTTGACATCCGAGCAGTAACACTCCATAATCCAGAGAGCAGTGCTTTCAATGGACCAGTGTACCAGCGTTTTGTGTCTCACCGACAGATGCACCTCATTACTGGGCGTCACACGCTAAGGGGAAGTTATTTAGACTGTCTGCCTGTCCACTAGAAAGCTTAAACCTTGGTCAGCATAAGGGATAGCATGTGTCTTATTATTTCCATGATTTAAATTTCCTCTGGTTGGCTTCTCTCAGTTTCCTTCTCTTTCTTGTCCCTTCACCCCCTCCTCAGGTCTACTGTGCAGGAATGCAGACAGACATGCCACAGGAGTACATTACCTTGACAACTGGCGAGGGAGAGAATTTTTCTGAGGTCTTTGGCTTCAGGTAAGTCAACTAATTAGATATTGGGATGACCAGATCCATCATAGGATTATGACCACTTATGACCACTGTGTCCTGTTTGTGTGTGTGGGGGTACTTAAGGTATGTGTGTGTGTTTTAGACTGATTGACCCCACCCAGTGCCCAGCGAATGGCACCAGGAGAGAGGACTGCCAGTGTAGGAGAGACTACACAGCCGCTGGTCTTTCCACCTTCACCAAAGTTCGCCTGGACATCAGCAAGATGCTGATCATCAGTAAGTGGACCGCAGAAAACATCTAAATACCAGTTAAAATACTTTATAAGGAAGCGCACTCACAAGGACTACACTTACACACACAGAGACTGCCAATGTGTTAATTACAGCAACGCTAATAGCAACATTTAAAATAGCTGAGTGTTTAGCCTGCTGATTTTGTATGCTCTAAAATGAGAGCTTCCATAGCCATTTCATTAAGTCCAAGCTCAGTGAGGTTAATGGCCTCAAGATGTCTTTTAGGGTCATGTAGGAACACACAATTAAAAGGACTGAAGGGATTGGTTGAAATTGCACTAAGTAGATAGAATTAAACTAATATTGCCTTACAGTGACTCTTAAAGCATGGCTTGATTTAGCCCATGTGAAAGTGTGTTCATTACAGGGGATGGAAGCTTTTATTGATGTCTTTTATGTGAGCTGTAATGGCACTTCCGCCCTGTCATATTTACAAATCTGTTTTGCTTTCCTGTCATGCAGCCACAGACTGGCAGTTTGCGTCCACACGCGAGGGCCACCGAGTCCCCTTCGCAACAGCAGGCGACTGCTACAGCGCAGCTCGTTGTCCACAGGTGGGAACTACAGTGTGTGTGTGTGTGTGGGGGGAATGTGTGTGTGAGCGTTAGTGTGTGTGTATGTGTAACAGACGTGGTCTTGCAAGCTCCGTCAGAGGTATCAGGCCAATGTTCCCCCTCGCACTGGGGTCAAACCTGCCACCTCTGACATCCCAAGCGCCACCACTACCAACTACGCCAACGAAAAGCTAGCGATTGGTTGACGCGGGTGGCCTGTTACATAGCTAAAGAGTGAGTTTTACCGATACACACCGGCTACATATGGGTGTTGTGTCCGTAGGGATGGGCCACAGTCGATGCACCCGGCCTTAGTTATAGTCTGTCTTGACACACTGCACAGCCCTGGCTGCACATCCTGTTAGTCTGAGGGGAGAGGAGCAGGACACTGGCAGTGCACTTCAAACTGACAAATACTCCCCCACAAACACACACACACACCTCCCCTCCACCCTGTACAGCTGGGAACCATACTGTTCAGTGCCATGTGCTGTCTCTCTCCACTCTCTCCCTGACTCACTTTATGTGTTTTAGACCACATCAGCCCCAGTGTCTCTCCACAGTGGTTTAATGCTGGGTCACAGCTGCTCTTTGACTGTCTGGTACAAGGCTGTATGTGTGTGTGTGTTTGTGTGTGTGTGCATATACAGTATGAGAGTGAGTCTTAATCTGAAAAGAATGACCTGCTGTTAGTTCACAAAAGATGACCCTGTTTTTTTACAAGGCTTTTATATCACCCCCGGCATGTTCGTGTGTGTGTGTGTGTGGGTGTTTGTGTGTGTGTGTGTGGGGGGGGGGCATCTGTTTATGTGCATATTCCAGTATGTGAGTGCCACCCTTTCCCACAGTTTCCCCCACCTTCCCAATCTGCAGCACATATGACCTGAGTCTCTTACATGTTGACTTGCAGACTGCAGCCGACCACAAGGGAAAGCCAGTAAAAGTATATGAGAAGAAAGGTGTCTTTCTCAAGGACAACCTTTCACCCACTTCCCTCCCCCCTTTCCTTCCCCAGAGTCAGTGGTTTCCACGAAAACTCCTACCAATTAAAACAAGCACATATCAACACATACAAACTGTACATTCTGTTTACCTGATAAATGTGTAGGTATGTAAGTAGTGGAAGTGTGTCACATATCTCAGGTTTCACAAGAGATGTGTCTCTGCTTACTTCATTATTTATCACAAATAGTTTAGCTCTTTGACAAGCATGGACTAGATGTAATTCATTCAAATGTACTGTACTGCCCTGCGGTACCCAACCCCAATATGCATCAGTTGCTCACTAGTGCCCCCACCTGTAGGCCTGGTGAAAGTTCATGTACATAACTATAAAAAATAGATTTTTCTGCTGTTGTCTCTTTCCATACAGGGTCGTTTTAGCATCAACCTCTCAGGGACAGGTTTCCAGGTGTCAGAAGACACCAAGTGGATCTCTCAAGGAACCTACGCAGTGGCAGACATACACAGATCACAGGTACATGCCGATTTGCACATGATTAACACAGCCCTTCTTTTTTCCTAAACTTTCCAACCGTTTATTTATCTTTATATTACCTTTTTTTTTATTTCTCTCAACCTATCCATTCTTTTGCATGTGTCCCTCTCCCTCCCTCCATTCCTCCTGGTCCCAGAGGGCTGTCTGGGCAAAGGCCCAAGTGCACTACTTATCCCTGAATCCTCTGGCTCCCCAAGTGCCCAGTGAGAGAGAAACCTGATTGGGCAGCTGCTCTGTGGAGTGGGTCCTCTTGGTTTTTGTAATGGAGATCAGGCCAGGGACACTTTTGGCAGGAGCAGAAAGGGTGGAAGGAGATGCAGGAGAGTGTTCACAGCCTGATGTCCACACTGAGAGAGCGCTCCCGGGGCAAAACCAGTTAACTCAACTTTGATTGTTTTAGGCTGGGCTTGATGGAGAATCCAGAAATCAAGAGAAACTATATAAAGTCCATCCTTCGATCTTTGGGTGGTTTGCAATGATTACATTGTCCAAAAGCAGTGTGACTGCTACAGCATAGCAAATCTACACCTCCATTTGCTGGGATTTCAGTTATAAATGCGTATTTTTCCCTTCTGGTGCCTCCAGGCATGGCAGGATACCAGCGCTCTAGTACAGTATCCAGGACAGTTACTCGAAGGTTGTATTTCCTCTGGTGTCCACAGGATGGCAGCAGACTGACAGGAATGTGCGGGGGCTACTGTGGTAAATGTACTCCATCCTCCGGCTCTGGCCTGTTTATTACAGTCAAATAAAGCAGTCATCAACCAGGTGTGTATATGTTATATTGTATATATGTTATATACCAATGCACAACTGTATTTTTGCTTTATTATCTCATCTGTATTACAACAGTAGCCAACAATTTACGTTGAGGTTACATTAACTAGCGTGTAACTACTAACTACATAGCAATAAAAACATTGTAGATAGGAAAGGCTTGATAATGTTGTAGTATGGGGGAGTGGCTTAAGGGGAAAGTGGATATTGTAGAGGGGCAGTTGAAAGTTGTGTTACCAAAACAAGATCAATGTTAACATCCAGTGACCCCTGGAAAGCACAGCCTCCCCCATACCAAGTTTCATCTGTAATAAAATGTACCGCTAACACAGTAATGAAATGTAATTACATTTCAGTTCAAAAGTAACAACATTGTTGTTACTATGGCATCGCTACGTAGTCTCATGGTAGTTTGTAACCTTAATGTAAAGTGTTGCTCTATTGCAAGCAACTAAATCCTTCTTACTATCATCTCCTCTCCCCTGCAGTTGTGTTCAGGTGCTTCAGAAGTCAATACGTCCAGTGTCTCAGTGGTGCTACAACAAACAAGAACTCCGTCCTTCAAATGACCTTGATTCCCTCCAGTGTGTACATATGTAATTGTAAAAGGTGTAAGTAGTGTACATAGCATGGTAAATCAATTATTTATTGTACTCAACATTTATTTTTGTATTGTCAGATAATTTATGGTGTTTTCAGGGCCAACACACAGCATGTGTATGTACCTATCGCTGTTGATATAATTTTGCTATGCATTTTAGGACATAAACCCTAAACCACACTGCGCTTACAGTTTTAAAAAACCTGATTCTTTATAACGTGCTCACCAGTGATATATCTCGAATGAATTGAGAGCTATCTGATCCTTTTAAGCTGTAAGTATCAAGCTTGTTCCCCTTTGACTGGTCCAGCAGTGTTCCTACTCAGGTTTAGAGGTATTTAATGAATCCTACCCAGGTCTTCCTCAGAGCCAGTGTGCTGTTGGTTTTATGTAAGCAGCCAGGGGTCCGAACCTGTGACGTCGGCAGGAAGTGAGGTCAGGTGTGCTTCGACATGTGGTTCCGTATTATGTTTTTAGAATGCAGGAGTGAAGGATGCATGGTGAAAAGTAGCTATGAAATGCAGGTATAGTTTTAAGAACTGAAATACTGTTGGAGTAAGTGAGAGTAAGTGCACAAAGAGAAGAAAGTTGTATTTTTTGTTGGAAGGGATGTCAATTTGAAGAGTAGAACAGAATGTGTCAGGAGTGTGAGATTCACCGCTTTTGGGACTTGGAGGCAAGCTCATGCAGCAGAGGCTGAGTTTGGCTGTTGTCCGGGATAAGAAGTGGAATGCTTCAAAACATCAGAGAGACTCACTTTACACTTGTTCTTAGTTTCCCTGGTAGTGTTAAATTACAGATAGTAGCAATATTCTAGAGAGTTGCCATATTTCCATGGCTAGACAAAAATGAATGGTTTTAGTACCTCCCCATTCTAATGTTTTCACCTTTTCCCCCCTCATCGGTTACTTGGTGCCTTTCATGAATAAGTCCATAACAATGAGAGGTACACTCCTTTCCTATTATGTGTTGATGAATTATGTCAAATGTACCGTACAGTTGTCAACATTATCAGGGTACTTTTTTGTCTATGTACTTTTCATCTAATATGCAATTATATTATTATGATTTTTTTAATGAGATGAGTGATTATGAACTGAATTATAAGGAAATGCCATCCAAAAATCAAAGGTTTCTATATTTCTCACCCACACAAAAGATACTTGAACCATAATTATCTTTTGTGCTGTTTTAAGTGAGCTAGTATTACCTATACTGTATAGTGTGAGAATGTATAACTTTTGTTTGTGGGGTTAATGATTGGTGGGAGTTCAAAGCCATATTCATCAGTACTTCCTGTAAGTGGTACTAAGCTTTTCTCTCAGTAGGATATAATGACCATGTACCTCTTCCACTGTCATTTTGCCTTTATAACTCTGACAAAGGGAATTAAACTATTTTAGACTTTATTTTAATTATGCATAGTTATATTCAAATTGAAGTGGTTTGATGTTCACTCGCGAAATAATTATGGTCTCTTTTGATTGTGAATGTTGTATTTCTCAGGTGCTAAAAATGAAGGGATTAGTAGGTCATAAACAATGTTTATTTAACAATTTATATTGTATTTTCCAAATTTGCTGTTTTGTTTATCAGGTCAAAAATTTAAAATTGTTGTCACTATTATCAAGATTTAATCAACATAAATAATAAATCATCATAAGAGATTATTTGTTTAAATGCAGGTATTTATTATACGTTTTATGTACATACCTTTTAACTTGAATTATTCCGATTATATGCAATCATGACCAAAATTGTATCTCCCTAAGTATTTTTCACCGGGTAAACATTTATTTATATTTATGTCATGCCTGCATAACATTTTAAAAAAATGCCATTTGAATTGTATGATTTATGTATGAGATCATTTAAGGGATGTATCAGAGAGAAACCACACAACCCGTCCATGCCTCTGCTCTCTGTATGCTAATAAATCATATTCATGCCCAAGCCAGGCATTGATGTACTGCCTCACTATAATGTATATTATTACAGCTATGAATAGACAATAGCAATTATATGTCCGTGTCATAAAACTCCCCGCTTTCATAACTGTCTCCTAATCATCTTTTACACACTTTCCCCAACCATAAAAGACAGCTTTGTAACCTGCAGATGCTGTTGTTATGGTTTAACTGCTTGTGTTTGTCTTGGCGGTCCTTCCCGATCCCCCTGTGTGTAAACACACTAAAACACCTTTTGTGGGCTCAAATTATTTGTGGATATATAGATTATATTAACCAAAAGCTCCTGAATCTTACCTGAATTTAGTCCCAGGGGTTGTGCGTCACGCAGCATCTTACTAAACTACGAAAGATAATTGATAATACATATCTTATTCTTTAACTGTGGGGAACAACGAATATGGATTTGCTATGCATAGCAACTCACTCCACTGTATGCAAGTCTTGTAATCTACATTTCATCCTGTTTCTAAATCTTAGGTGTGATGAAGTGGAGGAAACTGGCAGATGCTTTTAGTTAGAACTGTCAAGTGGCTGTCAACAGTTCCAAGGGGATTCTTGGAATGCCAGGGTGATTATTTACAGAATCATAAAATGTACGAATGAGAGAGGGAGTGGGAGAGAGAGAAACTTTCAACAACACGCAAGGGTTTCTTAAACTCCAAGGGCCTTTAGTACTGCTTCATAAAAGTGAGATCAGTTGAGAGGAATGGATGGAAGCACTTTACCCAGCAGATGGATGCAACCTTTACCACCAGACGTGTTCTTAGAAATGAAACACAGGGAAATGGGTTTATTTTCTCTGAAAAAATGTTTGCTTTCCTCTCCAGAAAATCCATGATAAACTGTGTGCTGAGCAATAAAGGACTATTTAATATCTAGGTGAGGATTTTTTGTATGTTTAAAACCGCAGGTGTGTGGCAGACTACAGTACATAGCTCATCTGTCAGATAAGATCAAAACAGCTTTCAGTCACCATATGTATGGAAATCCCTTGACCATAGATTAGATTACACATCCCACTGATCTTGTGTTCCAGTGTAGGAGATGGCAGATATGGGCTCCGGAATAAGTCATGGCTATTGATTCAGAACAGATAGGATTATAGAGGAGGGGTATTTTTTTCTGGTGCTGTAAAATAGTGTTTATTGCTTCTTGAATGTGGTTTTCTGTGTTTGTGTAAGGTGTGTGTGTGTGTGCACGCTCGTGTGTGCGCGCGTTACTTATTGTTTACTATCTCCATGGATCCCCTTACAGGGGCGTGCTCTGGTTAAAGGAGACCTAAAGCAAACACCTAGTCCTAGTCCTAATCAAGCCCTCCAGGTGCTCTCAAGAGAAGAAACAAACGACTTACATTTCTACATGTAAAAGGTAGGCTGAGTTCAGTATGTTCTTTCACTGGTCATCTATGCTTTACTATGTTCTCTGTTTGCACTCGTGTTGAGCACATGTATGTTTTGGAGTGGGCGCAGTAGAACCTTATGAACTATTCATAGTGTCACAGCTCTTCCCGCACATACAGTCTCCTCTGGCGCTACTCAATCTGGGCCAGACTGCTGCTGAGTGAGTGGCTTCATGTACTGCTGTAGCTTCATATGGAACCCGTCCAGGTAAAGTGATTAACACAAGGTTGGTGCAGTTGAGAGGGTCCTAGTCTCCACCATGGACTCCAGTCCTCTGGTAGCCCTCCGCACTCACTGCCTACACAGTTTATAACCCGCCTGAGGCTAATACCAAGAGTCTAAACGGTACCAGTTACAACGTGAGAGAAATCCCCCTTCCTGGGTTGGCACTAAAAGCACCTCAGTATGCAGTGTACAAGCTACAAAGCTTTGACGTTGCCCCCCCGCCCCTTCTTGGCAGGGCTAGGAGAGAAACCGCTGAATAATACATTACAGAAAAGTGTGTTTCCTCCAGTTAACCTAGCGAGCTGTGGAGACGGCCTCTTCACAGTAATCAGGGCATGGTTAATGCCGGGAGTGGTTGGTGTCTTCTCACACTGTGAGGATGAGGTGGACGTAACAGTGTGACGTATATTTAGTGTCGAGTAATGTGCACTAAGTACTGTAGGAGGGTCTGCATGAGATATCTGGCTGTACAGGACATAACAGGTGTAGTCATGTTTTGCCTCATATTTGTCACAGTTGTAGTTTTAGAGTCTCTTCTCTTTAGACTAAAGTTTTAGTCTCTGTTTCACAAGTATTAGCCCAACATCCCCGAAAATGTCAGGGCATTGCAGTGAACACAGTAGTTGGTTCTCACACACAGTTCCAGACCTTCCCACACAGATTAGAGCAGTGACCTCAGTCCTTCTAGCACCTGAGGCTGGACTATGTCCATTCCCATCACCTCCAACCTTCAAATCTATCTCTACATTTAAAAAAACACTGTGGTAAAAAGTGTAACATTGGCACAATGAGCTGTATTTACACAAATACAAGTATATCCTATTTTATTAAATGAGTGCATGTCTAATGTAAAGATGTTTTCCTTTTGACGCTTCTTCTACCCATGTTGATGTCCCCTCATTAATATGACATACTGTAAGTTTTAGATCTGACTCCTGATCAGATCCAGGAGCCAGATAGATCCCACAGCCCGTAATATTCCCAGGGGTTTTTCATGATAGCTTTGAACGTAGAGTTGATGATTAGCTTCTAGCTGTCTGTAGTTGTAGTATACCCACACAAGCAATATAAACCTTTAGATGTGTCTGTGTGCGTGTGCAAGCTTCAGTGTGTGTGTGTCTGTGAGAAGATGACGAGGTTGTGTCTAATTTCCCATATTTATATAAATGCATTGTAACTTCAGTCTTTTTCATTATTTATCTTTATTTATCTTTCTTCTTAATCTTTCATTGTTTCTCTTTCTCACTTCCACTGTTCCTACCTCCAGCTGTCTATCCAGTCTGTCTTCTTCTCTCTGTGTGAGTATCGTACCATGCCAGGGATGTTTTGGACACTCCTACTAGGAAGTGTCTGAAGGTCACAGTTCCACCCAGGACAAAACAAAGATAACCAGACAGTTAGGCAGGTCTTGCTGTTCTCGTTCTCCTGCTCATAAAGCAACAATTCACTCCGTGACTGAAACACTGACACATTTGTAAAAGTGGGATTCTCTAAACAGAAGATAAAAATGACATTTTATGTAGAATCAGAAAGTGATTTTTCCAAGACTGAAGAAAACCAAAAGTGAGTTCAGTGAATAGCCTTTGAAAAAGAGTAGCCAAGAGTACACAATACCATGTAGAGTGAAAAGAAGTAATTCTTAACATGGCTCAGTGAAGAGTAGTTCTCCTTAGAGAGGAAAGGCCTTGGGACTCAAAGCACTCTTCAGAGTCTGGCCTGGTACCGGTGCAAAGCCTTTTCTCTGATGATAAATGGTGGGCACTTGTAGAGAGCCAACTGTGCATTAGCTTGCAGGATATTGAAATCCCTCAGTGGGAGACAGAAGTCAGACTCTTTAATGTAGAAAAGGGGGTAGAATTAATCATCTGTCTCCAAATCTGATTTAACATTTAGAGTTGCTTGCCTGCATGAGAGGAACAATAAAGTGAAGTCAGTGTACACAGTTTGTGTTTGAGAATGGGGGTGTTAGGGTCTGGTAAGCCTATTGGTTACTATAGTTACTGCCTGGTGTTGTATGCTGAATTGGTGTGAGAACATCTACACAGTAGGAATATATTAGGAAATTGACTTTTTCCTTATTTTTAGGAATTTAATGTTATTTTTAGAATTTGATTTAAAGAGTCAAATAGATTAAAATATAACAACAATGCCCCCAATTTATTATCCAAACTCCCGATTTCCCCCCTCGAGTTTAATTGACAGTGGTTTCAGAAAATAAGCCAAGGATAAAAGTTTGCCCTGCCAAAGGCCGGAACAAGATTGCTGGAACATAATTGGCTGGGAACTAGCGGGTGCTCCAAAATTTGAAATTGACATTTCATTAGCACTGAGCCATGTGTTGGTAAATAATTTTCAGAGGGCCTACACAGCATGTTTATAGGGGACAAAAATAGGTTATGTTTTACTGAAAATATCTTACATATTGTTCCTTTAAGTGTTATGGTCTCTTGTCAAACCACTTGTTTCATACTTAAATAGGCCTATGATAATATTGTGTAATATGATAATATAGTTTAAAGTGGTATTGATCTATTGGATCAACGTGAGAAGTTTGATACTGCCAATATTATGTGTAGCTGTAATACCGTCTGAATTGCGATAGGGTGCAGCTGGCTTGTGAAGCACGTTCCTTCATTCATTAGTGAGACGCTGTAATGGGATAGGACCTGGCGCGCTCTCTTTGCTTGAGGAAAGTCGAGCGCTACTGTTAAGATCTCTTTACCAATGTACGCGGACAGAACCCTCTTCAAGTGACCTTCGTGCGTTTGTTCTCTGTTGTTGCCTTACTGTACTGGAACTCGTCTGACATGTTCACTCGTAGTACCAAGAGAAGAGAATCCAGCAGATCGGTGAGTGGTGCAAGTTAAAAAAAAATACTTTGTAGGTCTTTAACAATTGCATGTTTTTTTTCTCTCGAATTAATTTGCACTATAGCTTTTCTTTTAGACCTTGTTTTTAGTCGGTGTCTGCCTTGCACCGCTGCTTCGGGCACTAAGCTACAGTCTGTTACATCTTCTCGGTTAATACAGGGAATGTACCGGTAATTTAAAAGCTCGTTGAACAACAAAGCGCTGGCAGTGTGATGTAGAGGACTTCCATTTGCCACTTAATTTTAATGTCCAATGTTTTGCTGAAGGCAACACTTATGCTCAATTTAATATTTAAAAACTCATTGAAATTGCAACTACTACCACAAATTGACCATTGACATTAGTCTACTGTTATATTATGCCTATGATCATGCTTAATCGATTATTAATCTGTTATGCTTTTTATTCTAAAACCCAGACTACCTTTGATGTATTCATTTGTTAGTAGTAAAGTGCCACTACATTTTGTGACAATTTCTTGTCAAACAGTGTGCAAAACTATCCTAACATGTCTCCTTCACCAGCTGAACCACCCGGAAGAGCCAGAGAGAGGCCAGGCCTGCAACACCTGTGGAGACCAGTGTCCCGGCTTCACGCTGCACAAATGGAGGTACCCACTTCCTGTTCCTCACTTCCTGTCCCTATCACACTCACCTTGGGCATCAAGACTTCCTGGTTCCGCTGGTCCAAAATGTTTGATATCAACATCAAGCTTTCGATGTTGGTTTGTTGCTTTGTAGCATTATCGAAACCCTCTAGAACACCTGGGGGCATAGCTAAGGCCCACTGTGTGTGTGTGAGGTACCTAAACCCTCAAACGGCAGGGAGGAGTGCACCTGTGAGCCTGCCTGAGGCCTTCGTATGGCGCTGTCAGAAAGCAGTTGAATAGGCTCAGCCATGCGGCCTGAAGTTTGGGAAAGCCTTGTCCAGGTTCTGCGTGTCCTAAGATAACAGTTTACATTGTGAGAGCCATTTATGCGTCAGGAAAGATTTAAGCAGTCACTCCACACTCTCACTTTCAGTTTGTCTTGAATAAATAGACAAATTATAGAGTCGTCTGTACTGTGATATATAGTGCACAGGAGTGCTGTTGTACTGCTCTGTGCTTGTCTTTCTCTCAGGTTATATATTAAATTGAGCATATGGTTTCTATTTATGTTACAAAAGGTTAGGCTTTAGTGTGTGCGAACACGCTCCTGCAAGATGTACAGTACTTCATCCTCCGTAACATATCAGAAATCCACCACTGATTATGAGTCCAGATCCTCAGCATATTGTCTTTGCACTCATGTTGTGATTCTGGTCTGTTTCAATAAAGATAGCTCTGAAATCTGTGTTTTTTTTATGTTCTCTAACTTATTATTATTTAAAAATGTTATGTTTTCTGAATCACTCACTTTTTGTGAGGAAAACCCTCTGGAGCTCTCTGCTGAATGTCAACAATTTGAGCAGACTCAATAAAGGCCAAGCGAGTTTGTCTGTAGAGACATCTACAATAAAAGGGGGCAGGGCCTGAAAGCCAGGGATCTCCAGGCTTTCGACCACTGTTAACTATTACGGGGCAACAGCCAACTTAGGAATGTGCCTTTAATTGCTCGTCTTTGCAGTGCAACAATAAAAAGTCAACCTTTTGCCGACCAACTAACCGAAGGGCTTTTTTACAGACTTGGATACCACTGCTCTGTGTAGAGACTAGAGCCAGGGGCACTTTATGGCTGCAAATATCTCTAAACGTCATTGTTCGTGGAGAGAGCACTTTTAAACTCCCCAAACTCCCTCTTTTTACTAATGTCCCTCAGCCAGAAAAGCATGTTTTCATGCCGATTGATACAGATAGGGTTGTTAGGTTGTTTTATTTGGAATGTAAACTTTAGCTGACCCTTCTGTTGGAGATTAGAGAGATATAGAGGGAATTATTGGATATCAACTGCACCATTTATCGTTTGAAAATGGCAGTTACTAAAAGTCAACACTGTTTGTTGGTCCGTGTCTGAGTGTGTGTGTGGGCTAGTTGTTTGAAATATCTATGTTCATGTTTAGCTTGTTTGTTGTCAGAAGGAAACCAATTCTGGGTCTAAATTATTTTCTCTGTATCAGGTGAAAATCTATGAAATCAGTTCCAGTTTTAAGCTGAAGTCAGCTAGTCAGACATGTAGTTCATTCAAGCTGCACAGCCCTTTACCGACATGCACTGTTTCAGCCTGGAGTGATGCCAACAAGAGCAGGCCTGGCCTTTTAAAGTACTGGGGTGAACTCTCACAAAATAAATAAATGACAGCCGAAGGCACTGGGCTAAGCACAGAGACCCATATCCCCTACCGTTCCCTACACTTTTAACATCTGTATGTCTTGGAATTCACTGAAATATTCATGTTGGTTTCTAAATATTCACGATGCAGGAGATACAGTACGAGGAATTGGCGAGGGGGGGCTCTCTCTCTCTCTCTCTCTCTCTCTCTCGTCCTCTTCTGACACGCCTCTATAGAAAGAGGCTTCCGCCACGCCGGTGTCCCTGGGGCTTCATGGCTGTTGTTACACAGGGCCTTCACTGTGTGTGCTGGCTGCTCTCCTCCAGGTCCAACAGAGGCCTCAGTCAAGTACCACTCAGCTGTATCCATCAGGCCATAAGCTTATTTACATTTAGTCATTTAACAGAGCGACTTACAGCTTATATTCCACATACTGTACAGCACTGTGGCAGAATGTGCTCCTTGGCATCCATTTAGAATGAGACATGTGTCTGTGTGTATATATATATATATATTCTGCATATATATTTGGATGGAGTTTTACTCTTATATGGAGCGGATATTAAAATAGTCGGACAATGTTAGTTTATAATGAACTGACTGGGGAAAGTCCTTAAGCGTCCAGTTCTTGGAAGGTATGGCTAATGTATCCAGACAGTTAGGGTTATGGTGTGTCAGAGGGCCTGAGTAACTGTACGCTGAGTTGGCTGCTTGGGCAGGTTAGGGATAGAGGAAGACAACAGGAGTGGATTTAGCTTTCACAACGCACTCACTTGAATTATTAATGCTTGCCGTTGGCTTGATTGATTTTCTTTGTGCTAATGAGACTCATTACCAAGCTTATTAACATGAGCTGTGTGTAAGAGCACGATATCTGATCAGTCTGATCGTGTGACCCACTTACTATATCCAGCTACCTTTACCAACTCACCTTTCCAACACGTGCCGCCAAGAGATAGTTTGCGTGCCGCTGTCAATGCTAATGATGGTTAAATGGTCCTACTTGTTAATGTGGGGGCAAGATGCAGATGAATTTGACTGTGTTGAGGTTTTATTCTTGAAGGTATTCCAATTTGCACTTGCTTAATTTCTTCCTGGGTGAGGGAGGTTATTGGTGCTATTCGTGGTGCAGCCTGGGTCTGTACAAAGCCTGCTGTTGTATTCACCAGGACCTAAGCTGAAACCCAAGTTGGGTAAAAGCCATAGAGAGAGGGAAGAGGATAGGAGGGGAACAGGGCAGAAGAGGAGGAGGAGAGAGGAGGGGGTTGCACAGGGAGGGGGTGTGTTGCTTTCGAGTTGAGTTTTAACCTGCTCTTATGAAGCGACCCTCTGACGTCTGTCCTCACAGTAACCTGATCTGATCTGCATAACACAGACGGGCCCAGCTATTCAGCATGTTAACAAGCCGCCCAGTCAAATAAAACTGTCAGGGTGGCTAGGCATATGAATGGCCCTCCAGAAAGCCTCCTTCTGAGCTGAGCTCTGAAGAGGCCTCTGCTCTCTGTGATTGAGGGGCTGGGGGAGAGGGAGACAGAGAGCCTGGTAGCCATGACACACAATAGGCCCAGTAGATTTACTACTGTGCCTCTGTCTGTGTTGGTGTGGAGATCTGTATTGGCATGGAGATGCCAACCTTGAGTGCAAGCTGTGGAGAGCTTTACTGGTAATGGGACTACATCACTATCTCCTCCACTCTCTCCTCCCAGTGCCCCCTTTGAAGTGAAAAGCAGCAACATCTGTGCCACATGGCAACACTTATTTGGGTCAGGAGGCAAATTACATGTTGTTGGGCATTTTTATCGCATAAATGGAATGTTGTCTCTCTGTCGTGTGAGGGGAATGCAATCTTTAGAAGCAGTGTTTTGGCAGGAGCTAGGAATGTTTTGATAAATGCCCGATGAGCAGTTATAACACAAACCCAGTGAACTGTCCCACCTTGATATAAATCATAGTTTGACCTTTGAAATCATCTGACATGTTTTGGGAGCCGTGCCCTCTTTCATTTTCATCATCTGGCCCTCCCTCCCTCCCGCTCCTCTCTCTCATTTCCCCCCTCTCTCTGTCCCCCCCCATATCCCCCCTCTCTTTTTCTCCAGAGACTTCAGTGGACAGAAGGGTGAATTTTTCATTGGCAGCATATATTTTTTTGTAATCATAGATTAGGGATGGTGATCAGGGAAGCATTTACGGGGGGCTTGTGTATGCAGCCTGCAGGGACCCCGGGGGTCCAGGGGACTCCTGGTGAATTCCAATGTGGTGAAACATTAAAAGTCAGAGGGAGCATGTCAGCTGACTCTCTCTGACCTCCATGATGCACACAGAGGTCATGACCGAAGAACAATGGTTGAATGGAAACGGCCCCTTTGCTCGCTCCTTTGTTGTTCTGCTGCTTGCAATTCATACGGCATTGTGATAAGAAGACAGTCTATTGAGAAATCCACTCTGTCTTGATTCATAGTGTGTCCCTTAAAACATGTCGACTTTAGTTTTCATTGAAAAATAACCATGTAAACAGCCAATATAGCAGCCTTTCTTAGATAACTTTATTTGGTTGTTATTTATTTGACAACGCTTTGGAGATGCCCTGCTGCAGTCTGATCCTGATAACAGTGTATCATGCTGAGGTGTTTTATGAGCTGTGTGTGTTTGTACACTGTATCAGGAGAGGAAATGAGCTCTAACACCTGGATCCCACCCAGCTTGTCATTACCCTGGTATGAAACCTCTGTAGCAGATGCTTAACAGTGCTCGAGGAGATGAAATATCTGTGTGTGTGCGTGTGTGGGATTGTATGTGCATGCGTGCATGTACACCTGTACGTGTGTGGTCTTTCAAGCTAATGATTAAATGAGTAGCGGATGTGAGCAGGGAAGATGTCTACAAGGTGCTAACGGCTTACCGTCATTGCCAAGTTACATGAAGGTGGTCTAGTTCGGCGTTCATGTTAAAAAGAGGGAAACAGTTAAGGCCACTACATCATAGTCCTGACACAGTGTAACAGTACAGGTCCTCACTATTCTCATTAGGATAAGACTGTAGGCCTATATCTGACTGCGTCCCTCAGTGGGTGTTCTGTGTGTAAGGTGTTTGCTGCCAAAAAGCCACATGATGAGGAGGTGAGGAGGGAAATACGGAAGATGCAGAGAGACTCCCCAGTGATCACATGCCAGGTCGCATGTTCTCTTTACTGTGCAGAGGGCGATGAGGTTGACTGCACCCTCAGTATTACCCTGACTCGAGATGTGAGAAAATGTTGTCCATGCTGGTTTCATATGGTGCTCTGCAGGTGGAAAATGTACTCTCTTTGTATTTGTCCTTAAGAGATCCAAAGCCTTTTTTCTCAGCTCCCTGTAGGAATGGTGAAACACACCAGATTGACCACAAGGAGGCAAACACACCTCACACAGTGGACTACAGAGCACTCATACACAAACACCTCAGTTAGAACACTTAGTACAGTTCTGGCTTTTATTAAGTTCCAAATGAAAACGCATAATAAACTAGAGAGGGGTACTATTTCTGGGGAAATACAGTCTGGAAACATAGAGCTAGCTACATCATGTTATCACCCTGGCCTGTGCCTGTGGCGTTTTTAGTTTACTTTTTGTAGTACTTTTTGTAGTTTTAGCTAGCTAGCTATCTCCCAGAAATTAGTAAAGAGCTACTTAACTGATGTTCGCAGGTTTGTGACGTCTGACGTTAGTTACGTTTGTGGCTAGCTAGTTAGCTACAGTTAGCTTCCCTTTTTGGCACAAAACTTACATTTAGCATAAACCGATAAACGTTTTGACACCAAGAATGTCTATTTAGTGCAAAACATTGAGCGACTAGTTAGTTTAGGAAAATAAATGATAATTAAATATATATGAGAGAGAATATAGATTGTACCACTACCTTGCCAAAGTCAAACACTCTGATGTGAAGCCACTGTGTTGGACAGCTGATTCAGGAACTGCATGGTCATCCTGAGACAGTCAGACTGCTGTTATCTGGCTCCGGGGTTTGAGCCAGGCTTGAGACTGGCTTAACGCTGATCCACATCTATACTCCTAGACTGTTATCAAGGTCATCATGAACAGGTGCAGAAGCAGTGCAGCCATCGGACAGGAACTGATAGGCATCAGAAAAGACCTCTGTGTCTCCGAGGCTAGCTGAGACACAGACTAAGCCTGAGTTTGGTACTGGACCATGAGAGGGATTGTCTCTAGAATGAAACGCATGGCCAATCACTCCACTGTTTACCATCAATATCCTCTTATATCTCCATGTAATTAGAGACAATTCATTAAGTTGTGGGAGGTTTCAACTGCAGGGAATTAATTTATGATTAAATGTCTGTTTCCCTGTGTTCCACTTTTCACGGTTGGGTGCTGGCTTGGTCTAGCCGGGCTAACCGTGTCTTCTGGTGGAAGTGTGAGACAAGCTTTTCTCATAGGAATGAAGTTCAACCAGAGTTGACAGAAAGGGAGGTGGAGAAAACAGGGATGGATGTAGGGCAAGTGAATCCCAGGGCTAAAGAGGTACATGTTCATGTATTTTCCTTCCGAATAAGAGGAGACAGAAATCCCTTGTGATGATTTGATGGTTTTGACGGTTTCATTGTAAAGCACATTATTCCACTGAGCTCTCACCTCCTTGGTACCACATCTAAACTGGGATTGAAATCCAGACAAAATCTGTCCAACTGGTAAATGAACCATATACGACTGGCCAACTTTTGTGGTTCGATAAACTGCCCCAAAAACGTTTTCATAATGTTTTCTGCAATGCTCTTCCATTGATGTCAATGGAGATCTGTACTCCTATCTTCCACTAGGTTAGTTCTAGCTGGGCTAATTCATCCCTGAGTCTCCAACAGTGCTGACTCCTGGCCTAATGGTGGCTTAGCAGCAGCGTCTGCCTTTGAACTGTCAACAGGAACAAAGGGGGGGAGTCTCGTAGCCCTGAGCTTCACAGTGACTTAACATTCACCGCCTCCTACATCCTACCATTCCCACCCACCCACACGCGTTAATTCGGCACGCACATTTAATTCACGTCACTTTGCATGTACCCTCTTTTATACTTCCAACATGCAGGTTGACGCTTGGAATGTTGAGTTATGACAGTAGCTAGGCTGATATTATAGCCTAGGCTTTATTCAACACAGCCCCACACTTCATTTCCATCCTCCCTTTCCCTATACACAGAGGCACACGAGATTCAAACATCTGAACCACCCCCTTCATCCATCCTCTCCTCCCTCTCTACCTCATCCACAGCTAGCTGCCTTTACTCATCAATCAATCCACCCCTCCCTTGCCCATTCAGCCTCTTACCTCCACTCCCCTCACCGATCCCTCCATCTCGATATCCTTCCTTCCTGCCCTCCCCTCTGGTTCAGGGTGCTCAGACAGGCAGGGTATTGCAGTGGGAGGTGAGCTGGAGCTGCACAGCGTTTCAAAGACCCCTTTGATACTGCCCTCCTCCTTCTCCCTCTCTCTTTCCCCTCCCCGGCCACCTGTTCCAATCTGCGAAAGGTAACAAGCCATGTTAACAGTCAACGCATCAGAGCACTGAATAAATGCAGTCTGGTGGATTGGAAGATGAGAAGTGTAAGTGTTTTGGAATGTTGAAGAATGTATCCCTATTGGTAGGGAGGAAAGAGTACTTTTTTATTTCAGGATTAAATCACACCTTATGTGACAAAACTGTAGGTCGATGGTATTGTACGTTTTTAGGGAAAGTTTTAGTTATGTGCTCCATAGTTACCAGCAGAGGTCAGTATTATGACAGACTGGTTGTTAAAAAGTACCACTATATTCATGGCCAACCCTTACACTCAACAAAATGTTATTTTCCAGTGGTAGTATGTGTATTCATTGCCATTTTGACTCTTTTTGTAGTTTCTAGATACATTTATTAAACCAAAACTACAGTAACTCGGCAAATTTAGGCAGTGAGAAGAGAGTGAGAGAGACACAAGCCTTGTAACTGTGATATCACCATTACCTGGCAAGACAATTATATTGATGTCTGTTTACGTCAAAGGACCTTCAGAAACTCCCTCTGGAACCAGAGGCTATTAGTTAAACCACTAAAGGCCATCTTTATGACACTGCAGTGTTAATGTACCCGATTAGTTATTGATTTATCTTTCTCATTACTGGTTTCCCTAAGTAGCATGTTAAGATGAGAGAATTGACTTGCCTCTCAAAAGATGATTGAAACGGACACAACTTTTATTGAATCAAGCCTGTACAACGGGCAAGACTTGTTTCTTCTGGAATCTACATTTTGAAAGTTGCCATTGATTCAACAGTAGCTATTGGGTTAGTATGCCTACTCCATTGTGGTGTGATTGTGTCTGTCTATGTGTGGTGGTTGATTACTGATGTAGCAGGGTTGCACTCTCTCTTCTCTGCGACGCAGGCTCTGTGTTCAGCCGTCATCTGAGGAGTGGGCGACATGTTATTTTAGTCTAGCTCACATCCAGTCCTTCGATGAGTCAAAGCACACAGCTGAATCCATCGGGCTGCGTTAGCCGTGACGCTGTTACACGTCTACGCTTTCAGTTGCGCGGAGACAACCTATTTTTGCCTTGTCATCCTTCAACTTTTCAAGTTCATCTTACTTTGTGTTCTAAAGCTGTTGTCTCATGATGACCTAGTTGTGTGGGTGTGTGCGTGCGTGCGGACAGAAGCTGCTTAAGAGTTCTGTACTGTATTTCATGGATGAAAGAATGTGTTGGCTGCCCTTTAGGGCTCGGCTGCCTATCAATCCATCTGAATGCAGAGGGCAGGAAGTGGGCTCCAATAGGAGCACTGAGGCACTGCCCACTTCCTGTGATCAAAGATGGAGCACAGCGTGGCACCTAGAAACCATAATATCTCCACAATCAGGCCAGCGCACAATATTATTTTACAGTACCTGCAATGTTTAGTGCAATTATTTAGGGTTTTTATGGGATGTGTGTGTGTACTGTGTGTGTCTGTGTGTGTGTTTGTGTTAGCAAGTCATAAAAGGAAAGAGAAAAAGGAAGAGAGTTCGTAAAGTTTCAGGAGTCTTTCCAAAGTAGACCAGCTGTGGTTCTTTTTAAAGGCTCCTCAATATCAGGCTTAATCCATCAACTCTCAGATTAAACATTCCAATCTTTAAGGCAACATGTTGCACAAGATAACTGCTGCTCTAAGTTTAGCTCCAAATTGCACATCTTATTTGAATGCTCAACAATGTGCTCAGCACCCCACCTCTCTCTCTCTCTCTCTCTCTCTCTCTCTCCCTCTTTCTCTATCCTTTATTGCGTGTTCTGTGTCTATCCTACGTTGTCTGTATCTCTCTCTCTCTCTTTCTCTCACACACACATACACACACACACACAAACTCTTGTCTTTGCAAGTCTATTTGTGTAATTTGACTGGTTGCCAAGGCGATGGCTCTGACCAGTCTGCTGGTGCCTTGACAACAGGCCAGGCTAACAGAACTATTATCAGGGTGACAATGGTCAGAGGGCAAACAGGAAGGATGGATTGAAGTCGACCAGATTGAGTTGATCTGAGGCACACAGGCTGAGATGGAGGGAAAGAATAGCAGTAATGTTGTTCATTGACTTGGCTCCAGGCTCCAGAGGCTTGTTTTGTCCCCAAAGTTAGTAAGAAAATGTTCAATGTTGTTGTGCCAATTCTTGTACAAGTTGTGAGCAGTGCCGGCTGACTACTAGGTCATAGTTTGCAGGTCCCATCAGCGGCAGCACCAGTACACGCTTCAGTACTCACATGGTTATCTGTATGGTTATCTGTACGGTTATCTGTATACAGTAGTTGGTTGGCATATTACAAGTCTTGGCCTTCTCTGGATTTGATGGAAAATACATGGATATTCGTGTTTGAGGTCAAAAGCATTGCATTGCAATTTACAAAGATGTTTTCCTTTCAATTGGTTGACGTCAGTACCCCCTTGTAAACATGAAAGATATGTTGAGCTCTGAGAATCAAAACCAGACCCTGTGTTATCAGTGTATGATACCCTGGTATTTATGTAAATGCACATCCTGCATTTGGTCTGTGGTTTCCATTTCCCTAGACTGCATGAACCTCCACTTTCAAAAGGTTTGGGAGCTTGTGTCTCGTGAAATAAGAGAACTTTGTAACTCATGAGTAGGCCTGCTTTCATTTTAAGTCCATCAAAATATTTATTTTTCAACCTGATACCCTTGTAATTTGAGTATTGAAAGTACTGATATCACTTATCTTCAAAGATGAAAGTATTTAAATTAGCTTTGACTATTTGAGACAACCAGCACCAAGTCTCCATCTGCCTATTGCATCATAGGTTTGCACTGTCAAGTTAGTACTGACAGGAGAAATGTGGTTAGTGTGAATGTTGTCAAAAACACAACTGGTGACTGGGATCTCACTTGGTAATGGCACCAAACGACATTTGGGAGAAAAAGACTGTTAGAACCGGGCCATCCCTCTCAAATTTGCACCTTTTTGATGTGACGTCTTCAATGTGACGTAACACTTTCCACGCAGAAAACCAACAATCTGACAACTGTCAGTTTGGCTCCGTGTGGCTAACATCTCTGCGTCGACTTGCACTGTGGGGATTATGATGTTCAGACGTAATGAGGGGGATAACATTATTTAAGTGACAGCTTGTGTATAAAACCTGTACTAGGAAACAGAACAGCACTGATCCATGGAACCAGAAGGCCGTTGTGTTCGTGTCAGAGCAGAGGTCAGCTTTTAACTGACAAATCCCCTTTTTTCTCCAAGTAATCCTATGCTCAGGTTGTTTCCCCACGTCGATTTCCACCAAAGCCATCTTGGACCAAGCTGAACCCTGATCTCTTTGTTAGGCCATATTCCCTTTATCATCCAGATCATTATTGCTGCCTGTTGGGACCAGCCTAGCTTGCTTATGCTGCAGGTCATCAGTCAGTGCTACAGTTTCCTGGACATTCCTTCATAGTGAGGCTAGCCTGGCCTCAGTTAAACCCTTCTGTTCAAATAAGACAGACTACCATAACATAGGAAACTGAGCACACACACACATAGGAGCACACATCTCTACGGGCTAAAGTGCTTATTCAACACCGAGATCAAAGTCTCAAATATTTATCAGTCGAGTTTGGGGTCTAATTTGTTTCTCGTTTGATTTTAATGAGAGCCGGCCTGATCTGGGCGTACTTGTTTATTTATTTCTAGGCTCTTCCTTGTCATCAAGCTCCTTCAATGTCTTTGACGACTAAACCAAATGGAAATATAATGAATTCTGCATTTAAGTTTTGGTGGGGGAATGTAAACGAGTTTGATAAAGAGAGTGATGCGTACAGCATAGTTAGATGATGTACAGTATGGATAACCCTGCATCGTGTCCTGTTGGTGAACATCGCTCATTACCAGTGCCTTAGCCTTGGCAGGCCCCGGCAGGGAGTTTACGGTGCGTTTCACTGCACAGCTGCTTTGGATCTGCTGCCATGTTTGTTTGCTTGTCCCCTAATGTGTTTTCCTAGCGAGGGAGTTTTCATCTTCTCCCCCAGTCAGCTGAGGAGGGTCCAGATGCTGGTCCCTCATACGGACCAGTACCCCGTCCCCAGTCCTCCTCCACCACCTCCACCTCCTCCTCCTCCACCACCACCACCAGTATGATCCAGGTCAGGTTATGTCTCTTGACTGAGGGGACATTATGGACAGCTAATATCAATCATATCATATAGTATTTGTATTGTTGTTTAAATTGTCCTTAGGAGTTTAAGGTGACCATGGTCGTCACTAGGAGTTTGCAAAGACAGGGTCATGTCCTTGACTTTCTGGTTGGTTGGAAAGACGGTGAGTGCGTCGTATACGATCGCGTGTTCAATTGATTTAATGTTCTATGCTAGGCACAGAGTGAGATCACAGAGTGAGATCACATGTCAGCTCTTTGTCCCCTTCACAGGTGTGGCTCAGCGATGTGCGAGGGAGCAGGTGCTAGATGCCTAATCCCCACTCGTCCTGTAAAAGAGCAAACACACTTGTGTGTGTGTGTTTATGAAAGGTATGGCATGCACACGTGCCGACTCGTGCCATCCAGTGTACGAGTCAAGTTTGATAGCTTGACACTCGATCCAAAGTGACTCTCTATCAGGTGGCGTGTGGTGATATCCTCTGGTCCTGTCCATTGTATTATGATGGATGGCTGAGGGAGCCCCAGACTGCAGCCCAGGGGGAGGACGTGTGTCTGTTGTTTCTAAGCTGCTCTGTGTCTTGACAAGCACACTGACCCTCCCAGTCTCTCCATCCTGACCTCTTATTATCAAATCTGACAGAAATCCATCTCAATCAGCTGATGGCTGCGACTGATCCACACAAACACATGCACACAGTCAACATCCTTCACCCCGTGCCCCCTTTCTCACTGTCGCTGTCTCTCTCTCTCTCTCTCTCTCTCTCTCTCTCTCTCTTCTCTCTCTCTCTCGCTCTCTCTATGCTGTCTCTCTCTTATGCTGTCTCTCTCTCTGTCTGTCTCTCTCTCCCTCTCTTCTCTCTCTCTCTCTCTCTCATGGTCTCTGTCTCTAGGTAGTAGTCCTGCATGCTCTGAATAGAAACCGCTGCAGCAGACTGAAGGAAGCTTCTTGCTGAATACAACCTCCACCTTCTGCCCTGTTTGAATTGTAAATGCTCAAACTCAGGCAAGCTGCTCACCTTTACAATGAATTATGAATTATTATTGAGTACAAGGGGAATGTTTGATGTGAGGAACGGCAAGCAGGCAGGAATGACACACTCTGGTGTTGTTGTCATTGTGTCTACTGAGACAATATCTTAAGGATCAATGTTAGTCAATCAAAATGGATTTGTGTGTCTGTGTGTGAAACTCACTGGATTAGCTGCGGGGGGAAAGCCGTGCATATATTAGCCCAGAGGCAATGGCCTGTGTCGGGTGATTAATGACGTGAGACAAGTGAGTGGGGAGTGATCAGACCTCGTGGCCAAGCACAATAAAGACGTCCTCCACTGCCAAACAGACCACAGCAGACTGCAGGACAGGCAAGCTCATCATGGACACACACACACACACACACACACACACACTGTCATCTGAGCTGGGCCTGTTTAGCCAGTAGGTTACCTGGGAGGAAATGGAAGGTTCCAATAAAAAAAACGACAGACATGCACCCACATTCAAAAATACTCATTCTGATTCTCAAACTCATAAATAATGCATCATAATAGTAATATGCATGAGTTTCTCAGGGGTCCCGATTGGCAGGAAAGTGAGAATAAATGGCTTAAAGCTGTTACTGATTAACAGCAGGGCCGTGTGAGTGTGTGCTTGGCTAAGACCTTATGGGGCTTAGGAGTCCTGTCAGTGTTACAAGCTGGCTAAGAAACGACCATGTATGCTTTTATTTTATTCTACTTAATTAAAATAAATCTTGTTTTTTATTTATGACAAACCCTTTTAAGTGTTTACACACAGTCATACTACATTGTATAGATTTATCCTGATAGCATTCATCTCCCGACCAAATAAAATATCTTAAATTGTAATGCCGGGGCGGTATGGATATTCCATCATCATCTGGTTAATTTATCTCTGCCTGTTTGCCAGTATATTGATTGAGCAGGTTTATCCTGATAAAGGTCATCTGGTCAGCTGTGAGTGTTGAAACTTGTGTTGGACCAGGCATCCACTGATCAAAGTCAGTGGAAGTGTTTGATAGCTTTGTGCTCAGCTCTCTGGCAGTGCTGCTCTCTGGTAGTGCTGCTCTCTGGTAGTGCTGCTCTCTGGTAGTGCTGCTCTCTGGCAGTGCTGCTCTCTGGTAGTGCTGCTCCCTGGTAATGCTGCTCTCTGGTAGTGCTGCTCTCTGGTAGTGCTGCTCTCTGGTAGTGCTGCTCTCTGGTAGTGCTGCTCTCTGGCAGTGCTGCTCTCTGGTAGTGCTGCTCTCTGGTAGTGCTGCTCTCTGGTAGTGCTGCTCTCTGGTAGTGCTGCTCTCTGGTAGTGCTGCTCTCTGGCAGTGCTGCTCTCTGGTAGTGCTGCTCTCTGGTAGTGCTGCTCTCTGGTAGTGCTGCTCTCTGGTAGTGCTGCTCTCTGGCAGTGCTGCTCTCTGGTAGTGCTGCTCTCTGGCAGTGCTGCTCTCTGGTAGTGCTGCTCCCTGGTAGTGCTGCTCTCTGGTAGTGCTGCTCTCTGGTAGTGCTGCTCTCTGGTAGTGCTGCTCTCTGGCAGTGCTGCTCTCGGGTAGTGCTGCTGCTCTCTGGTAGTGCTGCTCTCTGGTAGTGCTCCTCTCTGGTAGTGCTGCTCTCTGGTAGTGCTGCTCTCTGGTAGTGCTGCTCTCTGGTAGTGCTGCTCTCTGGTAGTGCTGCTCTCTGGTAGTGCTGCTCTCTGGTAGTGCTGGTCTCTGGTAGTGCTGGTCTCTGGTAGTGCTCCTCTCTGGTAGTGCTGCTCTCTGGTAGTGCTGCTGCTCTCTGGTAGTGCTGCTCTCTGGTAGTGCTCCTCTCTGGTAGTGCTGCTCTCTGGTAGTACTGCTCTCTGGTAGTGCTGCTCCCTGGAGTTCCTTCTCTGGCCAGCCCCGGATCCACTGCTTGAGCCACGATCTGTGTCAGGGTGAAATTAGCCGTCTATTTTCAGATACCCCGGCGTTTTCCCCTTTGCACACTTCTCGTCTGAAATGTGTTTTTCTTCTCTGATTTTCCCCTCCACCCTCCCAGAAGTGTTAATACTCTCCAGTTGAGCGAGGGCCAAGTACTGTATTTGTAATCTCCATCAAAAGCTGCAAATAGAATTATATTCTGAAATCGCTGTGTGTGATTAACAAGGATTTGGTTTCAAAATTAGAGGTTTTACAGCTGTAGAGATCAGGGTTGGCAGTCGGCAGTGGTTTCATATTATATGTTACAGCATTATTTGTAAGCCTTTGCTGGTAATTTGTAAGGGAACCAAGTCGTGGGTATTGGAGGAAAAAGTTCTGATAATTAGGGATCTTATGACATAAGAATCCATGATGAGGGTGTTAAATAAAGGAGTGTTCAGACAGCAGGTCTCCTGGTGTCTGTCGCTCTTCAGATGGTGCCACATCCAGAAACACACCCAACACACACACACACACACTCTCTTGTAGTTCAATAATGCATGAGTGATTTTCTGATTGTTTGGCTGGAGTGGGCTTGTGTTAACTGAAACTGGATTGTGACAGAGTTTTCTCTAATCCTTTGTCTGCCATCTGTTGTGTGACCTACTCCTGATCAACAGAGAGTAGACGAACCAGCAATGAGTGTGTGTTTGTATGCATGTGTTTGTGTTTGATTGTCAGTCAGCTGGACTCAGACTAAGGGTGAGGTGTCATTAGTAAGCCCCTGTGCAGGTCTTGTTTTGGGTTAATAGGGTCAAGCGCTAGTCAAAGGTCCACATGTGGAACCTATTTTGGGGGAGAGGTTGTGGTGGCGTGGGGGGTGGGGGGGGAGCTGGCTGTCCACTCCGCAGATTGGGCATCCGTCATGATCAGGTTTCACTCACATACAGGGCCGGGGCTGGGTCAATTCCATTTCAATTCAGGAAGTTAATTGAAATTCAATCCATGCATTGAAATTCCATGTTGGACAATGATCGTTATCAAGTCCTTCTTTGTATTGCGTTTGGTGCACTGAATTTTATTATAGTCAACTTAAATCCAATACAGGATATATTGAGCATGAGATCTAGTTTACATTCATAGTCCTCTCAACATCCTTTAATTTGACAAGACTATTTCAGTTTCAAACACATCTTCTGTACAATCTGATATTCTATATACTTTTCTGTCCCTGACAAGTCTAGACAGCCACTAATCAATCAAGGCTACTGGAAGATACCATCCCTACAATTACAGTCTGAGCTATAGTAAGAATATTAATTTGGCCACAAGGGATCAGACTGTTTAGTCACAGTAATCACCCCAGTCTGATCTGTGCCTAATGTGTCCTATTCAACTCTTCTCCATCTGCAGAGGATGTGTCTGACTTGGATGGAACACATGAAGCAAATGACTAGAAATAGGTGCCCTGGAGTTTTCAAAAGGGGAATAGCTTAACTTAATTTGCCTTAGCCGTGCAGATGACAGTTTTTCAGAGATGCAGTGCAGCAGTTCGAGCTGCAGTTTGTTGGGGTCTCAGTGGGGTTTTGGAGGTGATATGTCGTCAGTGTTCAGTTCGGTGAGGCCTCTGCCCAGGCTGAAGGAGCTGTGTGTGGTAAATAACCACACACAGCGGTAAATAACCACACACAGCGGTAAATAACTCGGAGCTGCTGCTCCCGTGCCTCCTCAGCACATTTCACATTTACAGTCAGCAGTGATAAATGACTACAAGTAAACGATGATAAATACTGACAATCATCCTTCCAGAGATGGTTATGACGCCAGAGGCCCAGCTCCTCTCCCCTAAGTGTCCCAGGACAGCAGAGTTGGATCCCCCTCAGGTACCTCTACGCAGTGGTCCTGCTAGCTAGCTTTACAGCTTCTCCTGCCCTTTCCTACCTTCAGCACTGTTCCAATCCCAATGTCTGTGAAGCATTGAAACCCTGCTCTGCTCAACAGACCGGACTACTTTGTGATTTGTGTTGCATCTAATGTATTCCCCATATGGTGTACACACACACTGCCAGAGAAGTAGCATATGCCAACAGGGCTGCAAGCGAGCTAGTTAAACCCCCTCGCATTCATACACAGTCACCTTCCAAGAGCCTAATATGAAATTATCTCCACCACATGGGCCCTGTATTTGTCCTAAGTCTGTTACAGAGTGTTAAGAGTGTTACAGACTGGCTGTTCTTCTTCTCTAGTCTTAATCTGCTCTATTTGATTTAATGACCCGCGTGGGATTCATCTGCCGTTTCCCTCTCTGTGTGAACACCCTGCGAGGGTTCCCCTCATGTTGGAACCCAAAGCTGCCTGACGTCTCTGTGAAGTTCATGTGAGGAGAGGCTGGTTGGGTGCAAGGCAGATGGGGGCTTGATGGTCTGTCAGCACACTTTATGCCAAGCTGAGTGTGTTGGCGTTGTTATTAAACGTCATCTTTGATTAAACCACCTCAGAGGAGCGCTGGTGTGTATGTCTACTAGCCGTCCGTATGGGTGGGCTTTGAAGTGAGAGAAATGGACCCTGACTGAAAGCACAAGGGAGGAGAATGTAAATCATTGTTGAATGACTGAAACGTAACAGTTTGGGAAATTTCACCACCCTCTACGGGAGCAGTTTTCCACAAGAGAAAGGCAGTAGAGAATTGAAGGTGTGATTGTCTGACCTGGTTTCTGGGTAGTTTAAATAGGCTGCTTGTAGCCTGGGTCTGCCTCTACAGGGGGCCGCTTTAGAGATGACCTGTTGCACCATCACCCAAAGCAGATCTCTTTACTAATGCTTTGAAGTTAGACCCTACAGTCCTTCTGTTTATTACTACCCCAGTCTCTGTTTTTCCAACTCTGTCTCTTTCTTTTTCTCTAATTTGCATCGTCATGTTCCTAACCTTTTGTAGTGCAAAAAAACCCTAGCTTTCCCTTTTTTCATTTAATGAGGTGGAGATGTAAGATTTCATGCATTTTATGAAGTAATTTGGGCCATCTGTGAATTTTAATTATTTTTGGTTCCTACTTTTTGTTCAATCCCCAAAAAGAACACTTTATACACAATATAGATTGACCTTATTACCAGAAAACCATGGAATGCCAAATATGCTATTATGTTTATGCTGAAATTTGCAGCCATTCTAGTCAAAATACATCAACTACTAGGTCACTCTCAAAATCTCTTGCTATGACAATTTACATAAAATGAAGTAAAACTTTGTGATGGTAGTTTCTATCTCAGAGGAAGCCATTCATCCCCGCTACTTTATTTATTCAGTTAAGGAAGCTCTAACACAGCCAAGATGTTCCAACACTGTCCTCGACACACAAATACTAACCCACATTTCACAACCGCAACAATGACCAAGACATGAACACAATATTGTTAACACACTATCAAAAACATAAACATTGTTTCCAAAAAGTCCCTTGCATCACCAGCATGGAACAAGCTAGAAACAACAGAGCTATAACTTTAACAGACTCTAATTGGCCAGTGTGGCGTGGTAGACCACATATGGAACATAGGACCTTTATGCAGCTGTCCTATTTTTGAATGTACTGATCAAACCATAACTGTACTTTGAAAGCATTCATTGCAGTTGATTTACCTCCCAGTTCTGGCAGCTGCCATCTCCCATGCTAAAATAGACTTTTTTATTTACATTATAGTACATTTAATTGGATCATATTACAATTATTATTGCCATTATTTAAACTACAGTTTTATAATAATTCATGGTGACATTGGTTCACAACTTCCCTCTACGCCTTGCCACCCTACAACTACCCCCTTACCACCCCAGGTGGAAATCTCTCTAGATCCGCCCCTGAGTTCAAGGCATTTTCATTATCCATTGTCAAACCATACGAAAATATAAAGTCAATTGTTCCGATTAAATGGTGGGGCAGGGTATTCATGTGTTTAGTCAATCATGTTTGTTTACACTGGTTTCTGTTTATGTCTTCTTAATTAAAAAGTGTTTCAGTACAGTAAGCACTGCGCTACAGTAAACTGACCTTTCCAAAGTATCGCTCTGTGATTTCCTATTTTCCACATCTCCAACTTTCATCAGCACCAGGTCAGTAGAAGTGCACTTTTTTACTTTCTGTTTCTGACGCCATAGTACCTATGAGGGAAGGAGATGTTTAGAATCTATAACCCCTGTCTGTGGAGGCTTGGACATGGGACACCAAGACATAGTCAGAAAGAGAAAAACAGTGAGAAAGTTGTGCAGTGATATGTCCTTGAAATACAAGGTTCGGTGGTAAATACTGCACAACATTTTGGCTTGATGAGAGATTTAATAATCACCCATCAGCTTGTTGATTCCTGTTTACAAACACATCCCATGTCAACTAGAGGCAGTTCCCCTCCTCCAGCTTGTCAAACCAGACTTCTACATGCGTTTACTTCTCAAGATAAACTCTCACATTTATGACATCCTGCCATTTTAGTCAGCTCCTTCTTCTGTGACTGACAAGTAGGGTCGGCACCAGCAGCTTAGAATGCGCTCACCTGACAACCGCTTATTATGGACTGCATTTATATATTATATATTATTATGCCACGTTCTATTCATACACTGGAAATTGTAAGCATGACTGAAAAGTATTTCGGTGGCAAAGTGATTGAGTTCACTGTAAATTGCTTTCGGTATTGTTTTCATGTGAAGTCTGATGGGGGGGTTGAGTCTGGGTTGGGGACGGAGGCGTGGATGGTGGGAAAGAAAGGATGGATGATTGTTGGATTGTGAATAGAGTAGTGGGGTGTGGGAGGGGGGGGGGTACAGTAGCTTGGGCAAATAAGTGACCCCACTCCTGTTGTTTTTTTTTATCAAATCGTAATCTCCTGGGGTTCTGTGTGTGTATGAGAGGGAGGGTGTTGGTGTGAGAGAGAGTGTTAGTGTGTGTGTGTTAGTGTGTGTGTGTATGAGAGTGAGGGTACTGGTGTGAGAGAGAGTGTTAGTGTGTGTGTGTGTGTGTTAACAAGAGTGTTTGAGGTCATGTGACCTTCTCTTCACAGACAAAGGCTGTCTTTGAACTGTTTCTTTTCCCTCTCCTTCTTCGGCCCCAAAGAATAGGGGGAAGACTGTCTCACCTCTCTCTCGCTCGCCCTGCTCGCTCCACTACTGTTTGTCCTTTCTTCCTCTCTCCTTCTGAAGGCTTTTTGGCTTTCTTGTACGGAGGTTGATATATGACATCTGTTTGTGTGGAATTGGATTCGCGACGTCCCAAGTGGCACATGGAAATGCATCTCCGGTATATTCTTGTACGTTGTGCATCTGGATGGAAGGACTGGGGGATGGAGGGGTGGGAGAGAGGCTGCGAGATTGGAGAAAGGAATTGAGCCTTTGAGGGGGATAAAAATCGCTCATGTGGAACTGGGAGAGGAGCCGACGCTGGCCACATGAAGTTTACACGTTGCTGTCAGGTAGCTTATTGTCCCGTCTCCTTCCTTGTGATCATGTCCAGCTCCCTCCGTCTTCATTTGTAGCACACTTTAAAACCCTTTTGCTTCCTGTCCAGTTAATGCTCACCAATTGACCCGCAGGTTTATGACAGCAGCTTTCTGTCATGGCTCCTTCTGTGTCTCTTGTCAAGTATTCTACTCTGGTGGAACATACTCTACTGGCTTCAGTCATTCATTTTCATCCCTAAATACTTTTCATCCCTCATCCTACCCTCTTCTTTACAAGCACTGCATTATTCATCGAGAAAAAGAGTATCATAATAAATGAAATATTCATGAGCCTATGCACAACCTCCCCCTAAGGAATGAACCATTTTGCAATGTCTGATTAGTTTAGTGGCAAGGATCAATGATGTGTCTGTATGTGTGTCTGTATGTGTGTCTGTATGTGTGTGTGTGTGTATTAAACTGATGACCCCAAAATGAAAAACTGGGCGTAGAGATGTGATTGAGGTGGAGAAGAGACGTGCACGCGTCCAGAATGAGGATGAAAGGGGGAAGATGAAGGGAGCAGCGGTCGAGGGGCAGAGGGACGAGCGAGGCAGAGGAGAACAGAGAGAACGGACACAGCGGCTGTCAAGCAGAGGGCTCTTCTGGAGCCTGTCAATAGACGCAATATCCACTGATTGATTGTGTCACTGTATCACACAGAGAAAGGGTCCCTAGTGACTGAGGGCGGGGGTCTTTGTGGACGGGGGCAGGGGGGACCTCAGCTGTCGTTGGGCTGGGGCCACGCGTCAGTTTGGATCCACTCCAGTGAGCCTGAATGGGAGGCCACGGATACGACTTCAGACAGTCGATGTGAATCTGTAATAAAAATGTGGAATTAGTAATTTGTTGCTCCCTGACCGTTTTGCCTTGGCTTTGTTTGGGATTCTCTAGTGAAGGGGACTGGGGGCTGGGGGCTGGGGGCTTTGTAATGAGAGGGGGGAGCGCATGTGTTGTGTATCATGTGGGATGAGGTCTGGACAGTTTTGTTTGGCTGAACTCAGATGTGCTTACTGGTGAGCAGGAAAAGTATTCAGCTTGTTTACAGCCCCAGGATCTCCTAGGACAACAAGACACATTGTTAGGCTCTTCGCGGCTTGGAGTGCAACCACAGCTCATAACAAACCCCTCACACACACACATACACACACATCAACATACACAACCAAAAACCAAGCAAATGAGTCTTGGGCAATCACTTTTGAAATGTCCTGGTCTTGATTCTATCATGGAAGTGCTTATGTTCCTTTTCCTACAGCATGCTGATGTGGGACCTCTCAGATGTTCTGATGAGTCTTTTATCATGGTGCCCTCTGGGAAGGTTGCAAAGGTGTTGCTCAGGACTACCCCACGGTGATGAGACACAAACAGTCCATTCCTGCTCACCACCCCTCATACAACACACATACACACATCAAGCCCACACGCAGATAAACCAAACAGACTAACCAGAGTTCAGCCAGGTCACAGCCCAATCTGTGTTCCTGCTTTGGGAGGGGTCGATGACTGTGACGATCACTTCACCTCTGTGTGGTGGGAGCTGTGTGTGAACCTTTTCAGGGAGTTGGTCTCTCTCGCTCTCTCTCTCTCTCTCTCTCTCTCTCAGCCCCATAATGAAGGATGTAGCAATGATGAAGCACAGCATGGACATCAAGTAAATCTACTGCAGATGGACTGTCTGTAATCACACACTCGTGTGTGTGTGTGTGTGTGCGCGTGCGCGCGTGTGGATGTGCACTTATGCATGTGTGATTCAGCTGTGATGGGTTACATTCTGTGGTGTGCTTGACTCCCGCTGAGGAAGTGTTCCAGATGGGCTCTGATGCAATAGGCTGCCGGGAACCTGACTCACTTGGACAGTCTCACCCTCTCTCCGTCTCGTTCTATCATCCTCCTACATGGTCATCCTCCCATGCTCTTACGCTCTCATCCTCTCACCTTCCAATTGTCTCATTTTCTTTCTCCTGCTAATCAGTTCCAATTGTTTTACTCTCAGCCTCTAAACCTCTTTCAGTCTTATTGTCCTTTAACCTCTTCAGTGTGTCCTCACCCTCGTTTAACCCTCTAGAGGCCTCGCCTGGCCTCTCCCTCCTCACCTCTCTCCTGGGTGATCTCCCTCACCTCTCCTGGGTGATCTCCCTCCTCACCTCTCCTGGGTGATCTCCCTCCTCACCACTCTCCTGGGTGATCTCCCTCCTCACCTCTCTCCTGGGTGATCTCCCTCCTCACCTCTCTCCTGGGTGATCTCCCTCACCTCTCTCCTGGGTGATCTCCCTCACCTCTCTCCCGGGTGATCTCTCTCCTGGGTGATCTCCCTCACCTCTCTCCTGGGTGATCTCCCTCTTCACCTCTCTCCTGGGTGATCTCCCTCACCTCTCCTGGGTGATCTCCCTCCTCACCTCTCCTGGGTGATCTCCCTCCTCACCACTCTCCTGGGTGATCTCCCTCCTCACCTCTCTCCTGGGTGATCTCCCTCCTCACCTCTCTCCTGGGTGATCTCCCTCACCTCTCTCCTGGGTGATCTCCCTCACCTCTCTCCCGGGTGATCTCTCTCCTGGGTGATCTCCCTCACCTCTCTCCTGGGTGATCTCCCTCTTCACCTCTCTCCTGGGTGATCTCCCTCTTCACCTCTCTCCTGGGTGATCTCCCTCCTCACCTCTCTCCTGGGTGATCTCTCTCCTGGGTGATCTCCCTCCTCACCTCTCTCCTGGGTGATCTCTCTCCTCACATCTCTCCTGGGTGAACTCCCTCCTCACATCTCTCCTGGGTGATCTCCCTCCTCACCTCTCTCCTGGGTGAACTCCCTCCTCACCTCCCTCCTGGGTGAACTCCCTCCTCACATCTCTCCTGGGTGAACTCCCTCCTCACATCTCTCCTGGGTGATCTCCCTCCTCACCTCTCTCCTGGGTGAACTCCCTCCTCACCTCTCTCCTGGGTGATCTCCCTACTCACCTCTCTCCTGGGTGATCTCCCTCCTCACCTCTCTCCTGGGTGAACTCCCTCCTCACCTCTCTCCTGGGTGAACTCCCTCCTCACCTCCCTCCTGGGTGAACTCCCTCCTCACCTCCCTCCTGGGTGATCTCCCTCCTCACCTCTCTCCTGGGTGATCTCCCTCACCTCTCTCCTGGGTGATCTCCCTCCTCACCTCTCTCCTGGGTAAACTCCCTCCTCACCTCTCTCCTGGGTGATCTCCCCCTCACCTCTCTCCTGGGGGATCTCCCTCCTCACCTCCCTCCTGGGTGATCTCCCTCCTCACATCTCTCCTGGGTGAACTCCCTCCTCACATCTCTCCTGGGTGAACTCCCTCCTCACATCTCTCCTGGGTGAACTCCCTCCTCACATCTCTCCTGGGTGATCTCCCCCTCACCTCTCTCCTGGGTGATCTCCCCCTCACCTCCCTCCTGGGTGATCTCCCTCCTCACCTCTCTCCTGGGTGATCTCTCTCCTCACATCTCTCCTGGGTGATCTCCCTCCTCACATCTCTCCTGGGTGAACTCCCTCCTCACATCTCTCCTGGGTGATCTCCCTCCTCACCTCTCTCCTGGGTGAACTCCCTCCTCACCTCCCTCCTGGGTGATCTCCCTCCTCACCTCTCTCCTGGGTGAACTCCCTCCTCACCTCTCTCCTGGGTGAACTCCCTCCTCACCTCCCTCCTGGGTGAACTCCCTCCTCACCTCCCTCCTGGGTGATCTCCCTCCTCACCTCTCTCCTGGGTGATCTCCCTCACCTCTCTCCTGGGTGATCTCCCTCCTCACCTCTCTCCTGGGTGATCTCCCTCCTCACCTCTCCTGGGTGATCTCCCTCCTCACCTCTCTCCTGGGTGATCTCCCTCACCTCTCTCCTGGGTGATCTCCCTCCTCACCTCCCTCCTGGGTGATCTCCCTCCTCACCTCTCTCCTGGGTGATCTCCCTCACCTCTCTCCTGGGTGATCTCCCTCCTCACCTCTCTCCTGGGTGATCTCCCTCACCTCTCTCCTGGGTGATCTCCCCGCTCTAGCTAAGGCTTAGATAGAGACTGTAATGCCAAAAGCTGGATTTAATATGTAACCCTTCCCTTGAGAGACAAGGTCTCCCAAGGATTGGATGTAGGGCAGAGATGGCCGCGAAAGGGGAATGACATCTGTAGCAGTGACATGACCCCCCCTGCTCTGATCCCAATCCCCTGTTTGTGGCCATTTTCAGTCTAACGGCTGAAATGTCAGAGCCTTCTTCTAAAACATGTGGGTCTGGAGAAGCTGAGGACTCTGGGAGATGCATGCCACGAAGCGCACTAAGGATATGAATCCCTCGAGTGCTCCTCATAAACGCAACCAAACGTGGAAAGTGTAGTTCATCACAGTCTTGTTGCTTCTCCGAGTTCAAACCATACCGATCTCTGCATGTTCTTTCCCTGCGTGGTCTTGTAGCTCCTCAAACTTGGTACAGACCAAACCCATTCCACTGAAACTCAAGTTTGTGTGCTGCTTTAACCTTGACGTTCTCCTCATCTGACTTGTGTGTGTGTGTGTGTGTGCGCTGTACTGCTTCCAGCACCATGGAGACCACATACTCTGCCAGAGGGCCTTGGGCCAGCGTAGGAGAGGAGGGGAGCACTGTCTTGCCTATCTCTCCATCTCTGTCTTGCCTCTCTCTCCATCACTGTCTTGGCTGCGGGTCAGTTTGTGGTCCTGGGCACGCCTCTCCTCTCCAGAGGGAAAGAGGAGACATGGTAATAAGATGTTCCGCTGACATCGCTAGCCCATAATAATCCCAGGATTAGGCTGTATGTGTGGGTAGTGGGTACCCCCTGATCTGGACTCCTGACCCCAGTCTTGGCTTTGTAAGAGTTCCACCATGAAGTTTTGGGGTTCTTGTAATGTTACAATGTCAAGTAAAATGTCACCTCACTTATTCTCGTCTCTCGAACTTTTCTTCTCTCCCCGTGTGGAGTATATGCCAATTTACCCATCTTGGTAAAAGCTTTAAATTGTGAGTTTAAAGAGCATCGCCAGCTCAGCAGAAGCACCCTTTTTGATCATGATGGCTCTATTAAGTGTGTAAGATGTCAGAGCCCATTTTCAGCGTGACACAATGCACCTCAGAGGGAGGAAATGACCGTAATAGCAGCAGTCCTCCTTTCTTTCTCTCCTGTTCGTTCCTCAGCATGACTACCAAGTGGAAATTGATTCAGATGGGTAGGCATGGCAACTAAGCCTTTCTGTACCCTTTTCTTCATCACCCTCAATTACCATTGCCAGCCCTCTTTACTTTAGAACACAAAGACCAGATCAAAGACAGCAGGAGAGACAGGATTGTACATCCATGACAAGCAATATGGAGAGCTAGCAGGTGTACGGAGAAGGAGCTAACCTTCATGATTTCTCTCGATGTCTGTCTGTGTCTCTTCTTTCCTTTCCCCACTGTCTCTCTCCCTTCTCTCCTTTCCCCACTGTCTCTCTCCCTTCTCTCCTTTCCCCACTGTCTCTCTCCCTTCTCTCCTTTCCCCACTGTCTCTCTCCCTTCTCTCCTCTCCCCACTGTCTCTCTCCCTTCTCTCCTTTCCCCACTGTCTCTCTCCTTTCCCCACTGTCTCTCTCCCTTCTCTCCTCTCCCCACTGTCTTTCCCTTCTCTCCTTTCCCCACTGTCTCTCTCCCTTCTCTCCTTTCCCCACTGTCTCTCTCCCTTCTCTCCTTTCCCCACTGTCTCTCTCCCTTCTCTCCTCTCCCCACTGTCTCTCTCCCTTCTCTCCTCTCCCCACTGTCTCTCTCCCTTCTCTCCTTTCCCCACTGTCTCTCTCCTTTCCCCACTGTCTCTCTCCCTTCTCTCCTCTCCCCACTGTCTTTCCCTTCTCTCCTTTCCCCACTGTCTCTCTCCCTTCTCTCCTTTCCCCACTGTCTCTCTCCCTTCTCTCCTTTCCCCACTGTCTCTCTCCCTTCTCTCCTTTCCCCACTGTCTCTCTCCCTTCTCTCCTTTCCCCACTGTCTCTCTCCCTTCTCCTCTCCCCACTGTCTCTCTCCCTTCTCTCCTTTCCCCAATGTCTCTCTCCCTTCTCTTCTCTCCCCACTGTCTCTTCTCCCTCTCCTCCTCGTGTCTCTCGCCCTCTGTGTTGTCCCAGGATTCCCTCTCTCAGTGGGACTGCGGGATTGATTGATCACATAATGTAGTCCTGAAGAAAGAAGGGGTGGGAGTGCTCATGTTGAACTCCCTCCGTGGACTGGGATAGAAGGTTGGTGGAGGTGGAGGAAGGAAGGAGTTTTCACTCCATCGCAGCTCTCAATAATTCATATTTCTAAAAAGCGCAACACTTAACCATATAATAAGATTAGTGATACTGCTACATGGAATTCTAGAACAACAAATCTTAGGAATTGACTCAGGCAACGCAGCTTGAGTCTAGACATACTTCTGGCGTTAGATAGCCCCCTGTACCATGTATTAATAATGATTTTGCCATGTGGTCTCCATAGTAGCAGAAATAGACTCATGAGACATTCTTGAGGGTGAGCATGGCTCCATGCCTGGTCCTGCTCTCATGGATTCATGTTAAGAGGCATGCAGACAGCTTGGGAATTCTTTTAGCTGCCAAAGCTGGCATTGTTTTCCATGTGTGTGTGTGTACAGTATGCATACAGAATGTGTACTGTGTGTGTGTGTGTGTATATTTGTGCACATGCGTTCCTGGACTTGATGGCTTAATGTTTACGAACGGGACACAGGCTCACCTTTGTCAGGGACTGTCTCTCCTGTCTCTGGTCCACCACTCAGCTCCAAACACATGTGAGTCTAGCCTGCTACCATCTCTGGAACAGTAGGTGTACAGTGCAGTGCTGCTGTGGAGAGGATCAGGTTTTACCCACAACACCACAGTGGCCAGGTCCAGAAACCCCACTCCGACTTGCTCTGTGATAGATTACTCCTGCCTGTTCTCACACGCTCTCCTTGATCTTCTGTTACTGTATTTATGTGACACTTGATTGACAGGGTGGGAGGAGGCTTGATGAGGATGGCGGACGTTTGTGGAATAGGATGGTGTAGGTTCGGCATCTAGAGGCCCATAGCGAGGTCACACCCGATCTAGAGTGATTTAAGATGTCCCCCTCTCTCTGCAGGTAAATCAGTTACTAACAGAGTTGGTTCTGTAGGAAGAGTTCTTCCAGATGTTTTCATACAGTACAGTACTGTGGGGAGATGGACTGAAGTTCAAGGAGGAAGATTCCTTGACGGTCCTTGAGGTTTTTGCCTCTGCAGTCATGCTCGACTTTAAACTTCCTTTTGCCTCATAGATTGAACTTGGCTGTGGGTAGGAGAAAACCGAACCGTTACAAATCTAGCATAAATGTACATTTTCGAAGCATAACATTTTGGCAAAAGCAGTAAAACCCAAGCTGAACTTCAGAACACTCTGGAAAAATGTGTTATCAAGTTTGGCTATAGCCATCGTGTCTAGACCTCTAATAGTTCTAATCAGGGTTTGCTTGCTAAACTTTGATTGGCTACAGCTCAGGACTCACTACCGTTCATGGAGATGGGATGGGTCAAATGGTGGTGGGAGATTTTGGTTTAGGAGACTGCTCACTCAGCTCCCAGCTTGGTGATCACCCCTGATAGCTTTGCTCTGCTTAGCTACCAGCCCTCTCTCTCTCTCTCACTCTCTCTCGCGCTGGCTCGCTCTTGCTCGCTCCCTCTCGCTCTCTCTGGCTCTCTCTCTTCTCTCGCTCTCTCTGGCTCTCTCTCTTCTCTCGCTCTCACTCTCTCGCTCTCTCTCTCTCGCTCTCTCTAAATCCACAAAATCCCCTCACTTGGCCAAGCAGTTGCAGAGTGGAGAGACCTCAGGCACTATCATCTACATGTCACTCTCTCTCCCTCCTCGCCAGCTCTTCAGAGAGAAGGAAACAGACCTTTTCAATTAGGGAGAGGCTGTGATCGCCCTGGGCTGCTGTTTAGACCCTGTTCCTCGATCCCAGATCAGTGGTGAGTAACTTTTACATACTCATTCAGCAGTTGATCCTAATTCTTTTTTCTTTTCCAAGCACTTACAGACAGACAGACCACTGTTGTTGGCCTAAAGCGTGTTGTTGGCACAAGTTCCTGAATTTGGTTTTTAACGCTTATACAGATCTGTCTGGTTATGACATTTTGGGAGATTTTGCAGTGCACGGCTATGCATTCATGTGTGTTTGTGTTTTAAAGAAAACAATGTGACAATTGAGATCGAACCTCAATCTGAATCGTGTCATTTATTTCGGTCAGCGCTCCTTTGTAGATCAACCAAGTGGGGTATGGGAACGATTGGTTTCATCTTGGAGACGTAGACGAGACCAAGATGACAGACAGAAGAGAGCGAGGAAGAAAAGAGGATGAATGAATGCATCGGAAAAAATAGGAAAACTTAGAAGAGTCTAAGAGAAGGAGATAAAGAGAGAGAGATAGGGGAGGAGGGGGGTATTGCTGGGCTGTCTCCCGTCATCTCAGCTGTTGTGATTTAAGTAGCCTGACAGCACACAAATCTCCCCGCGTCTCACAGCTGTGTGACATGCCTGCGTCTTTATTTTTAACTCGACCACTTATATCGGGCTCCGGCGAGGGACGGGAGGGGCTGGCTATTGTCTCCCGGCTATGTGAAGAGCTGTGTGTGTTAAGGGCTTCTTACACCGTCTTGTACAGTAAATATCCATCTCAGAAAAATATCAAGGGAGACCAGGTATTTTTCCTTACAGTCGGCGTTGTGTGCCATACCTCATATCCTGTCAGATATGACAAGTTAAAGTACAGTTTATATCTATGAGATACAGAGCTGGCTCTGCGGCCCTTTATTGTCCGTGCGAGTGTGTCCATAAATCTCGAAGAGCATTCCACATGGACGTGCCGCTCTCTGTGTTTATGGCACCCTCGTGTTAGAGGGTGGCACTGACCTAGTAGGGGAGAGAATACGGCGAGACACACAACAGGCCTTCCCCGACACACCCAGCTCTTCCTGTCCCCCGGGCCACAGCGCGTGCACCTGGACTATCACACTGTCCGCCCACAGCTAACTCTTCCCCCCAAAATAACCACGTTGTTGACAGATTTTGGAGGGAGCTGTTTTTGCACAATGGAACAGGAATCTCGGCTTAGGAAAGTCACCCCAACAGTTCGAGCTGTTTTGGACATAGAAAGAGCAGTGAGATGAGGATTTTGGAAAGGTGTGGCTGTAGTTCGAACCTGTTCTCCAGTTTCCACAGAGATGTTGATTAAACAGAGCCAAAGCAGAGTGGCTCGCTCCCAGTCCCACTTAGGGGGGAGGATAGTAAATGGTTTGTTCAACTCAGAGATGAAGTGATGGAGGAGAGAGGGAGGGTGAAAGGGAAAGTGAAGGATGGATGAGGTGCGCGGAGTGGATCTGTAGATGCTCCTTCTGGCTGAGTGCCCATTGATCTGGAGGGGCAGGGCCGAGTGTGTCTTGTGTCGTCGTCCCCCCCTCCTCATCGCTGACTCTGTCAAGCCTGTTTCCTGCTGTTATGTTGTAAACCAATCAATGCCCAGGAACTGGCTAGCAGCAAGCAAGTGCCAAGGGTTTTGATGAGTCTGATCGATTGTAATCTCTAATTGCGTTTCATCTCAGAGCTTCCTCAAATGGTTTTTATCGCACCAGTTATTCCTATATGTTTCTTGTCAGACCGCTATTGTTGTCCCAGAAATTGTGTTCAAGAAATGTATGTTGTTTTCACTTCCTAAACACTTGTGTGTCACTTTCTACTGACATGAGGCACTACATGGAGTGTCTCTAGTGAGCCCATGTCAAACTAATGCCTCCCCCATGATGTCGTACTAAATAGTCGTAGCTTGGTGAAGATAATGGAGCTTGAAGCGTCAGCCAGCCTGCTAGCTCACATCAAACCCTGTACGTCAAGGAGATGTTTCTGTGAAGGGCATGAAAGAGATTGGAACGAGGAATAACCTTGTAGAACGGCTGAAATGAAAAATGTCCAACACGTTTTAATTAGCGTCTATTGTGTACTCAAGGCAATCATTATAAGATAGCTTGACTATTAGCATAACACACAAACACCCACACCCACACACACACCCTGCCCCCCTTGAGATTGCTGGAGAGGTAAAAACAAACCAGCCTGCCACTCACCAGCTCCCAAGCCTGCTCCCTGATAACACAGTCCTGGGGTCTGACTGCACTCAGGCCCTGTCCGTCAAACACGAGGGCCTGCTTCCTCTGATCCGGAGGGAGACGGAGAGGAGGAGGAGGAGGAGGAAGAGACAGGAGGGCAGAGGGGAGCGAATGAGCCGGCGCTGATGACGACAAAAGAAGGGGAAAATAAATGAGAATCTGTGAAACTGACGGGGGAGGGGAGGGAGACCGCAAGCACGCCAGCAGCAGCCGTCAGTGTTCCTCTCAGCTCAGGGCCATGTCGTCTGACTGTCAGTCAGTGAGCGGAGCGAGCAGAGCCGCATTCCTCCCAGCCCTCGTCCCTCCAGCCACAGATCACAATACCCTCTCATTTACACACTGTTTACCCGCTACCAAAGATTAGGTTTCATATGATTCGACACATTATCATAAAATCTTATGGAAATCACGTCAAACTGTGACAGGACAATAGCTTTCTCTGTGACCGATGTCTTGTTGTTTTGTCGTTGATGGCAGTTACGTCAACATGTTGTTTTTCAAAATCTCAACATGGCACTAAGCAACTCTTTTGAGGGCGGCACAGTGAACAAGTTATTGTTAGCGACGTTTTGGGCTCCAAACTGAACCAAAACGAACTGGAATGCCCTCATGAACTTCTACCTTGTTGTCGGCACTTTTGTGCTGACCAAAGTGGAAAGAGGAATGTGCCTGTGCCGTGTTTTTCGCAGCGGTGATCGTGTCATCGGGTGTGACTCATCGACGTCCTTGATAGCAGACTGCAGAAGATAAACACCCACTCGGGCGCACGTTGAAGACTGATAAGTCATCAGACAGATTCCTCTCCTGTCTACATGGTTGGAAAAAGTTGGCAAAGTGTCTCAGCCTAGTTTGGGTGAGAAAGGTTCTTCTGTCCTTACGTACCTTCATCAGACATGGAAATATGTATTTTAGTTTCATTGGTTGGAGAGCAGCCTTAGATCTCTCTGGCAGGGTTAATTACAGCATGGGCTACACAACTGAGCCATCCCATCAGCATTAGCGCTGGGCTAATTGGGTTTTACTAGCCACCATGATTTTCCGTCATGTTTACCCAGGAAGAGAGTGCCCTGCGGCCAGACACCCCACTTCTCCTTCTCAATTCACTCACCAGTTTACTCTGGAAAGTTTCACGATGGAAAATTTGGTTTCATGGATTCTATGATCTTGCTTAAAAGACCGGGCCTGAACCCTTCAAGGATTGTATTTTTAGCTCCACAACAGGGGTAGGAAGTGATGTTCTGACCCATCTTCATTAAAAAAAACTGGATAAGGCAAGATTTATTAAAGGAACGGTGGTTCAGTTGAGTGTCAGGATATCCAGTCTAACCACCATCAGTGCACTCGTAAAGGCAGCTAAGTGGAAGCAGCTCTTTGCACTTCCAGGATCCAGCGTGTCTCTCCAGGTTTGTCCCGTCTGGCTGACAGGGTGACTCGGTCCTCCATCAGTCACATGGAGGCAGGCTGTGTCGGCATAGTGCCCCCAGCACATGAGTCCAGGGTCATGTGTTAATGCTGCTGTGTCAAATGTCATGTGCTCAGGTCACAGTGTGCTGTCCCAGAGGCCCGACTGCTCTCTGGTGTAGGCTGGCCTGGCCTGGTCTACGGGATGGATGGGGGCTGGGGGTTGCCACTGGGACTATATAACTGTCAGTTTGATCAGGGTCACGGATAGGTAGTCATTCCTACCGTGTTACGCACATGATGGGGTTCTTTCACAGAACATAAACTGGCTCTTTTCTATCTTTTAGAACATCAGGACGTCCATTGTGTGTTCGTGGTGAGTTATTACTGTGTGTTATTACTGCGTGTTGCAATTACCAGTCAAGCTGGGGCATGTTCTGGAGGCATGGTCTGCTCTCATGCCAGGAAGCACAGGGAGGGAGTCCTGCTTAAAGGTCAGGAAGGGACCACGTGACCTGCATCTCTTCTCACCATCCAATCCATCGATGTGAAACATTGCAGATGCATTTTTTCCCACCGAGGATCAACAATCGGTTTCAAGCACCAGACTGTCATTATAGGCAAGATGGCCCCGCTCTGTGGCTCTGTGGCTCCGGGGGGAGATCTGTGTGGCATTCTGCTCTGCCGCCGGGGAACATGGGAGTTTTCCTTCACAAGCACCCCTGCCCCAGACTGGTTAGAACACATTCTTTCATCCCCTGTTTATAATGTCAAGCCATCTTTAATACATGGGAAGAGGGAGGAGGATGGCAGTAAACACTGTAATTACCCTGCTGCTATCCATGTGTGCCGGCAGGTAGAGTGCCCGCTGGTGGGCCCTCCTGATGCAGCCACGCGTCAGAGAGAGGCCTCACCCTGCTGGTGGGCCCTCCTGATGCAGCCACACGTCAGAGAGAGGCCTCACCCTGCTGGTGGGCCCTCCTGATGCAGCCACACGTCAGAGAGAGGCCTCACCCTGCTGGTGGGCCCTCCTAATGCAGCCACACGTCAGAGAGAGGCCTCACCCTGCTGGTGGGCCCTCCTGATGCAGCCACACGTCAGAGAGAGGCCTCACCCTGCTGGTGGGCCCTCCTGATGCAGCCACACGTCAGAGAGGCCTCACCCTGCTGGTGGGCCCTCCTGATGCAGCCACACGTCAGAGAGAGGCCTCACCCTGCTGGTGGGCCCTCCTGATGCAGCCACGCGTCAGAGAGAGGCCTCACCCTGCTGGTGGGCCCTCCTGATGCAGCCACACGTCAGAGAGAGGCCTCACCCTGCTGGTGGGCCCTCCTGATGCAGCCACACGTCAGAGAGAGGCCTCACCCTGCTGGTGGGTCCTCCTGATGCAGCCACACGTCAGAGAGAGGCCTCACCCTGCTGGTGGGCCCTCCTGATGCAGCCACACGTCAGAGAGAGGCCTCACCCTGCTGGTGGGCCCTCCTGATGCAGCCACACGTCAGAGAGAGACCTCACCCGGCTGGTGGGCCCTCCTAATGCAGCCACACGTCAGAGAGAGGCCTCACCCTGCTGGTGGGTCCTCCTGATGCAGCCACGCGTCAGAGAGAGGCCTCACCCTGCTGGTGGGCCCTCCTGATGCAGCCACACGTCAGAGAGAGGCCTCACCCTGCTGGTGGGCCCTCCTGATGCAGCCACACGTCAGAGAGAGGCCTCACCCTGCTGGTGGGCCCTCCTGATGCAGCCACACGTCAGAGAGGCCGTCTTTTAGACTGGAGCCAGGGTTCTACCCCGAGGTTTCCATGACAACACCAGGGCACCAGGCCACCACCCCCCTCCCTCCCCATGAAAGTCACCAGGGGGCCGAGTCTGCCACACCGGTGATCGATCGATTATAAACACACCCGAGAGAGAGATGGCTCGAGCCGACAGGAAAAACGGGACCTGGGAGACTGTGAAGGAGTGAGCAGGAGACGCAGGTTAGAGGGGGAGGTAGTGCACAGAGATGAACAGATGCACAGTAAGGGAGAACGGATTAGTATGAGGAGAGAGAGAGAGTTGGGGAGCGCTGCCAAGCAGTCCCCAGGGTGCTGATGAATGAGGCCATAATGAATCTGTGCTCGTCTGCCTCTGGATGGAGACAACCGCAGCCTTGGCAGAGAGCGGACCTCTCTCCATCACGCCATGGAACAGAACACACACACACACACAGAGCACTCGTCTGCATGAGGCCTGTCCAAGATTCCCCTCCGAGAAGGGTGGATGTGTATCAGCGGGCCGTTGTTCACCCTGGCAGTCATGTGACAGAGGAGAGGGTGGTTTTCCTGAGGAGAACACATGCAGATTCTGGTGTGGATTAAACCAGTCACAGCCCACTGCTGCCGCTTCGGGCACTCCGACACTGACATCCTGTTAGTCGTCATGGCATACAAACAGTTATGTTTCAGCACACATCAACCAGTACACCACATCAACCAGTGCAAACGTGTCGCTACTCTGTGCGAAAGAAAGGGAAGAGAGGAGGGAGAGAAAGTATGTCACTTCACTGGAGGAAGTTACATGAGAGGAAGGTCTTGTTGGACTGTGAAAGTCGAGTCAAAGACTCGGCTCTGTATTAGAAAGTAAAGCATCAGAGCTTCACAGAGAGCAGCCAAAGCAAACCTCTGCTCCCCACCTGAGCTGTGGCTGTTTCACCAGGGAAAGTGTGGCCGTTAGCAGCCAGACCCAGAAATAGAACTCTCCTGTGAATTCCATACTCCTGTGTCAATCAGCATGTTCTGGACTGGCACCAGCAAGTAGGTGGTTGTAGGGAGGTGTGTGTGTGTGTGTGTGTGTGTGTGTGTGTGTGTGTGTGTGTGTGTGTGTGTGTGTGTGTGTGTGTGTGTGTGTGTGTGTGTGTGTGAGTGTGCGTGTGCTCACCCTGCTGGTGGGCCCTCCTGATGCAGCCACACGTCAGAGAGAGGCCTCACCCTGCTGGTGGGCCCTCCTGATGCAGCCACACGTCAGAGAGGCCGTCTTTTAGACTGGAGCCAGGGTTCTACCCCGAGGTTTCCATGACAACACCAGGGCACCAGGCCACCACCCCCCTCCCTCCCCATGAAAGTCACCAGGGGGCCGAGTCTGCCACACCGGTGATCGATCGATTATAAACACACCCGAGAGAGAGATGGCTCGAGCCGACAGGAAAAACGGGACCTGGGAGACTGTGAAGGAGTGAGCAGGAGACGCAGGTTAGAGGGGGAGGTAGTGCACAGAGATGAACAGATGCACAGTAAGGGAGAACGGATTAGTATGAGGAGAGAGAGAGAGTTGGGGAGCGCTGCCAAGCAGTCCCCAGGGTGCTGATGAATGAGGCCATAATGAATCTGTGCTCGTCTGCCTCTGGATGGAGACAACCGCAGCCTTGGCAGAGAGCGGACCTCTCTCCATCACGCCATGGAACAGAACACACACACACACACAGAGCACTCGTCTGCATGAGGCCTGTCCAAGATTCCCCTCCGAGAAGGGTGGATGTGTATCAGCGGGCCGTTGTTCACCCTGGCAGTCATGTGACAGAGGAGAGGGTGGTTTTCCTGAGGAGAACACATGCAGATTCTGGTGTGGATTAAACCAGTCACAGCCCACTGCTGCCGCTTCGGGCACTCCGACACTGACATCCTGTTAGTCGTCATGGCATACAAACAGTTATGTTTCAGCACACATCGACCAGTACACCACATCAACCAGTGCAAACGTGTCGCTACTCTGTGCGAAAGAAAGGGAAGAGAGGAGGGAGAGAAAGTATGTCACTTCACTGGAGGAAGTTACATGAGAGGAAGGTCTTGTTGGACTGTGAAAGTCGAGTCAAAGACTCGGCTCTGTATTAGAAAGTAAAGCATCAGAGCTTCACAGAGAGCAGCCAAAGCAAACCTCTGCTCCCCACCTGAGCTGTGGCTGTTTCACCAGGGAAAGTGTGGCCGTTAGCAGCCAGACCCAGAAATAGAACTCTCCTGTGAATTCCATACTCCTGTGTCAATCAGCATGTTCTGGACTGGCACCAGCAAGTAGGTGGTTGTAGGGAGGTGTGTGTGTGTGTGTGTGTGTGTGTGTGTGTGTGTGTGTGTGTGTGTGTGTGTGTGTGTGTGTGTGTGTGTGTGAGTGTGCGTGTGTTGAGACGACAGCAGGGCTAGTATGTGAGGATAACGAGGTGTTATCCCGACCCATGTCAAGAAGCAAACCGAGCACGGATGTGTTCTGATGAAAAGCTACTGTGTGCGTGTGTGCGTGAGTCAGTGACTCTGTGTACATGTGTGCCTGCATGAGAGCGTGTGCACTGCATATGTCACAGCTTGTGATCTGTCATTCAGCCCGTACGTGTGACATGATTGACATAAAGCCTCTCTCTGGAGAGAGGGAGATGATGATTGGTCGGCCCTCCCCTTCGTTCCTGTGTCCCGGGCCCTGACAGGCTGATGAACTGCATTCTTATTGCCGAGAGGGCTATAGGGATAACTTGTTGTCAGAGAAGCTATTAGTATTGTATGAGGGGAACGGCACTGCCAGAGTGTGGAGGGAGCAGAGCTTCAGTTTCCTCTCTAAACTGTGTCAGTGTGTGGGCTGAGCTCTGCTGAACTGCTGCTTCCTCGTCCGTCCCAGCGGACGGAGGGACACTTCACTAGAAAGTAGGACAGGGTGACTGTGTCCCAGAGTGCAACATGTGTGTAGGTAAAGTGATATATTTTTCTATGTGTGATAATATACAAAGTGGGTTTTGTACAAGGGCACCTTACTTGTCTGTGTGTGTGTGTGTGTGCAGTTGTAAGTGTCCTACATGCAGTGGTAAGTAGTGTTGCGTGTTGGCCCAGGCAGTGCAGCATTCCCACAGTGTGGTACTGATGTGAGGACCATATGGAGCGCAGCATGCAGCCCCGTACCCACTCACGGATGTCCAGCTGGCCGCAAGTCAGGCCCTTCCTCGCCCTGGCACCTCATCAAGTCCCCTGCCACCCACCCTCCGTGCCCCCCCCCCACCCCTCAGGCATGCGTGCAGGGCAGGGAACGATGAAACGGGGACCCGCTCGTCATGGTAACCTACCTTGACGCGCACGAGTCTCTCACGAATCCACGTGTTCCTTCACACGCAAGAGGTGCAAGCATACTGGTTATTTCCATACTGGTTATTTCCACGATGCTGTCTGCTGTCTGTATGGCAGTATATGCATAATCGATTTCATGTTCCTCTGTCCATGGAGTAGAGCCGTAGGAGTTACTGATATAACCTCCGTTGCTCGATCCAGTTGGGTTTGAGCGATGTTCTGTTGGGACATGTTTATTTGACTTCAGTGATGCTAAGAGGGGACTGGCCCCTATCCCCCCCCCCTGCATAGCGAAGGCCAGCCCGGACAGAACGGGGCCACAGACAGCCTTATCAGCATAGGGGTGATGAGGGTTGTGGTTGTAGTGATGATGGGAGTATGTGTACTTTGGCTCACTGCACAGCTTAGCAACATGCAGACAAGCTCCAGCTCAAGTCTCCTTCCAACAATGCCATCTCTCCGAGAAATCAGCCTGCATACTTTTCACTCTCTCTCACTTTCTCTTTCTCTCGCTCGCTCTCTCTCTCTCTCTCTCCGTCTCTCTCTCTCTCTCTCGCTCTCTCTCTCTCTCGCTCTTTCTTCAGCGCTCTGTCGTTTCCAGACAGTGTATCAGCATTCTCGCTCACTCTATCACGTTGTTCTCACTTAACTCCTCTTGTTCTCTCTTTTTCTTTCTCATCCTTCTCTCTCCACCTCTCCCTCTCCTCCGGGGGGAATGTAGCGGGGCTGGGAGGGATTTCCAGCAAGCTGTGATCCATGTCTCCTCCTAATTGTTTTCCCAAATCTAGACTGGGTTGGTTTAGGACTGAGCATTGGAATGCAGCACTTTGTTTCCAATCACATACAGTAGACATACACACACACACCATACACACACACACACACACACACACACACACGCATACTGCACACACAACTCTGTGTCCCCAGCATGGCTCTTGCACTGCACATAATACCATATGGCTGTGTGCGGGTTTACTTGGCTACGGTATGATGGTTATTAGAGGAAGGCAGACGAGGGGAAGCGACGGAGAAAAAGGAGAGCTGGAGTTGCGATGTGAACCGATGTGAGATCGGCAGACTGGGTTTGGGGAGCTAGGAGAGCCAACCAGACAGGGGGAAAACCCTGTGGGTGCACTGTAAAGGTCAGTGTGTGTGTGTGTGTGTGTGTGTGTGTGTGTGTGGGTGGGTGTGTGTGTGTAAAGCTCTGGTGGGAGTCTAATTATAATGTGTGTTAGCTCACCCTCCCAACCTCTCCACACACTCACAACACACCCTGTGCCCTCTCGTCTGACCTTGTTAGCATACAGCCAGTATGCACGTACTGTATATACACTGTATCCTGTATCCATCCATATTCCAACACCATGGAACGCTGGAAAATCACTCTCACATTCATAACTGGCAGGATCTTTCACCAAAACCAGCCAGGGTATTAAAAGACTATTAATTATGTGAAAAGTGCTAGTGCTGTTGTTTTTGTGTGTGTGTGTGTGTGTGTAGTTTTTAGCCTTGCCTGCCCCTGTGGTATTGTTTTGCAGGGCTTGCTAAGCATTTATGAGCTAATTAAGGTGGTCCGGGTGTGTGTGGCTGGTGATAAGGGCCGTCTCCGGCCCCGCTCTGAACGCTCCACGCTCCAGTGAGGCTCCAGAGCCACACAGACCTGCTCCCTGGCTCGGCCTAATTGGAGGCTCTGGATCTGGGGGGGCGGAGGGGGGGGGGTGGGAGAATTCCGATGACTTTCAGAACGACGTGTGTGTGATGGCGGTGGTGTGTTTGTGTGGTAGTGTTTTAGTTTAGCCATGTGGGTAACCCGGGCAGTCTAGCTTATCTCTGACCCCTATCCTCCCACCACACAGGGTAGGCCTCGCTGTTAAGTATCCTGCTGTGTTCCTGTAGGTGGGCTGGGGGGCTGTGGGGGAGGGGGGGTGCAGCACAGAGCATCACACCACCCCGAAACGGTCCCACAATCAGAGTCCCCATGGAACATCGACTAGTGCTCTCTGTATATAGTGCCGTTGTACTAGTCCTGCAGGGACTCAGAGAGAAAGGACCCAGACCTTTTCCTCGTGCTTCAGTTCTATTCCGAAGGTCCTCCACTTCATGCAGCTCCGTCACTGAGAAATGTGGTGGTGACACAGACGTGTGAGACTGGCCGCTGCCTTCATCACCAGCCTCGGGGAGGGAGCCCGACTGTTTGCTCTGGGTCAATGTTAGTGTGAGTGGTGAAAGTTTGCTTTTCCTCTGTCTGTCTCTCTCCCCTCCCCCTCCCCGATCCTATGGAAACCATTGCCACAACGAATTCTCCCCCTCCCAAAAACCCAAACCCTAAACCCTGTGGTGTCTGTCTGCGTCTGCGTCATAAAACTCCACATAAAGAGAGGCCCTGCTTTGATGCCGGACAATGACCTCCAACTTGTTGCTCTCTGAAAGAGCCGCTCCGCCATTGTGACTCGCAAAACACCCAGCAGGAGACTCTTCCTGGAGGCTTAGTGTGTGTGTGCGTGTGTGGTGTGTGTGTGTGTGTGTGTGTGTGTGCGTGTGTGTGTGCGTGTGTGTGTGTGTGTGTGTGTGTATTGGGGTTGCCTAAGGCCGGGGGTAGGGCTTGCTTTTTGGAGTTGGTTATTTAAAGTTCCTTCCTGCCTGAGCTCTGATGTCATCAGAGCAGACCTCACCCCCCCACACCTCCGCACCGCGCTGCATGCGGCTGAGAAGGTCCCGCCCACAAACACGCAGAGAAAATGGGAAACAGATTTAGCCTATTAATTAATAGCCAGTTTAGATGCTCTGGTCTTGCCTTGACCGCATTACCACGCTCCCCCCTGCAGTTACACATGCATACAGACACACACACTCACTCACACTGGGTCTCTCTCTTTCTCTGTCTGTTTTGTGTATGAACACAGCAGAGAAATCGAACACATTTGGAACAAACAAGGAACGTTGTTTGAACCTCCCCAGAGAGTCGAGATGGAACACAGCTTAGCGTGTTTGGCCACACGTCAATATCCACTCATCAGCTTCTCAGACTGGGCGTTGGTCCGCTCTAATGAAACACACTAAGATGAAAACACGTTCACCTGATGTCTCTACGCTGCCATGTCCGAGCCTTTGTCACGTCTTGTCATCATCTGCTCCATTCACACTCTCATACCCATCTGGGCATGCAGACTCACACGCACACACACCTCCCCAGCAGGCATCCCGCCTAACCCAAATCTGTCACATTCCACCTAGAACAAAGATGCAGCAACACTGCTCTGTTTTCACATGGTGTTAGACAGCAAGGTAGAGCTTTTCTCTTGAAACAACAGAAATCTCTTGTCATTCACACACGTTGGTTCTTTCCCGGCGTCGGATGTGAATGTGACGCGATGTGAAACAGACACGATTCAAGCTCGAACCCACCGCCTGCTGTTTCACACCAACGACTGTGGTCGTGACCATCTCTGTCCCTGTTCCTGTCACACGGATGTCCTGTCCTGTGGCTGCCGATTGGAGGACAGACGGGACACAGCAATGAGTCACGTCAGCTCTGTGTTAACGTCATCTCCAGGCAATTAGCCATCCCCCGTCAGTGATCCACAGGCCAACGATGAAGCGATTGAGGGATGAAGCGATGCCTAATGACCCTCTCCCAACCATCCATCCAGCTCTACGTCCTACCAGCCTGTTTCATTACAGGCACGATGGGCTCCTTATCATAATCTGCCCATTTGATTCTTTTTTTCCTGGCCTATTTGCTTGGCCGTTACCGTACATTTGGGGTGATTTACAGCCCGGGGCAGCGCTGTGGAGCCAGTGGGCCGCCTCCTGCGGAGGTTGAGGGTGAGAGAGGCTGCTCTCAAGGACACAGCAGAAATACCTCACCTTGATGTGTGTGCCAGATGAGCTGGTCTCATCCCTCAGAGCCACTTCTCAACTTACTGGCTGTCTACACTCTCCCTCCTCTCTGCCCACAACTGAGGCCTTCTTATGGACTTCCTCGGTCCGAGAGGATGTCGTTTACCATAGATTCTTCGACGCTGAGAGGGGCAAATCTGCTCTAAAGCCTGCCTTTGTGTAAGAGCCCTTTACTACCCCCTACCCCCACCCCCCCACACACACACCACCAGACACACACACACACACACCATGGCCTGCTCTCCCTCTTCATTCACACTCTGGGGTTAGTGTGTGTGACCGTCAGAGCTGAGGTCTGGCTGCTGCTGGGGCCTGGTTGTGTCTGGCTGACCGCACCCACCCCAGATGTGGAGCGCTGGAGCTCAGAGGCCAAGCGAGCTGCAGCTCAGCCTCCAGCAGGAACACGGTGTCTACCACAGGAGCGGTGACACCAAAGATGGAGCGCTTCCAAGATAAGTGCTTTGATTAGGACGCCGTGTCACCCCCAAACCTCCTCGGTCTCGCCTTGGCTTTCGTCTGTTATTCCTCAGCACAGTAGCATGCGTTACAGTCAAGGGGGACGGCAGGAAACGGAGAGGTGAAATGAATAGGACTTGGCCGTGACTGTTCCAGTTAAAGTACCGCGTGTTCAGTTCGGGACAGTTTGTCACCGTACGCTGGTCCACTGCGTGGGTCTGGGTGGCGCTCCCCCCCCAAGTTGAAGTGCTGTGTTTGTGGGCCGACACAGGATCTCTACAGTTTACCCAGCCCGCTGGCCAGGGGGGTGCTGAATTTCACCCCTGCACTCTAAAACAGTCATTTGCAGCTGAGAATGTCGGGAGTGTGAAGGAGCGTGTTGGAGGAACTCCTCCTAGGCTGGGTTTTTATTCAGTCCTTTTTGTTCTCCGTTTCTCTGCTTGGTTTGTTATTCCCTTCTCTCCCTCTATTCATCTTTGTGACACTTTTTATTAATCTCGCTCTCTCTTCCAATCTCTTTGTCCAGTGAGAACATCTAGTACTTTGCTTGCAGAAACCCAGCTAGGATGAAACTTGCATAATGTATGCCAAACACATCCCAGATGCTAGAGTTCACGTGTTGTCCATGCGTTTCTCTGCCTCTGCTGTGTCTTCACAAACCACTCTCTCTCATACTCCATCTTCATTTCCATTTTGTTTGTCCACTTTGCGAGACTGACTGAAAAAGCTGGACTTGTTTTCATTTTTCCTGATAATCAACCTACTCCCCAGACCCAAGAAGCCCCTCCACTGCGTTTGTATGGGTCATCAATACGACTTTGTGTGTGATGAAACTGTGTGTTGATCGGCTAGTACGGTCTGGCCTTCAGGGATCACAGAGGATGCTAAAAATGTTGTGATCAATAGCCACAGCAATGGCGGGTAGGCAGCCCATCAGGGCAGTGATCAGAGGCAGCACAGCCTCAGAGGCAGCACAGCCTCTCAAGAGGGTGTGTTGACTGAGGACAGCCGATGTACCGATGGCCACGGGCACCACCGCACCAGATGATAGGCAGCAAGCCCATCTGAGATGCTCGAGTTCTTGTATGATAGGAATACGTCGTCTTTGATCAGCAGGGATCTCACAGGTCCTTTTATATAAAACACTGATAGGACGAATATGTAGGACAGAAAAGCAGTGGGGGAAAAAAGTGATTCAATCCAAACGGGAGATATGTTTCACATACCAGCTTGTTCTCTTTCTCTCCATCTTCCCTGCCTCCTTAGTTAGATTTCTTTTCCCCCCCTCTTTGTTTCTCACCCTTGTCTTTCTCTTTCCACCTCTGCATTCCTCCGTCCCCCTGCTCGCTCTGCCAGGTGCGGGCGTGTTGTCTCTGACCTCCATCTCCTCCTTCAGGGTGGCTAGGCAAGCTGACGGGGATTCAAGCGGACGCCAGCGTCAGTCTTCTGGCAGCCGGCGCCGTGGCACGCACATTCTCTCTGCCCGGATCATAACAGCAGGCTCCTCTCTGCCCACTGGTACACTGGCCTAGATACCAGAGTGAGAGTGGGCAGGCACCAATCACCATTCCTCATTCCTCTCAGTGAAATTGATACAATTTGACATGGGGGATATTTTCTAAGCTATAATGGATTGACAAGGGATTTTTCCTATTAGAATGCCGTGGCAAATTTCAATCCAAAAAGGGTTTGGATCTGTTTTTGGAATGAATTAGACTGACACTGATACACTGACTTACACTGTTACACTGACTGACACTGATACACTGACTTACACTGTACCTGGGATCCTTCCACTCAGAGGATATGGGTCATACTGCATACCTGCCACTCAAATGTTTAGTCAGGGTGTTTGATAATGAAACATTTGGCTTTTTGTCGGTGTGTGTGTGTTTGGATTGTCTGTGTGAAGGACTGCTGCAAGCCACAGATGCAGTGCTTAGCAACAGAGGAAAGAGGGGTAATGCTCTGTGATTACACTCTCCTCCTGCAAGTGAGAGGGTTCAACGTTTTCAGCGTGAATAAACAGCGAGTCTCTAAGTCAACGCGCCTTTAGGGGGGACTCTCACGTGGATCGGAATCTTCTGAAGGAAAGTGGGGGGGCTCTGATTATGTGTCCGACTCGACACTTAACAGACCTCGACGGCTTTACTGTCGCTATGCACTTTCGCCGTGATGGATTAGCATACGAAACGTCCGATGTCTAGCAGATTTGATTCATGGGCATAACTTTGTTCTGTGTGACCGCTCATGCCAGCGTGAATTAAACAATCCGAGCGAATGCTGTTTATAACTTCTGACGTGTGGTGCCATTTCCAAGCTAACCACTCTTAGCTGGTGAGGGGTCGGAAATAGCAACGGTTTGCTGCTGAATTACAGCCCACTGGTCCTTGAGAAAATGTCAGTCGAGGTACATTTGTGCTATTTCCGAACATTCACCCCGTTAAGTAGTCCTGCATATGGACAGATATATCGTTTGTGTGTGTGGTTTTATGCACTCTTATGTTTGTGTATAGTCTGTGTCTATCTAGAAGTACTACACTCTTAGTTGGTTGGTCTTCTGTTTTAGTGACTGTCGGTTGAAAACAGTGGGTTCATTGATGATTTTATGCCTCCCCACCTACCCCAGACACTGTTACCAGTCCAGTCCCAAATCCACCATTCCCCCCCCTCTCTCCCTCTTTACAAGCAATGCTAAGAATAATCTCCATACATAATCAGTATCATTGTGTTTGGAGGGACTCTGGATCCGACCAATGGCTACTAACTGTGCTCTGGGATGAATGAGGGTCTTCCATATGTGGGTCAGAGAGCCAGCCTTGTGTCTGGATCTCCAGGAGGGCGAGAGGGTGTTTGTCCTGCCCATGCCTACTCAGGGGCAGCCCTGGCTGGGCTACACAGAGGCTCGTCTGTGCCTGGAGAACCAAAGGAACTCCGGGAGCCCGCGGGGCAGATAAACGTGCTGTGAAAAGCGTGCGAAGAGCGTGGAGGGGTGTGAAAGGAGGCAAGACACAGGATTTCTTCAGAGGAGGCAAATGTTCTCCCCCTGGTCTCTCCGACAGACATAGAAACACTAACAAACAGGCATAGACACATTCACATACACAGTGTGGTTCACAGTTCAAATAAACAGAGGCGAATGGCAGGCTGGTCTAGTATAAACAGCCGTGGGCCTGGGTCATTTAGTTCCTCTCATGGTGTTGCTCTCTCAGTGATTACTAATGGCCCACAGTCTCTACACAAGAAAAACGAAGAGGAAGAAACGGCAGCAAAACTGTGGAGCAAAACCCTGATACCAATGCAGGAATAGATAAATAGCAGGAACATTTGTTTTTTCCTGGTGCAATGCAAACCTGCTGAAATACCTAAGACTTGAATACATTTTTGTGTGTGTGAGTTACTCTATAAAACAGGAAAGGGGAATGTATAGGCTATAATCCTTGGCTCAGTAGAGAATACGTGCGTGTGTGTGTGTGTGTGTGCCTGCCTGATGACAGTTCCCAGGTTGGATGAGTCACTAGTCCTTCAGCCAGTGATCTCTCTTCTGTCCTTGTGGTGCCAATACCCTCAGTCCCATCTCAGCCTACAGTCAATGCAGTTCATTGATACTGAAGCCCACAGCTCTCTCGAGCCCAGAGTAATGGCAGTTTGTCAACAATCCATAATAGAGCCTGAGGAAGGAATCTCCGTGGCTATATCGACTTGGTGTGTGTGTGTGTGTGTGTGTGTGTGTGAGTGCCTTATGCGCTCATAATTGATCCCTCTTTGTTGGAGGAAATGAAGTAATAAGGTAGAGTTGAGGAGCAACAACAGACCGTTGTTGGAGGTGAACGAGTGGATGCTGGCATCACTTCAGGTTTGGTTGAGATGAAATGCTGCTGATTGGATGATAGACCTCCCTCTTAGCAGCTTAACATTGTGATAAGCCACCCTGCATGTTTTTTCTCGTCCACTCTTATCTTACTGTGTCATCGGCTTGTCTTCTATTTAACAAACTAAACTCCTAAATCCGATATTTAATCCCTGTTGTATGTCTTTTTTCACTGCAGTTGTTTGCATAATGGGATATAATTGTTCCTTGTCGTACAAAGCAAATGAAAGTGATTCTTCTTTTGTCCCACTGTATTATCCAATCAGTTCATTTTAGCGTAGCCTGCAGTGCTCCAACCCGCTTCCCACAGTGAGATAGATATCTAAATGAAACAATTTAGGCTGAATTATTGAGGTGAAAGGGGACAAATGGGTTTGTGATTAGGACGGCCAGTTCCCCCACACCATCAATCCTGGTTGCTTTGGCATTAAATAGATAAGACAGACTTCATACGAATACTGAAATGCAATATGGACTGTTATATGATTTACTAACCGCTGATAAAGGATTGGATCTTCCCCTGCAGTGAGGGGTTTGTTGCTCGTATCAGACTGCAGTGAGGGGTTTGTTTCTCGTATCAGACTGAAAAACTTGTGATTAGATTTTGGGGTTGTGTTTGCTGTTGTAAATCATAGAGGTATTTCGATATTCAGCCAAAAGTAATACTCCACCTCAGATAAATTAAAAAGTTAAAAGTGTGTCCTGGCCTTCTCTCTCTCTCTCCCCCCTCTCCCTCTCTCTCTCACTCTCTCTCCTGTAACAGGAAACGACAGCAGTTCATCCTGGGCTCAGATCCACACCCTGCCTGACTTTCTATGCTGATTCATTTGCCAGACATTTGTGTGTGTGTGTGTGTGTGTCCATGATATGTGCGCAAAAGGAAGTTAAAATGGTGTGCCCTTCTCCAGACCCACTTTACATTATAGCTCCTTGGAAGGCTGACACATGAATCACTATTGGTTCCCTTTGGTGGGATCGTTTGAAGGTGGAAGTGGCACAAATGAGCTCAGATATATTTTAATTGCATTTTAACAAACATAATCAGCATGACTGACAGGTTCTGAAATGTTATCCTTCTTTAGTTATTTGCCCCCCCCCAAAAAAAACACACGCTGCCTGATGTAGCTAGAGGAGAAGGGGAACCAGGGAAAATATTCTGCTGTGGGTTAGAATTGTATTGATAGCAAATTGCAGATCAAACTAAGCTCTCTGTCCACATAAGCATTGTGCTGTGAACTCGGGCTCTTCCTGAACTTGAATAGACAGAAGCCCTCAGGCCTGGCTCTCTCTGACAGATCCCTCTCTCTCTTCTCCCAGCAGTCTTCCCATCTCCCCCAAACTAAATATTTAAGCATGGAATACTTGAGCGTTGAGTTTATTTAACTAAAGGTTTGGGCTTAAACCATTACAAGAGTGCTCTGGAGAAAGTGGAGTGCCACCCAGGTCACTGGCTCCAGCAGGAGGGGTTGATCACTCTCGACATGTTGACTGTGCTGGGGGCTCCAGACCAAGAGGAAGCAACAATTCAAGTTCCTAGTTTTTTGGGGTCATTTGTAACAAGCACAGGTACATTAGACGTTAGAATTAACTGGTACTGCTCATCTCAAACACTTTTCTAGGGGCCGGTCTAACCCTTTAAAAAAGTATGAATTCTACGTATGATTTTCTTTCGCAGAAGTTCTGAATTTCGAGCAAATGGGGTTTGTAGTTTCCACTCTCGTTTTACATCCAGGGAATATTTTCCAAGAGGTATTTTCAACGTGTCGTTTTTCTTGTCTACGATCTATCGTTCCTCGCCTGGTAATGCTCATGTTCTTTTAATGCTCCAGAATAGTATGAGCATCGACGGTCACTTACCACAATGCCTTATTGTGTTGTCCTGCGTATTCTGACAGAATGAGCTAATATCATGTATCACGCTACAGTGTAGTCTCCCTGCTGTGGCCAGGCTAATGAGGATTCTAATATCCATTATTAATGGAACATCTGGTCACTCCGGATGGCAGCCTTGGCGACTGCAGGTAGAGGGGCTGCTGCATGCGTTCTCTGACAGGCTGTGGAAAGTTCTAGAGTGAGCTCCCACTCATCACAGCTGCCTAATCATTCTCAGTGGGAGAGATCCGGGAGTGGGGCTGCAGAGGTACTGACACACACACTGGAGGTCATGAGGACTCTGGATCATTAGAAACAGAAATAAATGTATCATGTTGTGTCAGTGGTATGCTATAGTGTTTATGAGTCATTGTGGTACGTATGAACAGTTCGGTCATGAAAACCAGGATTATACAACTGATGGGAAATAGTAATAATACTGTCACAACTGCCATTTCATATATTTCCTTGTCACGTGTTCGCCATTCCACAATTCCCCATATTGTACATTTACTACAGCATAACTTCTTGACTTCCTCTAAAAGCTCCTCCCATCCGCTCCACAGACCAATGTGACCCAGTTATGTTTTGAATCAGAATCCACATGTAGAGCTGGGAATGCTCACGTAGAAACAGCCCTGTGCAGCGCAGGTTCCCGAACGTGCTCTGTAGCCCCAGAGACACGCTGTCCAAGTTAGAGATGGATGGTCTGATGGATGGTTGGTAGGGGGAGGGGGGGGGTTGGGGTTGGGGGGGGGTAGCAATGCAGCTCACCTCTCCACTGAAGAGCCCTTGAAGAAGTGTGCCAGAAAGGGCTGAAATAACCGCCGAGCATTTCACAGGTCAGTCTCAGAGGCTCGGCCTGGGCCCTCCCTGCAGGGAGAGTCCTCTCTCTGTGGCCTAATGGCTTCCACAGCCTGCTAGACGCCTCCCCACCCCTGAGACTGACTGACTGACTGACTGACAGAGAGAGGAGGGAAGGGCTGGTTGACAAATCCAAAGCTGATTCAAAATGTTGCCAAAATGGCTTTTGGGTTCTTTCCTCCCCTTTTCTCTTCGATGCCTAATACAATGTCACTACTCGGCCCGTGTGAAATTAATCCATTTAAGGTTGAACATGGAGTGTGTAATAGACACTTATCTGCTCTGGGAACGCTGTTACAGAAGGGCTGTTGAGGATCCTCTGCCCCAGTCTCGCCTCTCTCCAAATCCAGTTTATGGACAAAGCATATGGGATTGGCTGATACAAGAGAATTGTGGGGTGGTGTGGCAGAGATTTTTGGAATTACTCCAACCCCCACAATCCCCCCCACCACTCCCCCCTACCCTAAGTTGGCAGAGAGGTTGCGAGAGAGGAAGTTAGTCCCAACTACTTTTTGGTGCAAACCTTGCCCTGCTTCCAAAGTGGAATAGGGTTGATTATTTCATCAAAGAGTCACACCAGAAAAATCTCTTTCTCGCTTTTCTCTCTCTCTCTTTCTCCTCTCTTTCACCATTTCTTTCTCTTTCTTTCTTGCTTTCTTTCTCCTTCTCTCTCTCTTTCTGTATTTATTTCTCTCTCCTTCTCTCTCTGTTGGATGTCAGCTGTCGGGGTGAGTCCCAGCTGCCTGGGTGTTGACTCAGAATGATAGCCATCAGCATTTGCCACATGAAAGGAGATGAGAGGGTGGTGTTCTCGTGACAAAAAAATGACATCGAAGATTATTTTGGATTGTTGAATCAGCTCCATGTTTGAATAGTAGACCACAGTGACAACATTCAGCATTTTTACACATATACGTTTCCCCTTTTATAAATTCCTTCCGCCCTTGGTAGGTCTTGCCAAATATTGTTGTATGATAAGATCCTTTCAAGAACTATAACTTTGCTAGTTCTTTCCCCCAGGGCAACCTGTGTACACTATCACTCATCCTGTGTTTTTATAGGTACAAAAGCCTCGATATGCTTTGAGACGGAGGGAACCTGTTTATCTGCCTGTCTAAAATTACCAAGACGAGGCTCCCCATCCCTTTCAGCCGGGTCAGTGCTATCTGTGGCATGTTCCCCGACCCTGCCATGCTTTTATAGGGGGCTCAGGAAGGCATTTAAAGCAGCCTGCTGCAGGCTGGAGACCAGTTTATTGGGGAAAGGTCCCAACGTATCTGGGGCAGCCACAGACCCAGGACCAGTCCACCCGCTCTGTGGCTGGAGGGAGCTGAGACGCTGTCACTTAGGGTTCCCTGTAAAAGCCTGTGGATAGGCCTTAAGTACAGGCTGAGAGGTAATTGATACTCTTGTGTTTGTAAAGGGGTAGGGATTATGTGTGCTGGTGTGTGGGTCTGGGCCATACCAAACCGACGAGAGGTGCTTGGCCACGTGTGAGAGGGAGATTGAGGCTAGAAACAAATAACAGAAATGTGAAGTACCGGAGGCCAACTCTGGGACTTCTAAGCTTCGCCAGAACGATGTGGAGATCTTAGCTTTGACCTCAAACTGAGATGTTGTTCATGGCCATGGGCTGTTTTCAATAGCTTCAAAGCTTATGTACTTTCCTGTTGTAGTGTTTATCTGCATAGAAGGCTTTGAGGAAATATAAACACAAACTTTGATTTGATTCCAAACCCGCTCCCTTTCATTTTCCTCTTCTATTTTATTTATCATCATCCATAGATGGTAACTCTGCTGTTTTGCCATGTTTGGCCATTACTTTTCCTCTCAACGCAAGCAGCACTAAACAAACACAAATTAGCAGAGGAGCAACGGTCCAAGCAGACAGATTCCAGAACATGATTGGTCAGTAATACTGGCTTATAGCCATGCAAGTGTTTGACAGATTAAGTGAAACTAAAATAGCCAAGATGGAAGTAATCTGTTAGAGACCCATCAGGGTGTTTGTTCTGTCACTAGGTAGCTTGATTCCGTGACTCTACAATTAAGACATGAATATCAACCAACCAGATCCCTAACAGTGTAAAAACATTCTCAGAGCATGTGTTTTGGTTCCTCATACCCAAGTTAAAATAAGGATGTGGTGGAGGTGAAAAGCCTCAAAAGAAAAGCAATACAAATGACCTCGCTCGCCACAACCTTTTAAGATATTACACCTGTTAGAGCACTGTAGCTATGTTGGTCTACTGTGGTGTTATTAGATCTGCCATCTTTAAAGTTATAGTACTTTACGAGTGCATAAACGTGCACTTGTAGTGCATAAAGGATATGGTTTATGACGTTCCTTATTCCATTCCACAATACTATTCTATAGGCCTACTGTGCCTTTTTCTTGGTCTGTAAGCCTGTTATCCATTATCTTGCTAATGCCAGTATGTTAAGCATCGCCGTTATGTTCGCCGTGGCTCTTCCTTTCCCCAGGACAGTATCCCGCGGCTCTTCTGTTCAGTCGTCCCTTCTCTCTGTCTCCCTTTCTCTCAGGCTTTCGGTTTCTGCTTTAGCGGATTGCCCAGGGGCAGTTGATTCAGGAAAGTGTTTTAATTTGCATGCAAATGATTCCAAAACACAAGCCATTCACGTCGCTAATTATACAACTGTTTAGGCCGGTGACTTGCTGACATCACGCGTGGTCATTAGTATTCGGGGTGGGGGCGGTGCAAGGGGGGCAGTGTGAGCAGAGGAGAGGCACCTCCGCTATTCAGTCATTGGCGAGCGAGACTCTCTGCCTAGCGCTCCGTGCGGTTACGCACCGAAGGAGTCCCCATGGATCAACATTCTACTCACTAGCTCGTGGACGCCAGCCTCTACAGCGGATTCATTCGTTTGGATAGTACTGTTTGGAGCTTTCGTTTCGAAGTGTTGAAAAGGGAGAATTGTATGCTTGCGCCAGAGTTGGATTTTCTCAATTCTAAGGTTCCGGTCGTTTATATCCGAGGAGTGGAGTTCAGGATAGCGGAGGGGACATTATATAGGGAAACAGTTTGCGGCGTCGCCACCAGAGAGTGAGGTAGAGTGGGGTGTTTCGTGGCAAGACTGAGGTGGAGGAACTGTGTAAAGTGTGCAATGAGGAAAGACAGTTTTGAAACTATCAGCACTGAGAGCAGGGGTCTGGACTCCCTGCCTTCTACTTTTTAAGAAGGTAAGCATACATTGCACCTTTTGCTCACTAGCCAAGCTGTGTTTGCACAGCTGAGCAGGATAGCGTCTAAATGCCTGTCTATGTAGCTAGCCTTTTCAGAATTAGAAGTTAAATTAAATTATTGATGTCTAATCTTTTTCCTCTTACATAGACCACGCTCAATGAAACCATCCTCAAATATTACCCATGTGACAACTCTAAAATCTTTTATTATCATTATTATAAGGATTTAATCATCTCCGAAAAGCGTTCTAATTTTGTAGCCTAGGCTACTCACAAAGTTTGAGTTTACCGTTTAATGCGCTGCGTTTCAGCATAGCCCTCTCTAGACTGCAACAATCTTGGGCTCTGTCTCAGTTCGTCATCGAAGCGAGCGAAAGCTACTGGACGTTTTTTATCCCCTTTCTCTCCGTGGCGCAGCGGTCAAACCGGCCTGCACTTTTCAGTCGGATTATAGTCTTTGTTGTGTTGCCTCTGTTCTGTCCGGCTACGGGATTGATTGAGTCAGTGTAGGTCATTTTGGATTAGCATATGAACGGACTGATTGAGGAATAATGAATAATGTGAGTTCAGCAGCTGGCCCCGAGGGTCGATATCTGACCAAGAAGTCTGTCGGTCTCAAAATAGTCATTTTACGTCTCTGACAGTAGGCTTACATATGAATTCGCAGATGATTATTTACCGAGGTCAAAAAGATTCCTGTATTTATATTTTTCCAGTCAGTTGTTGTGGTGACTGGGATTCAGATTTTGTTTATCAAAGTAATTTCCTTTCAGATAGACGAATGTTGGAACAAATGCATTATCCCAGTAGGCCTATAACTATTATAACGGTAGGCTATACACGGCTGATTTGCTCCGTGTTTGCAGGTCAGTTTCTCACTATTATAGTCACGTTTCCTTGGGTACAACCGATGTATTGAAAGGCAAAAAGAAACTGTCTCCTTGGTGACGTATCTAACTACATAGCTCTTACGTTTATTAAACAAGTCAACACTTCTAAATAAGTAACATGATCTGCATGCATCAGTCAATGCTGAGTAGCATCTCCTTCAGTTAGAGGTTACAGAAATCTCATGTCCTCATATCCTGGACTTCCCACACTAGACTTTTATGCAAGACCGAGTTTGAAGATGTGTTTCTCAATCAGAGAGGAAAATTGTCTCATCCACGGATCACATAGTGTAAAGCTGTGTTACATTTTAAGTTGGTGTTTGTACTTGTGTGTGTTATCTGTAGGTGTGTGTGTTGGGTTATCTACAGGTGCCTGTGTGTTGCAGGAGAGAGGGGTAGGACAGTGATGTATTACGGCAGATGGTCACAAACCCAATCTGAATCAAGGGTAACATATTGGAACTAGTTGAGTGAGTGCTAGTAAATGTATTTGTTGAATTCAGTTCTTGTCAGAAAAACTCCCAGTCCAATTTAACTTTGTTTAAACCGTCACATATCTGCCCATATCCGTCAATGTACAGACAGTAGGGAGACAAAATCAGTAAAAGCTTCAATCAAGGAAAACCATGTATGAAAACGTTCATCTATCTGAACAAAGGGTAGTCGAAAGGTTTGTTTTTGAAAGTCTGTCCTCCTTCTTCCCCTGTACTTCCAAAGAAAACAAGTAAGAAAGAAGAGACTTGGCCAGTGCATGCACCCAGCTGTTGTCAGTCCTCTCCTGTCCTCTGTAGAGCTACCATTTAAACATCGACCGGCGGACCAGGATGATGCCATGGAAAAGCTGCAGTGGTTCTGGGAGTGAATGGGGGTTGAGGTTTCTTATGAATACCACATCCAGCTCACCAAGGCCAGCCCTGTGTCATTGGGAGCAGATTTTTAGAATAGCAGAGAATAGAAAAGGTTCTGTCGATGTGTCCTAAAGCTGTGCTCCGAACTGTTTTATGGCCTAACTTGATCGGTTACGAAGTGAGACCCGGCTGTGTGAACTCAACCCATTTCAACGTTTTCGAGTATTCTTAGAAGAACTGTCCCAGTTTTTGCATGTGGTAAACAATGGATGCCACGCACAACCAGAGTATGTGAAACCTTCCAGGACTCAAGTCTGACGTCTTAGTTGCGTTGGTTGAAATGTCACTTTTTAACTGGGGCTGTATAGTTGATGGATGCCCTATCAGACTGTGGCTATCTAAACACCACCGTTACCAAGGTAATTGGCAGGAGTGGCACGAGGATAATTAACCCGGTGTGGTAAATGATTGTCTGCTTGGAGCACAGTCACAGGGATTACTGTCCAACTATACCCCCCCCCCTCACCCCCCACTCTAGGAGGCTTCCTCCTCGCATCAACCAATGAAAAGCCTGCTGTTATGTCCCCCAGGGGAGGGGAGGCCAGTCCGGTTTAGGGAGGAAAACAGTTGACTTCATTCTCTTCTCTTAACCCTGGGGCTTCTTTACGAGGCGTTTGTGATGTACTTGACTTGTATTACCAGAGCCCTCAATCCCTCCTAATTGAAATCATGCAGATGACATGGGGGAACTTGGGCTGGGGTTTCAGTGGGAGAGCCCAGTCTTATGCTGCTTGCGGTAAATCATGAGATCTGGAGGGAAACACAGGCCCATCTCTGCCAGTCCTGATGTAGTGAGGCAAGATGTTTCTGTGGTGAATCATTGGCAGACACAGCCATACATCCAGAATGAGAGACCGAGGTGGAGAACAAATGGGACAGGGAGAGAGAGGATCCGGGGAGAGCTATGGTGAGATGGTGGGAAAGACGGCGGCTCCCCAGATCACAAGCTCCTGCCCTCTTGCCGTCAAACAACCCAGATTATGAAAGAGGTGCCTAAAGTTGGGCTCTGAAGTTTTGCTGTCCTCAGCACAGGAATGCAGTGTAAAATGCTGTCCGGTAGGGCTGATGTTCTCCAGCAAGCTATTTTTAAATCCCTATCTCTAAGCCTGCTCGCTGTCAGGCAGAATCATCCAGGAACCTGAATGAAAAGGAGTGGGAGATGTGTGTATGTGTGCCTGTTCGTTACGTGTTTATTAGGCCTGTTACCATGTTCCCCCCCTGAACAGCTCTCCTGCTCTAATGCAGCATGTTGAGTTTGTGTGAGAGAAAGGAACCAGAGAAAGAGAGCAGGTGTCATCTGGTTAATCACACATGCATTAGTAATGACGGAGATGTGCTGTGTTGTAATGAGGAGACTCGTGGTACAGCCCCAGGCAGTGGAGACGTAGCACTGGGAGGGGTTGTTAAGGCCCACACCCCTCCCCTGCCAAGGGCTTGTCAGAAGGTTGATGACTTAGTCTGCAGGAACTGGCTCTCTGCACCCCTTAACACTCCATCAATATTCATCATGCGATATCTTGACGTTTCAGTATTCATGCAGTCTGTTGGCAAGCGTGTACCTTCCAGGAATGCGAGGTTGATTGCCCTTGCTCAAGGGTACTGGAGTTGCAGTTCAACAGAGTGATGGTGCACATTCTGGCAGCACTCGTCTGTCCGTCAGTCACCGAGCAAATCACAAAGGGGACTGAATGAAGAAACCTAGTTTCAGGGGCAAATCATTGCATACTTTTTGTTGTACCTACATGTGTTGTACTTACATAATTGCACACTAAGCTTTGTAAAATGCTCCAGGCCAGCTTCATCGAGGAGGCCCAGTCAGACCATCAGTCAGCCTGGCCGAAGCCTCTCCACTTTGCTACCTGACAGGCATCTGTCTGTGGGGCTAATGGGATTGGCTCCTTGTTTGGGTTGCCTTTGGGCTAGGAGAGGTTAATTTGATGTGACCTACTGGCCACCCGGTGTTTCCCCTGGGTACTGGGCCAGGCCATTTGAAGGACATCAAAGTTATATATACTAGTGGCTTTGTTGTTGCTTGTTTGATTATAACACATCAAGTCATAGTGTGTTTAGTTTGTGTGTGTTCCTTTGCTGTCTTTGTCTTCTATGGTGCCTTCACGTTGAGGAGAATGTTTTTATACATGTGCACTACCAGGGAAGTAACTCAAACTCCCCATCTCTGCTCCCTGAGTAGACACAGATACTGTCCTTTTATGACTGGGCGACTCCTCTTGATTGAAGAGTCGAGGGGTTATCCTCCCGTAGCATCTGCAAGCGTTTGAAGCAAACCTTGTAAAGGCTGAGGGCGATGTGTGTATTTACTGTACTGCTTTCCATCAATGTCAATAGCTCGGGGCGAATCATTTCCCTAACCTGTTTGTCATTATGGTCTCTCTCAATTGCCAAGAGGACCGCGAGGGATAGAGTATCTCTGAGACTCGACTCTCCTAGTGAGAGCCACAGCAGGAAGCCATGACATGTGAACTTCAACCTTTGAACTGCGGAGGGAGTTTAAATGTCACATCTTCCTCCTCCTGGCTGTAGAAGGCCTCAGGACAAAGACGAGTCCACATCAGAATGTGGCTCCTCTAATTATGCCATTAAGAAAGTCTCAAATCCAGGTCCTGGTTCATCCGTCGTACTTTTCGTCATGACAACCTCCTTCAGAGGCCCTTTCTCCAGACGTCCTTCTCATCTGTGTTCTCTCTGCGTCTTGCAGGAAGATCTGTGTCCATTGTAAGTGTCGTCGCGAGGAGCATGTTGTGACGGCCATGCCTTTGGAGATGGAGAAGACGGTCACCAAGCTGATGTACGACTTCCAGAGGAACTCCACCTCTGACGATGACTCCGGCTGCGCCCTGGAGGAGTACGCCTGGGTGCCTCCCGGACTGAAGCCTGAACAGGTACCGGCCCCTCTCGCCCACACGCACGGGCACCACACACACACGGGCACGCTCCCCACACACGCACGGGCACGCTCCCCACACACACACGAGCACGCTCGCCACACACACACGGGCACGCTCACCACACACACACGAGCACGCTCCCCACACACACACGGGCACGCTCCCCACACACACACGGGCACGCTCCCCACACACACACGGGCACGCTCACCACACACACAAGGGCACGCTCACCACACACACACGAGCACGCTCGCCACACACACACGGGCACGCTCACCACACACACACGAGCACGCTCGCCACACACACACGAGCACGCTCACTTGTTGCGTGTGAGGTCATGTGGAAAGGAGAATAGTCCCAGTCGTTGAATTACTTTCTCATTCATTCTGCTTGCAAAATGTTTACTGAATCATTCTTTTTTTTTACTGGCCCTACAAAGCTGAGCTCTACACAAACACATCAAATGGACCGTGCTCTTTTACCATAACCATTTATAAGACTCCAGTGGACTGTAGGTGTGCATATGTGAGCGGGTTCTTTATTGGACTGTGAAGCTTTTTATAGACGGGATTTTCATTTTCTTGATGAACTGACAGCAAGCCTTATTGCCTGGGCAATGAGGTGGTCAATACGCCGTTAGCCTGGACCCGTTTTGGGTTGCCCCCAAGCTGAACACAGCCATTTGTCATTCCCCAAGGGTCACATGTGACCTCCAGTCAATTACCATTCCGTCTGCAAGGCAGCGCTGCACATGCCTGGTGGGCTGGGGAGGAGTCGGGGCTGGCAGAGGAGTTGTGTATTGGATAGCAAAAGCTGAAACCTTTCACCTACATACATGTACAGGAGTTTAATATTTCAGCTTAGTTTCCTAAATTACATGGCATTTGAGAATTGTATTTTCAGTGATCTGTTTTTCATTCTAATTTTCGCGTAGCTGTTGATCTCCTCCCAACTGGGGGCTGCTAAGTTTGTGGAGCCGGTATGTTGTTTGACCTCTGAGAGGGGAGGAAGGCGTCCCATTGAGGGGGTTTTCATCACCCAGCCCTCTGCCGCCACAGAGACAGAGGGTGAATACTAGATCATCTCCTGGATCTGAGCAGTGGGTTTAGATTTCTCCACAGGGACCTGTCTCACTGCTCTGTCCAGACCAGCCTGCTATTCACTCTCTACTGGTGTCAAGTCACCATGTTGTAACTGTAGATGTTTTGCCTAAGCCTGTTGACGCTATTCAATCCGATATGGTTTCCAGATTTGGGGGTAAAGTCGTACATAGGCGTATGTGAGAGCCCTGGCTGTATGTGAGGCTGTACAAACCACACCAAACTCAGCAAAATGTTTGCATACTGAATTATAGACTTCACATTACATATGATTCGTTCCATTCATCATTGCTCGTTCCCGAAACACAGATTTTTATCAAAGGAAGATCTGAGGTTGTCTGACTCTCTTATCCGGCCGTCACTGAGGGAGCTGGAGACATTTTGGGCTCCGGCTCAGGATGCTCCAGCCAATCCACACCCTCTCTGGATGTAAGACCTCATAAAATGTCAGGAAGTTGCCAGGAAACCGCACGTAGAAGCCAAATATGTTCCTAAGCAGCCGTTGCTGATGTATCTCTGTTGCTGCTGGAGCCTGATGATCCACCTAGTGCCACAGGAGACGGCTCTTCCACATGCCAGAAACCTCATAAAGCTTTGAGATTCCTTGGCCAAGAACTAGTAGACCTATTCCACCCTCACTTCATGTTGCATTTCATCTAGTGTGCACTGTGACTGTAGGCAACCATGGCTCCCTGTCTTTTCCTGACATAGTTCAAATGCAGATTTTTTTTTGGAACCTGGCATGTCCTACTCTTCCATGTTGCTAATCGTGTGTTTCTGGAGTGTGGTATGTCCAATAAACACTTCAGCTTGTTGGTACAGTTTGTCAGGACTGGTTACTGGGGAAAGTGTGTCGTTCAAGCCTGCCAGTGAGCAGAGATGAAAAGCAGCTGTGAAGGGGATCCTGCCCGTCACTGGCCCACTCCGACACAAAGACTTACAATCTCCAGAGCCTGTAAAACATGTCCCTCTGCAGATCTGTCTGTTTGGTGTGCTTTCCGATTATAGTTATTATCATACCTGTTCTTCCTGATGGGGATTGGTTTGTGTGTGTGATTGTGTTTGTGTGTGTGTGTCTTCTTCTTTCTATCTTTCTGTGTGTGAGTCTCCTGATTTATCAGTTCTTGACCATGGTTGACTTGTCATAAAGTATGCAGGGCTCCCAAAGCGATTTTATTCCTCATCTTTGGCCAACACGAGTGAAGCCAACAGAAAGCTGCCCAGGGAGCCATTACACAGAGGAAGAACGTCCCGCCATGAACAAGATGATCATTTGATTTCTAAAAACCACAGACAATAACCAGATGTCTCAGATAGGAAGCTTACTGCAAACCTTATTTTACCTAAGAGAACAGAACCCATAAACCTGCCAATTACGATGTAGCCGATGGGCCGGAAATCTATCTGTCCTTCCAGTCAGTACACGCTGAGGCATTTCTTAGTGTATCCATGTTGTCTGTCTTAGGGTGTGTACCGCACCCTAAGACCAGATCCATTGATTTGATAGGCTATTGAAATGGGCCCGCCTGTGGCCTCTTGGTCAGCAGATAGGCTCGATAGGTCGAGGCTAGGTCACTGTGACGTATCCATCAAAGTGCCGTGAGATTGATTCGAGAACTGCCGGCTGTGTAGCCGAGCGCATTTTCTCAAGAGCAACTGCACGGGTTCTAATGACAAGCTTTTTCATGATTGGCCAGACTCGCACACGACAACTCTGACGCGTGTTTTGTATTCTGACACCTTTAGTTTCGCCAATGCTCAAATCTGGACCAAACCTTACAATTAAATATTTGCCTTTTATTGACAGACTGCGATAGCCTACTATTGTTGACAAAAGGGTTTTAGTCCGCCTCTTCACTAACGGAAAGACTACGTTTAGTTGAGTTCTGGTTGTATTATCAATCTGCAGATTGGAGAGAGACTTTAACAGCCCAATACATAAAATGACAAATTTCAGTGCACTGGTTTGTGCAAGTTCTAATGCCAAACATTTGTCAGCGATAAAGTAAGCAAACGGCGCTCGATCGGCCATGACTGACGTCAACGCAGCAAACCACGAGAAGCTGGAATGTCCGGCTTTACGGAGACGTTCTAAACTCCTCCCCGAGGAGCTGCAAGTGGCTCCTCTCGCCGGTCGTTTCATGCAGCCGAGTCGAACACACCTAGTGATTGACTCTCTCTCTCATCTTGCTCTACTCTGTTATTGTCTCCCTCCTTCACATGACACCCCTTCCAAGTTCTGTCTGTTGTCTGCACAGTCCCTCCTAAATCTTCAAGCCTTCGTAGCTCTGGCCTCCCCAGTCCCCTGTGAGCGCTGGCCCTCTTCACGTTGTGCTCCCTGTTCACTGGAATACAGACGCCGCCATAAATATCACCCCAATGACATTCATTGTTGGCTGCCATTGCGTGAGGACTGTAGAATGTCATTTCAAATAGCGGTAGTGACATGAATCCTCTAGCCGACACACACGTTTAATTACTGTATGTATCTGCATGTGTGTGTGTGTGTGTGATGGGAAGGAGTTAATGCATCCATGTCAACATGCTCGGAGGGAGAGAGGGAGGGAGGGCGAGAGAGGCCAGGCTCCATTAAGTCTAAATCGGACGGGCCATAAATCAAAGTGATTGTAAATGTGTGTGTTGTTGCAGTGTGTCCTTAGTGTGTGTTATGTTGCGGTGTGTCCTGTGTGTGTGTGTGTGGATGAGTTGGTTCTATGCTTGTGTCCTCTATACTCTTGTACTACCCCCCCTCCCCTTCTCCATCTCCCCTTCAGGTGCATCAGTACTACAGCTCCCTGCCTGAGGACAAGGTGCCCTATGTGAACAGTCCAGGAGAGAAGCACCGCATCAAGCAGCTGCTCCACCAGCTGCCCCCCCACGACAATGAGGTGAGCCCCCCCTCCTCCCGGGGACCCCGGGCCCCTCACAGATAAGGGGCCACAGATAGGGGAGGTGGAGGTTACAGAAGGGACATCAGTCTCTCCATCGTCTGGATGTGTTTACAGGCTAGTCTGTAGGAACGCAAACACTGCTGGTGGTCATGTGTTGTAATGTGTGTGTGTGTGTGTGTGTTTAGGTGCGTTACTGTAACGCTCTGGATGATGAGGAGAAGAGGGAGCTCAAGCTCTTCAGTAACCAGCGCAAACGGGAGAATCTGGGCCGGGGCAACGTGAGACCGTTCCCTGTGACGATGACTGGAGCCATCTGTGAACAGGTACAGACACCCTCGAGCTTTCTCAGCTTCGCAGGGTGAGAAAGGAACACATACACACCACACACACACACACCACACACACACACACACCACGCACACTGTTTCTGTCCAGCTGCTTTGCCAGGCCGGATGACACGCTGGCATCCACATCAGTGCTCGTCTTCATTCTTGGATCTAACTTTGACCCTAACTTATTTAAAACACCAGACACAGGTTCCTGCATCATCTCCTTAACGTACAAGACAATCCTTTCTTCTTTTTGCTGTTTTGAGACATTCACATTGAAACTGACCTTTTTTTCAGTAAGAATTGAATATTAAATGTGAACACTTAGTCTATCCTTCTGAAAATACAAAAAAGTGTACCCCAAGACCAAGTGTTCTATCAAAGATTCATCACCTTGCGGATGTTCTCTTGGCCTCGTATGACTGTATTATACAGTGTGGTAGTGTTCACCCAGTTCCACACTCCTCAACCCCCCCGCCACTGATTTACAGGAGCCCTGAGAGCCCCAGACAACCAGCACTATGTCTGTGTCACTCGCGTGTGTACCTGCTTTATGTCCCATGTTTCTCATTGGCTCAGCACATAGCTCATCAAATACGCACGCACGTACACCACGCACCCAAACACACACTGCAGTGTGTGAAGGAGCAGATTGTTCTGAGAGCGTGTATTGATTTAATCCCATCCCCCCACTGACCTCCATGCATCCATGAGGCAGTTAGATAACCTGATTGTAACTCTCTCGCCCCCTCCCTTTCTCTCCCCTCCCACCCCTTTCAATCCCTCCTTCACTTCTTGACCTCTTCCTCTCTGTCATTCTCTCCTTCGTCCTCTCTCCTCCACCTCTCGCCATCTTCCAATCCCTTCCTCCCCGCCTGTCTTTATACTGTCTGACTCTCCCTCCCTCATCCACCTCTCTCTCTCTGTCTCCATCTCTCCCCCTCCCTCATCCACCTCTCTCTCTCTGTCTCCATCTCTCCCCCTCCTTCCTTAACCCCTCCCTCCCTCATCCACCTCTCTCTCTCTGTCTCCATCTCTCCCCCCCCTCTCTCAACCCCTCCCTCCTCCCTCTCTCGTGTTCCTGCCGCTCCGCTCCTGTCAGTGTGGAGGACAGATCAACGGCGGGGACATAGCGGTGTTTGCGTCGCGGGCGGGTCACGGCGTGTGCTGGCACCCGGGCTGCTTCGTGTGCAGCATGTGTGACGAGCTGCTGGTGGATCTCATCTACTTCTACCAGGAGGGCAAGATCTACTGTGGCAGACACCACGCAGAGAGGCTCAAACCTCGCTGCACGGCCTGCGACGAGGTACGGCCGCTTCTCACACACACACACACACACACACACACACACACACACACACCACGCACACGCACACGCACACGCACACACACAGGCCCAGCTAGAGTCACCTGTGGTAAACTCCCAGCTTGGCTAAATACACTGGCTAAAACATGGGAATAATTAAGAGGAAGCCATGCAGAATTCATCGACCCACCCCATCAACACATGAACATTGATGACAGGCGGGATGAGGTAATACAGTAGTCGTATTCTGGGAGAGTGGGGGGAGGTGGAGCAGGGAATACCAGCTACCTGGCCTTGGAGCCTTTGTCCTGTCAGTTCTGGTAATTGGCTTGGAGCAAAGAAGGGGGTGGGGGGGGGGACTTTCCAAGAATACTCGCCTTGATAAATGATACCTTCCTCGTCCCTCACTCCTCTCATCCCCCCTCTCATCCCCCCTTCTTCCTTCTAGATCATCTTTGCGGACGAGTGCACCGAGGCAGAAGGACGCCACTGGCACATGAAGCACTTCTGCTGTTTCGAGTGCGAGACGGTGTTGGGCGGCCAGCGTTACATCATGAAGGAGGGCCGGCCCTACTGCTGCTCCTGCTTCGAGTCCCTCTACGCCGAGTACTGCGACTCCTGCGGCGAGCACATCGGTAGGCCCCCCCCCCGCCAGCACGCCATCCATCACCGCCACAGCAGACGGCGAAGGGAACGCCAGTGCCGCGCGCTAGCGTCGACACGCACCACGTATAAGATGAATGAGGGGCTGGTTTCAGCTGCAAGACCAGAGTAGCGCTGGGAGAGAGTGGAGGAATGACCTGGTTTAAGCTCAGAGTTAGACGCGAGAGGAGAGTCTGCAGGTGACCTGGTTTTGCTTCGGCGTTTCAGCATGACAGGATGTGATGTCATGCACAGAGTTAGCCTAGCGTTAAGACACCCGTGGGCAAAGGGCAGGCTGAAACATGGGCTCCATTGTACACGGTTACTCCATGGACCAGCCATAAATCCAACACACAGCACAAACCTACCCTTAAACATAATACAAAACATACTTTCATGTGTACTGTATTTATTATAAAGCAACTTCACATGTATTGTACCTTCTCCAATATGGATGGAAACTGAACACATGGTCACATCGACAGACACGTCGACCACGGTCTGTGTGAGAGGTAGAGCTGAGGGTGTGAGCAGCACATTCTCCTCTGGCTCCGTGCCACCGTGAAGCCTTCCTGTCAGACCCACGCTGGCCTCTCTTTGTCAGGATCCCCAGCTGGGATCTGGCACGGCCCCTCGCTACAAATTTGCTCTGTAATTATTTCTCAGACAGGATACAGAAAGTATTTGGGTGAAACTGATTATAATTTGAAACCATCAGAAAACATGTTGAAACCAGATGGCAGCCATTAGCGACGAGCCCTTCTCCTCCAGCAACTCTAAACATACTTAGAATGCAATGTGTTTATATAACACTAGGCATTCCAGTTAATGAGTTTGCCTCTAAACTCCAGATTTAAGTGTCGTAGCCTACGGGTTTGTTCACCTCTCTCTCTCGTCAAGGAAAGGCTATTAACTGGAAACGGCTATTAATGAAGAAAATCCCCTTTATAATGATTGCATGCTGCCAGACGAGCGACACCACAAACAGGGAAGTGAACGGACCTCTCGTTTCGACCGTTTTTCGTAGCTACTGTTATACTGACCCACGCGTCCTCCCTCCTACAGGCATCGACCAGGGTCAGATGACGTATGACGGCCAGCACTGGCACGCCACCGAGGGCTGCTTCTGCTGCGCCCGCTGCAAGCGCTCTCTCCTGGGACGGCCCTTCCTGCCCAAGCAGGGCCAGATCTTCTGCTCGCGCTCCTGCAGCCTGGGGGAGGAGCCCAACGGCTCGGACTCCTCCGACTCCGCCTTCCAGAGCGCCCGCTCCACCAGGGAGTCCCGTCGGAGTTCCAAGGCCGGGAAGGCGGGAGGAGGAGGACATGGGAGGTTCTCTGGGGAGGTGGATCCTCTCTCCCTGCAGATGGACCTGCTCAGTCTGTCCAGCCAGACGCCCAGCCTGACCCGCGAGCCTCCCTCCTGGCAGAACCAGATCCAGGGCGGGGAGGGCTACCCCTACGAGGGGCGACCAGACACCACCGCCAACCCCACCCCACTGCAGCTGCTCAGCCAATGTAACATCAGGACTGCATATAACTCCGCCTCCTCCGGCCAGGGCGTCCAACAAGACCACAGGGCCAAGGAGAGAGGCGTCACCAAGAGACCACCCATCTCCGCCATGAAGGGCCAGTCTATGAACGAGAACTGGTTTCACCAAGGTCCAGAGGACTATTACCAGGCCAAGCTGAAACCCCAGCAGAGCTTCAGCGAGGCTCCCCACAGCGCGCAGCAGCGTAACGGCTTCTCCGACAAGCGCTCCATCAGTCTGCACGGGTTCCAGAGGGAGAGGGAGGTGGTGGCTTCCGCAGTTGGGGCGGAGCAGGAACCCGATCAACGCACTTAGCTTCACGGAGCAGCTCACCCCTCTGGAGCAGACACCCCGAGGCTCCATGGAGTCCCTGGCCCTGTCCAACGCCACAGGTACCTGCACGAGGCCACACTCACCTGCACTAGGCCACACCCACCTGCACTAGGCCACACCCCCACCCTCCCCAGGTCAGAGCAGGACCAGCAAAGATGCCGTCTGTGCTGGGGGTCCTCTTTAGCCCAGTGTATTCATGTAGAAGTGCAAATTGCAGACATTTCACTTTGCTGTGCTAAATGCGAGGCCTTCCGTGATTGATTCGCTCTAATCTACCTTTTCTTTCTTTCTCCCTCTTTTTTTTCTTCTCTCTCTCTCCTTCTATCTCTCTCTCTCTCTCCAGGAAACTCTGCAGATGGAGGAGGGCGACGGCAGGAGCACCTCTCTCGTTTCTCCATGCCCGACCTGAGCAAAGACTCTGGCATGAACGTGTCGGAGAAGAGCAACATGGGCACACTCAACTCCTCCGTCCACTTCCGCAGCTCCGAGTCCCTGCGTAGTCTGACCTCCGGCCAGCCCTACCTGGAGATGGAGCCCCCTATGCCCCCCCAATACCCCCTGCAGTACTGCGAGTCCCCTGGCAGGGGCGTGGGCCGTCTGCCCCCGGGCTTCACCTACCAGGAGGAGGACCAGGTCAGTCTGGTGAGCAGCGCCAACGCCGCCCGCCTCCCGCCCATCAGCGAGCGCACGCGCAGACAAGGAGGAGGGGGGGGTGTGGCCACGGACATGGACGCCCCCGAGGACACGCCCCAGCGCCGACGACATCACCACCACCACCGCTCCCGGCGGTCCAGACGCTCCCGCTCGGAGAACGCCCTCCACCTGGCGGCGGAGCGTAGGGAGAGACCCCAGGAGAGACCCCAGCTGCGTTTCCGCGAGGACTACGACCAGTTCCCCCCTCCCAGGGGCGCCAGGGAGCCGTTCGGGGGCGGAGGGACGCGGTACCAGCCCCAGCAGTTCAGGCCGTGCCCTCGCACGACCTCCGACCTCACCCTGCAGAACCCGGTGGGCAACCGGCGCCTGGGGCCCTACTCCTGGGACGACTACGAGGACGAGTGGTGCTCCACCTGCTCGTCGTCCTCAGAGTCGGAGGACGAGGGCTACTTCCTGGGCGAGCCCATCCCCAGGCCGGTGCAGCTGCGCTACCTCAGCAGCCAGGAGCTCCTCCACAAGTACACCTCCGCCGGAGGGGCGGGGCCTCACCAGCTCAGCGGCCGAGGGGGGCAGCTCCACACCCGCAAACGCAGGAAAAGCAAAAACTGCATTATTTCTTAACACCGGCCCCCTCTGCCTGAATGTGGACCAGTTAACACCCGGGTACACACTAAAGGTGTGTTTTGAGAACCGAACACAGCCGGCTCTAGGAAGTTGTTGAGTGTTTCGTGTTGTGCGGTTAACCGTGTGTGATGATGCAGTTGGGTAAACAGTTGGCGGCGCAAATGTTTCGCATGTTTATCCTCTTAATATTTCTGATGTGTGTTCATGCTATTTCTCGGACTCTCACACATGTGCTTTTTAATAAACCATCATGTTATTCCCAGCAGTTATGATAATGCCATTTCCATGCAGCTACAGTCAGTAAGGTACAGACAGTCTAGTTATGGTCCAGCTTTTTTCATGCAATGTGATTTGAAGAGACAGTAAATCAGTTTATGATGTGTACATAGGTAAGTGAATAGATCAATTCTCTTAAGTTAAGTTATGTAAATAGTATTGTAAATGAGGTCCCACATATTTTTATATTTTGTATGGATAGAATCATTTATGTATTAAATATCTATAATGTAGAAATAGACAAATGCATGCATGCTTATTTGATGATCTGGTTCTGCGTTGGAATAAAGGAGTCTATGTGAGTGCCAAGTGCTGTTTCTTTCAGGAGAGACTGGTGTTTCTTTCAGGAGAGCCTGGTGTTTCTTTCAGGAGAGACTGGTGTTTCTATCAGGAGAGCCTGGTGTTTCTTTCAGGAGAGCCTGGTGTTTCTTTCAGGAGAGCCTGGTGTTTCTTTCAGGAGAGCCTGGTGTTTCTTTCAGGAGAGACTGGTGTTTCTTTCAGGAGAGACTGGTGTTTCTTTCAGGAGAGACTGGTGTTTCTTTCAGGAGAGACTGGTGTTTCTTTCAGCAGAGACTGGTGTTTCTTTCAGGAGAGCCTGGTGTTTATATCAGGAGAGCCTGGTGTTTGTTAACTATTCTCCACACTGAACAGTCCCCTCCACCTTCTGCTCTGTGTGAGTGAAACTGTCGATAAGTCACACCTCATTACCTGCCATATCCCGATACTGATGGAAGCATCGATAGTCACTATGTGATGATGATGTGTACTTGGCTGCCGTAATGTGTTGGCAGTGAGATTTGTATTATTGTTCTAAGCCCCAGTAAGATATGCATTTGCTGACGAAGCTCTACGGATTAACACTTGAATCATATGCTGGCAAATTAGTACTAATTAATATTCATTCTGATGAAACTACTATTGCCCCTGTGGTCAATTGATTCTCAGGAAGTAAGACTTCCTCATATTAGCTATCTGTATCGCACATCGTTTCATACCCAAAGTGTTTGGATTGACACTTCTTCCACTTGTGTCTTAGACCTTTAACACTGGACAGGTTGAGCCACACTCTAAATTGGATTCCCTCTTAGGTCCATGTGGTCAACGGATTATTGTTGGACCACATCTCTTAATCTGTGAATGTACACACACACAAATGCACGCACACATACACACACACCTCTGCTCCACTTTTGAAACCTAGGTACTTAGCCTCAGTCTCTTGATTAAAGGCGATGGGGCACTAATGCTGTTGACATGATGGCCACATTAGCGGCTTTAAAGGAGCCTTCGTAGGAAGACATTATGCTCCAGCCTCTCTATATACTTTGCGGTGGACAAATAACTTTGAGGGAGGGCGGGATTTGTCATTTTGTCTGCTGTGTTATGACAAAAAACAGCTGCACTAACATGTGAGACACATTAGGGCTGTCCTCTGATGACTTGGCCTGGATTCTGCCGTAATCTCGCTTTCTCCAGCCCTGCAGCAGGCCCCTGTGATGTCCACCCGGCTGACGACTGTCACAACGTCCTTTCCAAAGTCATAAACCTCCGGGGAACAGAAGAATCATAAAAGCATCACTATCGTCCCTTATAAAGAGGTTATGGATCTAAACACATGGTTTCCTCTCTTAGGGGGCAGCTGAAACTCATTTGAATCTCATCAGAGCAGAATGTTACCTAATCAACCCGGCCCATATATATTTCTTCCTTCCCTCGTTCCTGTCGGGCCCCAGCATGAGGACAGCGAGGGGAACGCAGGGCGCTGTCGGAGGCTCCGGGGTTCTGTGGCTTCTCCGTGGGTTTAATTAAAGCAGAGCTGAAGATGGAGATACTGTGCTAGGGCTGTTCCAGATTGTGGCCATATGCTTTCTGGGTAGTGCCACAGAGGGGCATCATGGGGGGATAATCCCTGAGTCGTGGATAGTGACAGTGGTGGACTCTGTGGACAGACTGGCATTGATGAGACACACGTGTCCTGTTCCCTCTGGGAACGCGGTGCATCCAGAGGGGGAGCTGGGTGGACATGTGGGCTGCAGCAGAGTAGGGAGAGACAGACGTCTCCAGACGATCAACATTACGCTCTAGCCTGGAGCGATGCTCGTCATGGGCTGCTATGGCAACCGGACGTCCAACATTTGTATGAAGCTTGTTTAAAAAAAGGTGAACTGTTCCAGGTTAAAGAAACGGGAAAAGTGAAGTGTGCTTCTAGTAGGTAGCCTTTCTAGTTTTAAAATAGCCCAATTGAAGGTTTATCTTAGTTTCTTGTGATGAAAACCTCAAACGGAGGTATGTCTGTGAGATCTTGTGACTGGCAGCCTTTCATGGCTCATTGACGACAGGAGCGGGACTCGGATGATTCCAAATGAGTTGCTTTTTAAAGAACGTCTTCAGAATGTGGCAGCCAATTAACCAATGTTCCTTACATTCCATTGGCCCAGGCATGCAAAGGCCTCCAGGGTCATGTGACTGTGCTATACTTGGCAGCATGGGAGAGTGCCTCAGACAGAACCCTGAAAGAGTCTGAGGTTTGCGTGTCGTACGTTTGGCCGTTGTCTGAGGGGCAGGATCGCTCTGTCAGTGGAGCCTTGTCTGTTGTTGGCTGAGAGAGACAGTCATGTGTTTCTTTAGAACAGCAATCCATGTTAATTTGAAGGTGTGTCAACATTAGACATCCAAGTTGTCTGTTTCTTAGGGTTTTGAATGGCCAAAAATATCAGACGTCAAATCTAATCGTCAAATGTCAAAAGTGTCATATTGATGGTTAGATGTTTGTAGCAAAGGTTTTATCTAGACACCGAGTCTTGGTGTGACCATTCCAATTCCAGGCTATGTTCTTGTGAATGGCTGTAAGCTGAAAAGATGTTGGTTTGTTTGTATATTCTCTCATCTCGCTGCTGTGCATCTTTGAGCACATATGTCAGTTGTTGTCTATTTGTAAAAAAGTCCAAATGAAGCTGGAACAGTTGTTTTGGAAGTCTCTGACAGACATAATTACCGGTCCTTAAGAGATAAAGGGCTGCAAATTACAGCTCAGCTCAGAGCAAACTAAAATAGCCAGATTCAATTATTTACAACTGAAGAATGCTGGTGTGTTATCTTCACACACACACAGTGCTCACAGACACAGTGCTCACACACCACGCTCACACACAAAAACCCACAGTGCTCACAGACACACACACAGTGCTCACACACACTCACACACAGTGCTCTCACACACACACAGTGCTCACAGACACACACACAGTGCTCACACACACACACACACACAGTGCTCACACCACGCACACACAGTGCTCACCCCACACAGTGCTCACACACACACACACACACAGTGCTCACCCACACAGTCCAGTTCCAGTGAATAGAAGACGCGTGACAGGAATGGCCAAGCCTTCACTGGTTCCTCCTCCTATATTATCATGTGTTCCCAATTACTATGTTAAGAATGCATACACTCTCACACAACAATTAAAGTAGCGTTTGACCTTCACTCTCTACAATGTGGACATGGATGGAAATGGGATGTTTATTTATTAAACCCATCCATTTTTCAACTAGATAATTGGTATTGTTTAGATATTGATTTAGGTATTGTAGTAGTGATGGTGTGCTAGCCCACTCTTGAGTACAGTCGTGGCCATAAGTTTTGGCAATGACAAATGTTGTGTTTTGCAAAGTTTGCTAGTTCAGTATTTGAGGAAAATATTTTCACATGTTTCTATAGAATACTGGAATACAATAAGGAACATTTCATATTTTTTGAAGCTTTTTTGGGGGCGAACATTTTCAATATATGCAAATAGTCCCCTCTTTCAGTCAATCTGCTCTTAAAATCCAATCAGAATGATAGAGTGATTTCACCTGGCTAGAACTTGTTCACACTTTCCCCTGTGCTGATGATATGACTTACTGAAATTATGTTAGCATTTTATGCCAAGGCCCAGCAAGCTTTGCAAACACAAAATGTCGCTCCCCATACTTTTGGCCACAGCTGTATTTTCCCATATTCTGATCTGGCCATGAGGGGGTAATTGGTGTCCATGACCTATAATCCCCTTTATAAACATATAGGAACCAGAGGGCAGAGGTGGATTTCTCGACCGATGACCTCCCAGAATCCTTCTTGGTAAATATTGCGTTGACTCGTCCAGTCTTGCCTGAGTGTCTCTGGCCCTTCTGGAGCCCACTCCTCTCCTGAGGCTATGCTGTTAATACTGTGTGACAGTAACCCCTCTGTTTGGTATTAACTCCATCTGCTAGCCCCTCTCCTGCACTCACACTGGGACTCCTGCACCCTCTCAAACCACCACTCACTGCTGGAACAGTCTGGAAGCACAAGAACCAAGACCGAAAATGTATGTGGCAACCGTCAAACGTGTTCGTCGACACGTTTGAGTGCAAGCTAAAGGTTTCACTATTAATGTAACTTCAGCTGTGTGGCTGTGCCCCTGAACAAGCCGTTACCCTGGTTAGCTTGAGGCTGCTTTTTTATGGTTTAGGTTCATGATGTATTTGCTGATCTGACACATTCACCATTCTGCCATGAGGCTGTGCCAGTTTTTGTCTGGTTAATCCTCAGATCAAACGACTTGGGGGCAACTCATCATAATAGGGAGTGGCATGCTGGGTACCTTTATTCCTTGGTGCCAGAGGGGTCCGTCTGGTTCATGATGTCACGTCCCCGGCCCCCCGGCAGTGACTCATTAACGAGCTTAGGTCCCGGGAGGGGTCCCATCTGTGTGCCACCTGCACTAAATCACCACAACTACATAGCTTCTCTCTCTCGCTCTCTCGCTCTCTCGCTCTCTCCTTCTCTATCTTTCTAACCCTCTCCCTCCCCCTCTCTCTTTCCACCTCTCTCTCCATCTCTCTTTCCCTACATTTCCCCAAACCTATCGTGATGAATCGGCCTCTTTAGCCCTCAGCTGTAAATGAGCCAGAGATAGTCTGTGATCTTCTTGTTTCAGGGTGTATTTTCCTCCGAGCTCCCGCAGGCTGCTGCTCGCTCTAATCAGTGGTTCATGGCAGATGCTGTGGTTGAAACCATGACCAACCTAGAGGACTGAAAAGACACACAGCACAGGACAGTGTAAACACAAGCCCCATACATGCAATACATCGACGTTACTACATTTATAAACAACTACCCTTGGTGTTGTCCCCCTCATTTTTTCCCGAATGACCTTCAGTTTCGGGTATGCCTTTCTAGAATGATCTACAGTGACCCCCTAAATCCTTCACATCCACTAGATTATCCCCCACTTAGCAAAAGCACCTTTTCAACAAAAGAAAATCTCAACTAAGTGGCCTTGGGTTTTGAATCCTACGTCGACCCCCCCTGTCCTTGACACTGCATTAACCCGGAGCGATTCCGTGACCTTTCAGTAACTACATTACAATTAGCACGTCTCCACTGAGTCCCATTTCATTAACGCTTACGTTGGCTTCCTCTGTTGTTTTCAACGGGTTCGTGTTTTTTCTGGAGTGCGTCCAGTGTTCCCAGGCAGGAAGTGAGACAGTTAAAAACAGGGACCTGGCCCACTTCTCACCTGACAGTCCCAGAGGAGCTCCTACTGCAGCAGGCTTCACTGCTCTGCAGAGGCTCTGGTTTTAGCAAAGGCTCTAAGAGAACCTCAAATACCACCAGGTCTTATAAAACCGCTTCAAGCTATGCCCCTGATTACTCAGAATAATGGTGTCCGTTTCATCTCTTTAGTCAACTAGAACAGGAAGGTCAACAGGAAAGCATGGGACAACAGCCACTCAATGAGGATTCATAGTCGGATTATTTGTTTTATTCTGATAAAATACTACCAACAAATTATTCCACTATCAAATGACAAATGACAAATAGAAAACATGGACTACATAAGACATAGGCCAGTGCTATTGTGTGTCACAAGAACAGATCCCGATGCCTTGTCACCCTGTGTCAAGTGGGCCCACTGTGCTGTCTTGTGGTTCTAACTATGCAGATTGACTGCGCCATCTGTTGATGTTTTTGTGTCATTACAACCCTTTTGGGGCACTGAAAAGTGTGCCACACTTAAATGCAAAAATATATCATTTCGGTGGACAGAATTAATTTCTGTCAAAAATGACAAACAACTGTCACTTTGCACACAAAAAAAACACAAGTCTTATGTCTTCTTCTAATTATAAAGCTATCTTTTATTGACTAGCAACAGTATGGCTCTAATGTTGTCCTGATCATGTCCCTACCTAAGCAGCTGTCCTTCCTATTAAAGACTACCAGTGAAGAAGCACAGAAATCTCAGTGGCTGAAATCACAGTGACTGACCAGCCAAATCTTTGAGGCGGAGCCGTTATCCTCTAATTAATCCTCTGGTTAATCCCCACCAGAGATAACGAGGTACAGCGGGACGCCAACACAGCATCTCTCCCCGGGCCAAGATAACGTCAATCAGCGGGCATCCTGGAGAGGGAGCAGTGCGGCTTCCGTGTTTAAGGGCTAATGAAGAGCTCCGGTCCTGGGGCAGCTGGTGGCCGGTGATAAGGGGGGTGAGAGCCCTCAAAGAGCCACATGATGATGGAAGTCTAGGGAGCCGCTGTAGAAGCGATGGGAAGCTTCTGCATGTCCTGCAGGCTGATTGGCTGGTCTGAAAGCTTCATGCTTTTGGGGTTATTGGAGGAGTTTCTCAGAGAGGAGCACAGGGAGCTGGGAGTGTTAGAGATTCATTAAGCGAAAGTGATGGTTTTTTTCAATGGACGTGATCTTTGGAAAAGAAAACACACACCAGGCAAATAATTCCTATATAAACTGCAAAGCCATGATGTGTTATGTAGCAGTACCTATGAAGAAGAAATGAGATGCAGTACATCTTACAAGTATATTCTTTAATATACTTAATAGCTCTTTTCTTGGTCATACTCAACCTATCATCAATGAGCCATGAGTAGCACCTAAAACATTGTTCCCTTCTTCCAGCAGTTCTTCATATGTGACACCTCAGAATCTGGTCTCTATGGCTTTATTATCACAGGGGGGTTTCCCCCACAAGTGAATGTTCTGGAACTCCTCGCTGATCTCCAGCAGGGTTCTGCCTTTGGTCTCCGGGACGATGAAGAAGACGTAGGAGGCGGCCAGCAGACACATGCAGGAGAAGAACAGGAAGCAGAAGGATTGCAGCTCCACCTGCAGACACCAGGAGACAGCTGCAGCGTAGGCAGGAAGAGCATCTCACTTCTCACCTCCTGTCACTAAGCTCCTGTTGTATTGTTCCATTCAGAGCCAAGACACTTATCACTTATCAGTTAAACCTCGATTCCCTGTGATTCGGTCTACATTAGAGCTCACATGAACAGCTAGTTCATTCAGACGTGACCAAAGTTCTGAGTTGATGACTTACAAGGAGAAAGGGGAAGGCCAGGCCCAGGATAGCGAAGCCTAGCCAGCGCTGGATACCTACGAAGACAAACGCTGCTGGCCGGCATGACTGGATGAAAAGCTCATGGGTGAGAGACGGCAACACTCCAGCTGTAGACAGACCCAAGGAGGAACGATTCAGATCAACAACCCCAACCTTGGATGTGTATTACTGTAACTATGACACCATGGAGGGTATCATTCTGACCCAATACAATCCATACTGCATTTACTATATTGTAGACATACCTGGTCCTCCACTATAGAAGATTATGAAGAGGAATATCAAGCCAACAGTGCTGTATGGAATCCAGTAGCTGTGGTCCTGGAAGCAGATACATAACAACAACATAATGGACATAAAGGGCCACACTTTAACGGTGACATTTGTGACCGTGGCTCCCGCTGCTCATGTATATAACCTACTGTATGTCACATCATTTTGGTATCAAAGTGAGGTAAGGTCCCCAAATACATACCCAAACACCCCCAACCACACACACACACACACACACTAGCCCCCTTCCGCCACAGAGCTCAGAGGTCACCTTGAGGTTGAGCGTGGCGGTGATTAATACCATGATGGCCGACATGGCTCCGAAGCCCCCCCCAGAGCAGCGGCCTCCTCCCCACACTCTCGATCAGCAGGCCCTGGGGGACAGGGAGACACACAGAGAGCTGTGGCAGCCCTCTCACAGGGGAGGGAACCAGAACCCACCGCCACAACTTTCCCCATCCATCTAACGCCCGGGTGCGAGGACAGCGGAGACAGCAGAGTTAAGAGGTCTCCGGGATGATTTATCGTCGGGAACCCCCAAGAGAGGCCGTGGCCTCTTAGTGACAGAGTCCACCTGTAGAGGAGCCGCCGCTGCTGGATTTAGGGGACGATCTCAGCCGTTACAGTCCTGTTAGCGATACAATCTCGTTTGGTTGCTAGGGAAGGGTGGAAATACCTCCTCTGCAGGTGTGATTGTGGTGTTCATGTGTAAGCGGTGCTTTTCCCCAGGACTCACACACGTGATGGAGGTGAGTACCTCAGCCGCTCCCACACCCAGCGTCACATAGCGGACCTTATCCTGGGGAATACCAGCGTTCAGGAAGATGTCATAGGAGAACACACTGATCTGAGGAGAGAGAGAGAGAGACATAGGACAAGAGCTAACTCAGTTGATTAGAGTACATATAGTTCCTCAGGTGGCGATATAAAGCAGCGTAGATAATGCCAGCCTGCTCCAGAAGAAATGTAAATGTTTGGCATCCTTACAGCCGAGAGGCCAGAGAACTGGATGCAGCCGTAGATCACCATCATGGTGAGCAGCTGCCAGCGTACACTCCTGTCTCTCAGCAGCTCCAACAGGCTCTTGGAGTGAACCCCCCTAATGGCAGTCTGCTCCATCACCATCTCTTGAATCTCCAGCTTGTAATCACCTCGGCCCCACAGACTCTGAAGAGCTGGGGACACACGCAAGAATTTCAGATATGTATGATCACCCAGCATGGCTCATAATGACTGTATTTTGTTTGGCAATACTTTAGGGGACTCAAAAATGTACATGTCAACTCAGATATTCTCCTACATTCAGTATAATTACGTTTTTTACACTTTTGCATAGCACTCAGTGTTCCATTGTTTCAGGTATTGCAGTTGTTGCACTGTCCAAAGGCCCTTTGGACAGTGGATTTCAGCATGAATGACTGTGCAGAAATATCCCAACCTTTTTTGCATGCCTCTGTGTCTCCCTTCTCTATTAATGAGTATCTGGGGGCCTCGGGAAAGAAGGGCAGGGTGACCAGCTGAACAACAGAGAAACACGTTGGGACACACAGGAGGATGTTCCACAAGTCCTCACGGCCAAGAATCTCCCTGAGAAAACGCAATACCCACCGTTAAGTCTATTCAATAAATCAATACATATCTGTTAAGATATTGTGTATTACATAATACTACATTGATTGGTTAACCACAAGCACAACGGAAAGCAACAATGTGGTGATACTAGGGAAAGTCAGATGATTATTATATTGTACCTTAGACCAGCAACTTGTCCTGCAAGTTTACCCATAGAGACGAAGGTAGCTGAGGTTAGAATGACTAAACCTCTGATCCTTTTGGGGGAACTCTCTCCCAAGTAAATGATATGGAGGTTTGCTCCTAAACCTGAGTTTGACACACACAAGTAACACTGACAGCCTGACATCTAAGTGATTTTGTTGTAATAACAGATGATGATTCAACTTTCCATTCAGGCTATATTAAGTCGTCTATGGTAGACCTACCTGCTGTGAATCCATACAGGAATCGTGCCACTAGGACCATCTCAAAGGAATTGGCTTCCTTGCTTGTAAACATGATCACTGAAGCAACAATGCCTATTACGTTGTTGTAAATCATGGCTCTCTTTCTGTAGATAAAACCAAGTTGTACATGGGCAACATTATATTTGATCTCCCGGTATACATTCAGTTAGATGGTCAATTCATTCATTACATGTTCTCTGTCCCAGAGGATGGTCTCCTTCGTGTTGAAAAATGGGCCAATTACCTCCCAAATGCCTCAGCTACACTTCGAACACTCACAGAGCCAAAGAGCCCTCCTACAGCATAGATGGACACGACAGCTGACCAGATGAGCGTGACCGTCTGTGAAGGTGCAGGCTCCTCGTATCTCCCAGACCAACTGCTATTGATGAAGCGTTGGATGTACTGAAAACACATACGAGGTCAAAACAAGTGTTGTGTACCCCAAGCAGAGATGGGAAATAACAAAGTACTTATGTACTTATGTAGATTTGTCTGGTATCAGTATTTTACTATTTATTTTTCTGACGACTTTTTACTTTCACTCCCTCATTATTTGGACACAAATCTGTACTTTCCACTTCTTACATTTTCAAACCAGGCGTGTTACTTTAGTTTAAATCTGTATTTGGTGGCATGATGAATATGATTTCTTGTCATTACAACACTGTTGTTACACTGTCATTACACTGTTATTATGTTGTTATCCGACTGTTATTACACTGTTATTACACTGTTATTACACTGTTATTACACTCTTGTTACACTGTTATTAAACTTTAATTACACTGTTATTATGCTGCTATCCCACTGTTATTACACTGTTGTTACACTGTTATTACACTATCATTACACTGTGATTACACTTTTGCACTGTTGCAGAGATGGGAAGTAACTTCAGAAAAATGTTCTGTCCACTTCTTACATTTTCAAACCAGGCGTGTTACTTTAGTTTAAATCTTTATTTGGTGGCATGATGAATATGATTTCTTGTCATTACAACACTGTTGTTACACTGTCATTACACTGTTATTATGTTGTTATCCCACTGTTATTACACTGTTGTTACACTGTTGTTATGCTGTTATTACACTGTTATTACACTGTTCTTACATTGTTATTACACTGTTATTACACTGTTGTTACACTGTTGTTACACTGTTATTAAACTTCCATTACGTAATGATTACACTGTTGTTACACTGTTGCACAGTAGTTACTTAAGTATATGTCAGAGCCAATAATGATTTACTTTAACTTGAGTGAAAAGGTGCAGTCAGTACTTTTACCAGTCTTTTTAAACATGACTATCTGTATGTACTTTTGCCATCTCTGCCTACAAGTTTGTTCTAAAGCCTGTCAACATGTACCACAGCAGATGTTCATTCGGAATATTCTGAGTTGTGTGAAGTGTACCAAGATGGGGATAGTCATGAACCTTGAACAAACGGTGCATTCACCATCTGTGCCCTGCCAAGTAATCTCACAGCAGGTTAGCTTCTCATTCATCCTACTATTTTAGAAAGTACTGACACAATCATTTAAATTCATGAGTGCATGGAGCAGGACTACATCCCTCTTCCATTTATTCTCAACAACTGGTAGATTATACTGAATGAAGAAATGTTCATCTTACTGGTGAGGGTGAACTGAGGACGGTGACATGGAAGCCCGTTTTGAAAGGATCCTCCAATCCCCAGAACTATGATGAACAACCACGCATTGCCATGGGTCTGGAAGGTAGGACAAGAGAGGTGTGTGCTTCTCTGTCAAACTGTACTCATACCTTTAACATCATTTACCATATAAAAATGTTACACTAGACATTGTACTATAATTTTATAGGGTATAATGCTTTTGGGTATAAATAAATTTCTCACATCATAACAGATTAAAATGTTGCTGAGTCATGGGACTTCTATTACAAGGGTATTGTTGGCCAATTGTGTGTATCTATTGTGGATAATCTTTTAAATGACAGTAAACACAACAAAATATTATCTAAATGTCTATTTCTTAATACTTGTTTGATGAATGCCTATGATAAAAACATGAAGATCATGAATTGATCGTTCTGCCTATGATAAAAACTTAAAAATTATTCTTGGGTTGCCTAATGTATTATGTATTATTTTATCCAATCATCATCGCCTTACATAATGAATAGTGTTGCAATAAAATATAATTAAAGGTTTGATTACCAGTTGACTCAGAAAACCCTCCATTATGTCTCACTTGTGAAGTCCATTCAACACTCATGTTCTCATGTGCATCCGTTGAGCCCTGTTAGATATTTTTAAGTGTATGATTAATCTTTTACTTCTTCAAGGGAAGGAAGAGGAACTATAACATCAAGTAGTCAGAGAGACAGTCTCATTGGTCGTGTGTTTACTATTGTTATTCAATCAAATAGGTAACATTCGTTCGGTAAAAAAACCCACAAAAACACCTTTGTCCATATTTTATTATAATATATATTATAATATCATCTAAATATATATATGTTTTGTATTTTTTGTAACTTGTAGTTGATTTATTGAAGATGCAGTCACATCTTTCATCCAACAGATGGCAGTAAATACGTCTAAATATGTCTTTGTCTTTCTTCCTCTCTGGTTGTCGATCTGGCGGAAGTAGCAATTTCAGTGTTTTCTGTAGTCATCGTCGGCTGGCTAGTAGACGATAGCTTTTTGACTTATTTCTTAACAGAACATTTGTGTTTGTTTTGATTCTCTTTTATACTTGCAAAAATGCCGTTAGAAAATCTGGAAGAAGAAGGTTTGCCTAAGAACCCTGATCTTAGGATAGCACAGCTGAAATTCTTGCTCACGATGGATGGTCACCGACAAGATGCTAAAGTGAAGACGGAGCTAATGGACTCCATAAAAGAGAACAGTAAGTGGTGAATCTCAAAATATCTCATGTTTTTTTAAATGAAATATTTTACAAACCACTGGATAGCCCTGCCATTTGCTATCTTTGAGTAAAACATAAGTCTTGAACCCCGCTTGTTGACAGTTGCCAACTAACAGTAAAGCTACCCTAAGCTAGCCCAGCTAGCACGCTAGGTAGCATGCTAAAATGTTTAGCATGGGAAACAGCGCTTCGCGGCTACGTAGCTAGCAATATTCATAGCAAAATGACTTGGCATGTTGTGATGATGGCGTTCTCTTGTTTTAGACATGGCACCTTACTACGAGGGCCTGTGCAAGGACCTGAAGTGGCAGCTTGACACAGACTTGCAGAGCAAGATGAAGAAGGCCAACGAAGACGAGATTAAACGCCTGGATGCTGTGCTTGAAGATGCGGATAAAAACTTGGGCGAGAGTGAAATCCGAGATGCTATGATGGCCAAAGCAGAATACCTCATTAGAATTGGGGATAAGGTGCTTTAGATTTTTAAATGACATAAAATGTAACCATGTAATCAGCCTGACCTTTTGTCCCCAGGTGTTTTGTCATTAACTGCAATGTGTGTTATGTCTTGGGTGTTTGGTCAGGAGGGTGCACTCACTGCCTTCAGGAAGACCTATGAAAAGACTGTTGCCCTGGGCCATCGGCTAGACATCGTGTTCTACCTTCTGAGGATTGGACTCTTCTACATGGACAGTGACCTCATCACACGCAATACCGAGAAAGCCAAAAGGTAGTGTTTAAAGTGTTGTTCCAAACACTCATATTCCCTCACAAGCAACCAATTAACAGCCACACCACAGTGTCGAATGTTCACAGTTCCCCTGTGTTTCTGTCTCTGCAGCCTTATCGAAGAAGGGGGCGACTGGGACAGGAGGAACCGCCTGAAGGTGTACCAGGGCCTGTACTGTGTAGCCATCAGGGACTTCAAACAGGCAGCTGAGCTTTTCCTGGACACGGTGTCCACCTTCACCTCCTATGAGCTCATGGACTACAAGACCTTCGTCACATACACAGTCTACGTCTGCATGATCGCCCTCAAGAGGCCCGACCTCCGTGAGAAGGTGGGCGATGGATGGGGCCTCGCTGCTACTGTTAACCTGGATGTGTTTAGGTGTGTCTAGGGTACTGACAATGCGCTCCCCCTCCCCAGGTGATTAAAGGAGCTGAGATCCTGGAGGTGCTTCACAGTCTGCCTGCAGTCCGTCAGTACCTTTTCTCTCTGTACGAGTGCCGTTACTCCGTCTTCTTCCAGTCACTGGGTAATTGACACTTTCCTATCAACACTCCGATCCGGCACCACTTCTGTTAATCCCGTCTTAAAGTTGTCGTATCCCTCAGGAATAAAGTTAAACGGGTGATATTTCCTTTTGGCCCTTGTGCAGCAACGGTGGAGCAGGATATGAAGAAGGACTGGCTGTTTGCCCCCCACTACCGTTACTACGTGAGGGAGATGCGTATCCACGCCTACAGCCAGCTGCTGGAGTCCTACCGCTCCCTCACCCTGGGCTACATGGCCGAGGCCTTCGGAGTCAGCACCGAGTTCATCGACCAGTGAGTCACGGCTGGACCGTCTCTGGCACATTGTATTAGGCTTAACCCTAATGACTATGCTTTAAAGTCAAATATTGCAGTTGACTAATATGACAATTGTTGTGTTTTTTTGTCTCTCAGGGAACTCTCTCGATTCATAGCTGCCGGACGTCTCCATTGCAAAATAGACAAAGTGAACGAGATTGTGGAAACCAACAGGTAAATGTGTTGTCTTGCATGATTGTTTCGAGATTAAGAAAGTTGGGAGTGTAGTTTCCAAATGCTGGATTGACAAGTGTCAGAGCTCATTGGTATATATTCCTGTGTTTTCCAGACCTGATAGTAAGAACTGGCAGTATCAGGAGACCATCAAGAAAGGTGACCTGCTGCTGAACAGAGTTCAGAAGCTGTCCCGAGTCATCAACATGTAGCATGGCCCATGTAGGAGTCGGCTGACGTCACGTGGGAGGAACACCTGGGCTTTTCTGTTGTACCAGTATCCACACCAATAGTTTGTCTGAAAAAGTGACCCTTATATTGTGTATATAATAAAAAAAATCTTTTCGGTGACCCGGTTTTGTTGACTGAGCACACTACTGGAAGTGATATCTGAATCTTGTTCAATCATCTGTGTGGTCGTGGGTAGATCTGTGTTCATAATGACCACTTTCTGATTTGTTATCATGTAGCATGTAGCTGAAGTCTAATGCAATCCCATGGGAGATTAAATACAGGGTTCCTGCAGGTTTCAGTAAATCAAATTTAGACCTTAAGACATAAAGATTGAAATTTTAGACCTACCTGAGCATTACCACAAACATATTAAAATCAAAGACATTCTGAAAACATTTTTTTATTTCAACGAATTCAGCCATTTAAAAAGCATTAATTAAATTTACAGATGAAGCAAATCACATTAGTAATCTAATTTAACGGGGGGACCCCGTGGTGTAGTGGGTTGAGAGCAAGGGCCTACACCTCAACGACCTGGGTTCAAATCCAGCACAGAGCGTAGTGCCAAACATATCCGGGGGCCCAGATCCCTGTAAGCGCAGCGCACTCCCCTGACTGTCCAGATCCCCTCTCCCAACTGTCTTTACAGGTACCCAACTGTCCCACCAGGAAAGGCTCGACCAAGAGTCTAAAAAACATTTATTATCAGTTTTATTTAAGTCCAAGAGCATAAATTGAGCTGTAAGATTCATAAATATAATCTCTCTCTGCCAAAGGCGAGAGTGCGAATTATACAATATATATAAATATGGTCAAAGCCCCCCAAGGTACCCCTGTAATTCGAACCCTGATGAATGAGGGTAAAAGCTTTTTTAGACCTGACTAAATGAAATGTAATACCTGGGATGAAAATGTCAGTTTTAAGGCCTTAAATGTTCAGAAATGTTGACTTACGACCCGACGGGAACCCTGTAAATAACAAAATGCTGAATAATAAATCCTGTAATTTTTGGGAAAATTGTACTATAGAAAAGAGGCCAAGACAGTTTACTTTTCATATAAATAGCAGTATAAATTATTTTTATTTACAGAAACCTGTTACAAAACAAATAGACTATACAATCTTTTTCTTTAAATATTAAGTAAATCTAACCTAACATGTTTTGTTCATGAATTACGTAGCAGCCAATACACAGAAGTCCAGCTGATCAAATTATTTTGATAATGTATACAAAAAAGGAAAATCATCTATACACGCTTTTACATAGGAGTATATACTTGGGAATTTCCTCCCACAAGCAAGTTGTGTTCTCTCACTTTCACATTCCAAGTATATGGTGCTTGATGGATAATATATATAAAAAAATCTTTGCAACGTTTCCATCACATGAAAACAAGGTCAAGAGTTGTCAGTGGAGTTCAAGGGTAAACAAAACCAAACCTGTGACCAACAAATTATAGTAGACCCAGGAAAGTCAGCCAGCTCAGGTCTGCTAGACATCTAGACTTCTCTCATCATGGAAAACTTTGATAAAAGAAAAAAAAACACTGTTGCTTAGCAGCTAGCTGACAGGTTTGACCACATTTAGAGTTCATAGGCAGATTTTAAAAGCAAGCTCCTAAAACACTTTGAACATTCAAGTAAGGTAAAACTTAAAAAACGACAGAGCTGTCCTTAAACAGTCAGTGAGAAACAAATTCAGGCACTTATTTTATTATTTTCTAAAAGCGGCAAACTAAGAATTTCTTTAAAAAGCTGTGATTCAAATTACAATGTTTGGCAACAATGAGGCAAGCAGTCACACTGTTTGAAGTGTTCCATCTTCCTGTCTTTAGTGATTGCTTTAGTCCCTTCAGCCTTCAAGGAAAATAAGTGTTTCAATTGTGAAATGTTTTAAAATCGTCTTCAACAAAGTGAATGAGCGACTCCATGGAAATTGGTTAGAGAACAACCAAGCTTCAGCCTCTGGGGCACAACAGGCTATGTGGGTCACATACAAAAAATCATGTTTTTGATACAGAGGCAACTTAATAGTAAAAGCACAGGTGAGACCTTGAAAAATGTAAATAATGTCTTCTGTCAAACGATCATGCCACAGAGACAACCCCTTCACCTTTATACAGGAGATCAGTACATGATTCATGAGATGCTTCAATCTCTAGTTAAGAGACGTATTGCATTACAGACTTGGCAGTGAACCACTTCAAATAAACAAGTTTTTAAACTTGTCACCTAATTTACTAAATAAATAATAAGGATCTCAATTGTACCAAAAATTGTGTGTAAGAAAATTCCTGTGCAAAAATACATATTCCAATATGTACAATTCGAATAAAAAATATGTATTCTCAAATAGGGATACTTCAGTATTTGTTCAATACATAAGAAAAAGTAAGATATAAAACACTTGTCTCCTCTGCTGTGTTTTCTGTCTGACATCAGTGGCGTAATAGAAATTGACTAGAGATACTATCAGTTAGTAACCCAATCTGAAGCCATCTCCATGAATCTCGCACCAAAACACCACTTGCCTCCAGGAAAGACCAGCTCAGAAAGACAGGGTGCATGTGTGACCAGATTAAGACAGAAATCTGTCTTGGTGTCTGACCTAACAAGACTCAACCCCATACACTCAACAATCACACAACTGTGAAGAGATGTCAAAACCCGGACAGCAATGACTGGTGTGATGTAACATCCTGTTCTACAGACCAGAAGCCCGGTCAATGGCCGTCAGACAAAAACTGAACGCAACCAGACAATGTAGTGTCATTAGATATCATGTGGTAGGGCACCTTGTTAGTGGTTCCACACTAAAGTCACTGAAATGGATGGCTGCCTTTGGCTAACATAAGGGGCAAGTAAGCACAACTTGGTTAAACTTCTTCAAACTAAGTAGTGGGTTTAGTGCTGTTCACAGTTGGGAGTAGGACTGTTGCGGCTCTTCAGAAATGAAAAGTTTCAGGAAAACACATATCCTTAAAAACTAGCTATTCCTCTTTGACTAAAGTGAAAAGAAATAAATGTCAAGATTCAACATCCTTTTCCACATTTGCATGCAAAACTGACTGTCTGCCCCATTTCTACACGTAATGGACTGGCTTCCTTATTTCTACAAAGAATGTTTGTAGTTCAATTTTAGCAACAAAAAAAATGCTAATATCAAAAAAAAAGAAAAAAAGGTAACACTTGCATAATTATTTGTGTCACAGACCAATGACTGGATCTGCTTCTGGCTACTCTTCATAACCTCAGGTTATGTATATTCACATGTCGCCATGATTCAGACTAATAGAAAGGAATAACCGTGATTGTATTTGAAGTGTTGCAACTGACAGTTTGTCCTCCTCCTGCCCTCTCCGTCCAAGGCCTCTGAGATCAGGCGCTGGGGGTGTTAGTTAGAACTTCCAGTAGTCCAGCAGAATCTGACATCACACGCACTTGCGTACACACACTCGTACGTACGTACACACACGCACACACACACACACACACCACACACACACAAACGGAAGAGATTGGTGTGTTGGATCTCCAGTCACTCCCAGTCATTCTTGTGCCAGCCCTTCTTCCTGAAACCCCTGGAACGCAGGCTTGAGGTCTGAGGGCCGACTGCTCCTTCCTCCTCCCCACAGGAAGGTGTCACACTACAACACTGACGGGGGCTACGCTGCCCCAACGCCCCTCATAGCACCCTCACATGGCTTTGGGAGAAAATGTTCCACGATGACGTCACTGGGCTGTCCAGATCATCTCCACCCTGAGGATCATGGGAAGCTGAGAGTAACGCAGATTTAGAAGGCCTCGTACAGTCTCCTCCTGCTGCTGCTCCCTGGCCTCAGCCCCGGCCTCAGCCCTGGTCCTGGCCTCAGCCCTGGGTCCTGGCCTCAGCCCGAGGTTCCATACAGAGAACCCAGCCACCGCTGTCAGGGACGGGCCTTAGGCTGGAGGAAGACACACAACAGGTCAAGGTGCGGAACTGTCAAATATGAACAACTAATGAAACCCAGTACAGCCATTAGCTTGCGGGAAATGACACAGGTGTACAGCAAGCGTGAATACTGTGCAGCACAGACACCAACCCACCTGATGAATGAGCGAGTTGTTGGGCAGCCCTGGGGCTCCTGGGATTGTGCGGCCATGTTTGCCGTGGATGTTGTTGATGGCGGGGGACTTGGCCACCTTGGGCCTTCCTGGCCCCGCCCCACCGACTCCTCCCCCCAGGCCCCCCGCTCCTCCTCCTCCTCCACTGTTGAGGGAGCTGGTCGCTGGAGACCCCTTACGTTTCTTTCCCTCGAGGCGTCCATCCGTGTGGTGGGCGTGGCTGAAGGCCGTGTGGTGATCTGATTGGTGGTGGACGAAGGGCCCCAACGAGAGGGTGGAGTCGCTGCTGTTCATGACCACGCTCATCCTCTTGATGGACTCGGCCGGGCTGCCGGAGGGGGGTCCCCGCGCCGAGGGTCCAGGCGCCCCCGCCGACCCCCCCGAGGGCTCGGCCTTCAGGCTGAGGGAGTTAGTCCGCACGGTGGGCCCGCAGTTCAGCCCCACGCTGTGGACGCCGCTGTGCGACGAGGAGGAGGCGGGGGGAGTGAGCGAGGCGTGGTGGTAGGTGCTACCTGAGCTTCCCGTGGTGGTGTTTGCACAGTTCTTCTTGAAGGACGAGGCGGCGTTGGAGGACGAGTCTTGGTTGTACGGGCCGTGAGATGAACCGAGGAGGGAGCTGTTCTTCCTCTTCTTCCCCGAGCTGAAGCCAGCGGTGCTGTTGGCCCCAGCGCTGCCCCCGCTGGTGGAGTTCGATATGGCAGGTGTGGAGGAGGCCGAGGAGGACTCCCTGGGCCTGAAAGACGACTTGCTGCCCGAGCGCGACTTGAGCGTCCGGCCCGGCGGGACAGGGGAGGAGTGGGCTGAAGGCATCTGCGGCGACGAAGACACTTGTCTGGCCTGCACGCTGCCGTAGGCCGGGTGCTCGCTCCCGCCCTGCGGGGAAGCACGGGCGTTTAAGGTGGTCCCGTACGAGAGCGCCAACTTGCCGTCGTAGGACTGGGCGTAGGAAGGGGGCGGCGGAGCGGCGGGAGGGCTGAGGAAGCCCGAGGGAGGGATGCTACCATGGGAGTTTGTGCTTGTCCTGTGGGCCGGCACAGACGAGGAGAAGGAGGAGGAGTTCTCCAAGGCCAAAGGGATTTTCCTACAGGAGGAACACATGACAAACACACACGTTAACCCTCAGATTCCCCACTGAGAAGAAGGGAATACACAAAACACTGTAAAGCAAGTTAAAGGGAGTTCTGGAGGAGGGACACAGCCTTACTTCCACATCTGAGAGTTGACATGCTTGTCCATCATGGCTGTGAGCGCACATCGCACGCGGTCCCAGCGCCGGTCGAAGGAGTAACAGCTTCTCCCAAACAGGTGGCTTCCAAACGAGCAATACTGAGAGAGGAGGGAGGAGGAGGGATCCAGGTAGGGTGGTTACTTGTGAGGCTTTACAAACTCAACGCAGCCTGCATGCTGGGGTGGGTAGACTACAGAGCGAACACGGGTCCCTTTGTGTGTGTGTTTAATCCACGTTTGCAGAGAACCGATTAATACATTGAATTCAAATGTCCTTGCATGGCTACTTGATCCCCAACATTCTCTCAAGCAAAAGGTTGAGGTTAGTATGCTACTACAACGAGTGCCACAGTGTTATAGCGGGTAGTATTGCGTTTCATGCTACTGTAGTTCTACAGCGTGATCTACTTGGTCAGATTCTGTTTGGACACAAACACAGAGTGTGACTTACAGCGGCCGGCCGAGGGTGATAACCTGAATAGTGACAGTCCAGTCTGTCCGACCCCTCCTCCCTCTCCTCGTTCTCCCCCCTCGTCGCTGGAGTGCCGCGACACCCCGTCGGTGGCCGGGGCGGGGTGGTGGGGTGACTCGTGGAACAGAGGGGGATCTCCCCGGGCCACCCCCCCCTCCGTGAGAGATGCTGCTGTTCAGTCTAACGGGAGACACACAAAACACACAGTCACTACCATGACTGACGAAGGCAGGACAAACTCGGCCGCCGTGGCATTCGGAACATTCTAGTCGGTAGTTCCGCTCGCCGGCTCACCGTGGAAGACCAGGATTGTGAGGTTTGGGTTTGCCGAGCGGGAGAGGCTTGGCGGCGTCGCTGGCGCCGTTGCCGTGGGCCACTTGGTGGGTGTCGTGGGCAGCGAGGCGCGAGGGGGAGGGGTGGGGCTCCCTGAGAGGGGGGGGCTGCTGGGGCTGGGGGTGCTGAAGTTCCCGCTCTCTGGCTTTGCTCTTGTGCTCGGCCAGCAGCGTGTCGAAGCGCTTCCTCCGGCCCAACACTGCCCTCCGCTGGCTTAAGGAATGTGTCTGCAGAGAGAGATGGAGGGAAAAGGTCAGGGTGTGGGAGATGTAGTTTAATGAAGAAGAGCTTTAGAGCTGAGGCAAAAACCCAAATGATAATACTGTAAACCTCAGAACAGACAGCGAACTCGGTACCTTGCATGTTAGAGATCTTGTGCATGGCTTCCGAGCAGTCATATCCAGAACCCCACAGTGGATGTCTGGATTGAACTCCCGTTCTGATGGAAAATGAGAGAAAACGTGGTTTAATCGTCTGTGGCATGACTACTAGGGGTGGGAATCTTATGGTACCTCACAATTCGATTTGAATTGATTCTTGGGCTCACGATTCAATAAAAACATTATTCATGATTTTTCTGAGAAAAAATATTTAAAAAGATATTCAAAAAAGAAATGTTTTAAAAGATATATATATATACAAACAAACCAAAAAACTAATTTGATTCACACACATTTGTGAATCTATCTGAATCGCTAGCAGACTGAATCGCGATTTTCCCCCACCCCCCTAACTGACTACTGTTCGCATCAAAGAGTGCCACCACAACCTTTAGAAGACGGGTCTCTCTACCTGACAGTCTCTTGTAGAGGTGACGTCTGCTACTGGCACTGTTGTCCGGCTTCTTGTCCAGACTGGGCACGGACAGGGAGAGGTGGCCCTTGCCATTGGGGATCTGGCTAGGGGTCAGCTGGGGAGCCTTTGGTATGGTGGAGCAGTTAAGGCCTGGCTTGATGGGCGAGGAGGAGGAGCTCACAGTGGTGCTGGAGGAGGAGGTGGTGAAGGAGGAGGGCGGGGCCAGGGGAGCCTGCACAAGCTTGGCCGACGAGTCCACTTTCAGATGCATCTTCTCCACCTTGACTGCAGGGCTGTGAAAGAGAGACCAACGTTGGAGAGGGAGGAGTGAGGAGGGCACAGACGGCAGGGAGGAATGAGGAGGGCACAGACGGCAGGGAGGAGTGAGGAGGGCACAGACGGCAGGGAGGAGTGAGGAGGGCACAGACGGCAGGGAGGAATGAGGAGGGCACAGACGGCAGGGAGGAGTGAGGAGGGCACAGACGGCAGGGAGGAGTGAGGAGGGCACAGACGGCAGGGAGGAATGAGGAGGGCACAGACGGCAGGGAGGAGTGAGGAGGGCACAGACGGCAGGGAGGAGTGAGGAGGGCACAGACGGCAGGGAGGAGTGAGGAGGGCACAGACGGCAGGGAGGAGTGAGGAGGGCACAGACGGCAGGGAGGAGTGAGGAGGGCACAGACGGCAGGGAGGAGTGAGGAGGGCACAGACGGCAGGGAGGAGTGAGGACGGGCACAGACGGCAGGGAGGAGTGAGGAGGGCACAGACCGAAGGACAGGGAGTGATGGGAAACCATGAATCATATTTATAATTCAAAGACTTCAGTTAAAATAACCTCATTTTAAATTGACAGGTTGGGCAAACAAAATTGCCCAATCAGCCTTTGGCAAATACCAAAGGCTGAATTTCAACACGCTTTGAGCGGCCGCAAATTGACTTGGCAAACACAACAAAGCGGGGCGCAGATAATTGCAGGATAGTGTCAGTAAACCGCAGAGGAAAGCCCACTTCTAAAGAGCAGCAGGAGAACCCCCTACAAGGCAGGAGACCCCCTCAGAGGATCAGACACACTGTGTCGGCCTCTTATATGAATGAGGCCCATCCAAAAGAGGTCAGTTAAGATCAAAATTCAACAAGGCACCACATTACTGGGTTGAGCACGGTCCAGCACTGAGTAGAACCGAGTGGTTTGACATGTCTGTGGACTCGTCAGCGGGGGTTTAACCCCGCTCCCAGGGTGAGACGGGGCAGGTCTCTGGTGATTGGCCCTCTTACATTTTATCAGGCAGCACCCGGAATGGGGGGAAGTGTGGCCGGCGCTGGATGCCTGGCAGCTTCTCTTTGGCTGGTTTGAGGAGTTTGGAGTTGGAGGTGGAGACGCTGGTCCCGCTGGAGGGGGTACGGCCCAGAACCCCCCCCAGCCCCCGGCCCGGCCCCCGGCCCGCTCCCTGCGCCTGCCCCGCTGGCTCTGTTCCTGGGCAGGGCTGACAGGGAGAAGGCAGAGGACTGGGCTAAGGTTGAGGGAGGCTTGCTGGCCGAGCTGTGTCTTCTCTCTGGAAGGAGACAGGAGGAAACACGCTTAGTGATGAACAGAGAAACAATCCGACTTGCTCTGGTTTCAGAAAGTGGCCTTTTGCCCGGCGCGAGGCCATGTCATTTGAGTTTCCTGAGAGCCAAGAGCTTGAGTCAGAAAATGAACAAGTAGTGAAACTATATACTTCTTAATGACGTACAAATGCAGTGAAACGCAACATTTCAAAAAGGCAGCCAGCCAAAATAACCCAGTACAATATGATATTACAATATGATATTTCTGATGTCTGCCAACCAACTGGGCCTGAAATAGCTCCAGTAACCCACAGGTCGGTGCTCGCTTTCCTGTCAGCAGCTACACTGTGATTGATAAAAGCAGAATAGAATAGAACAATAGATAATAGACTTGTACTGAGAGGAAAGACCAAAATAGAAAAGATAAATACAGAAGGCTCAGAGCTTCTCTTAAATCAAATCTACATAGTTACTACTCTTCCTGCTTGGGATTGGTGCATCACGAAGCGTGTGACAGGTTGAACCACAGCGAGCCCACACCAGACCCTCTCCCACACCCAGACCCTCTTCCACACCAGGCCCTCTCCCACACCAGGCCCTCTCCCACACCAGGCCCTCTCCCACACCAGACCCTCTCCCACACCAGGCCCTCTCCCACAACAGACCCTCTACCACACCAGGCCCTCTCCCACAACAGACCCTCTACCACACCAGGCCCTCTCCCACACCAGGCCCTCTCCCACACCGGGCCCTCTCCCACACCGGGCCCTCTCCCACACCAGGCCCTCTCCCACACAGCCCTCTCCCACACCAGGCCCTCTCCCACACTAGACCCTCTCCCACACCAGACCCTCTCCCACACCAGACCCTCTCCCACACCGGGCCCTCTCCCACACCGGGCCCTCTCCCACACCGGGCCCTCTCCCACACCAGACCCTCTCCCACACCAGACCCTCTCCCACACCAGACCCTCTCCCACACCAGGCCCTCTCCCACAACAGACCCTCTACCACACCAGGCCCTCTCCCACACCGGGCCCTCTCCCACACCGGGCCCTCTCCCACACCGGGCCCTCTCCCACACCAGGCCCTCTCCCACACCAGGCCCTCTCCCACACCAGGCCCTCTCCCCACTAGACCCTCCCACACCAGACCCTCTCCCACACCAGACCCTCTCCCACACCGGGCCCTCTCCCACACCGGGCCCTCTCCCACACCGGGCCCTCTCCCACACCAGACCCTCTCCCACACCAGACCCTCTCCCACACCAGACCCTCTCCCCACCAGGCCCTCTCCCACACCAGGCCCTCTCCCCACCAGCCCTCTCCCACACCAGACCCTCTCCCACACCAGACCTCTCCCACACCAGCCCTCTCCCACACCAGGCCCTCTCCCACACTAGACCCTCTCCCACACCAGCCCTCTCCCACACCAGACCCTCTCCCACACCAGACCCTCTCCCACACATGGCAAGCTGACGTGAAGACTGAGGGGAGAAGGAGAGAAACACAAAAGAACACAGCTGTCCCAGACAAGGAACCGTTGCCACACGCTCTCGTCTTTCTACAGAATAACTCCATGCCGCCATGTCAGAAAGCACACACTGCATGTGGGAACGGGTGACTAGGAACCACCTTAAAAGAAACAAAGGACAGGAACGGGGAAAGAAAAAAAGAGCGAAGGAGACGAGCAGAGAGGCTGTGTTGGTGTCTGTGTTGGAGGTGGTGTTGCTAACGTGTAGCTCCCTTCTGCTAGCCCTGTGCTAACTCCTCACAGGTCTGGGACGCTGGCCAAGGCTCAGGCTCTGTGGGGAGCAACATTACCTCCTTGGTGAGCTGCACAAACAGCAACTGGGTGGGGAGGGGAGGGACCAGCGCACACAGCTGCCACTCCCAAACCCTGTTCCATCTCCCCATTACCCCCACCACCCACGATCCCCCTCTCCCTCTCCCTCTCCCTCTCCCTCTCCCTCTCCCTCTCCCTCTCCCTCCCTCTCCCTCTCCCTCTCCCCCTCCCTCTCCCTGCTCCGGTAACACGGCAACAGCCCCGGGGCACTCTGCTCTACCTTGTCATTCAGACAGTGAGAACACGCCAGGCCATCTCTCTCTCCTCTCTCTCTCTCGCTTTCCAAAGCAAAGCTTCACACCCTGGGCATGTCTCTCTCTACCCAACCCATTCATGACACTCCTGCTCTCCCTCCCCCCTCCTCTTCCATCTCAGCAGCGGAACACCCCCAGGCCCTTACCTTACTTCCCTCCCCACCCGCTTGGCTCAGCCCTGCTCAGTCGTTACTGCATGCCCTGCACGCACGCTCTCGGCAACCCCAGCATGACACTCCTACACTGCTTTGCCAAGAGCTGGAAAAGCTTGTCACAGAGGTCCTGGCAAAGAGATGAAGGGAAATGAAACCCAGTAGACGAGGAGATGGGGTGGTTAGGACGGGGAGTCTAGTTTCAATCAGTTTAATGAGCAGCGGGCTCTCAGTTAGGGGGAATCCCTGGCGACACGAGAGACAGACTGTGAGTCTGTTTGGCATCTAATGCTTGGATGAAAATGTCGGCAAAGGTCCTGAGCATTTACATCTACACACATGGATATTTCTCATTCAACTTAAGAGTTGATTTGAACTGTGAACAGTGAACTGAGGCATCTGTCAATTGTTCCCTAAGGGTCTGTTGACACACAGCCTGTTACAGAGTGTCACTGCACACAGCGCTGACTACACACACACCACACATCTACATAGGCACGGATCGAAAAACAATCTTAATGTAGTGTGTGTTCAGACAGAGAAACACAGCCGCAACACCCAGAGGAACATAGGTCCAGCACCCAGAGGAACACAGGTCCAGCACCCAGAGGAACACAGGTCCAACACCCAGAGGAACACAGGTCCAACACCCAGAGGAACACAGGTCCAACACCCAGAGGAACACAGGTCCAACACCCAGAGGAACACAGGTCCAACACCCAGAGGAACACAGGTCCAACACCCAGAGGAACACAGGTCCAACACCCAGAGGAACACAGGTCCAACACCCAGAGGAACACAGGTCCAACACCCAGAGGAACACACAGGTCCAACACCCAGAGGAACACAGGTCCAACACCCAGAGGAACACAGGTCCAACACCCAGAGGAACACAGGTCCAACACCCAGAGGAACACAGGTCCAACACCCAGAGGAACACAGGTCCAACACCCAGAGGAACACAGGTCCAACACCATGCAGATGGGATTCTCAACGACAGAAGAGAGGGGTGAATCTAAGCTCCTGCTGGGAAACTGCTACACGGCTAATGGCTACATCATTATATCCACACGGAAGCAGGAGAAGAAGCAGGGGCTGAATGCTACATGACCTCGTTCAAGAGTCCTTTGGTGCCAGGCTGAGTCTTGACTCATTCACCCAGGGAACACTGGTGTCATTACGGCTAAGTGTTGTTCTGTGGTTCACCAAGCCGCTATTTAGAACACTGTCCAGTTCATCAACAGCCTCTTTCTGGAGTCAATCTGACAGATCTTGTTCACCGGAGCCACTCTGCAGCAGGGACAGATTAAGAGGCTGATTCAGAGGCTGATTCAGAGGCTGATTCACTGCTACTGGCTGACACCACTTGGGTGTTACCAGTTTGTTGCTGAGCCACTAACCACAAAGATGCTGTCACTCTTCAGTCATCTCCCAGTGTTCCCTTCCACAGAAGACTGTTGACTTCCAGTGTCTCCACCTAGTGGCTGGCCTGAGAACAGCTGCACTGGCAACACACGTCTACATATGTCTAGTGAGAGATGGGTCTGACTACATGTTAAGGAACTCATAAGGAATGAAGTGTTCAATGGTTATTTTGACCAGACGGAGCAGTTAGAAGCACGTAACACGGCCTACATAACCATATGGGCACTGCTTCTCTAGTCCCTTCATGAAAATGAATCATCATTCAATCCACTCATGCACTGAGGAGACAAACAGAACTGTACAAGACAGGGACTGTGGATCGACAGAGCCGTGAACATTTGTAGCCACAACAACAAAACCAAACTGAGAAGGAGAGTTCCTCCAAGTCCCTTCTCGACCTCCTACCCCACAGTCTTCTGGCTGTCTGCCTGTGGAGGAGCAGTTAATGAAGAACTCCTGTTGATCCCCGTGTTTCCAGAGAGACCAAACTCAGTAGTCACTAGACTACTTTCAAAGAAAATCCACAGCAGCGATACCTTGATGCGGAAATCCATAATACATATCACCTCTTCCCCACAGCTATCCGGTCGCAGGTTCTTCCGAGAGTGTATCAAAGACATGTGGAAAACGCGCTAAAACGCTACATGAGGCAGCATTTCTACATAGGCGTGGACCTCAGAGGAGCCCATGAAATATTAACAGGAGAATTGTAAACACAGCAGCAGGCAGGGGAAATCAAAGGGCCCGGTCGCTCTGCTCTCACGTTACTGACGGGAGGGTGCAGAGGTGAAGAGGGGGGGGGGTGTGTGTTCCGAGACCCCAAGAGAGGGGTCGCTGTGTGAAAGCCACAGTCATGGTGGGTGGTCTGCGTGTGGGAGGGGCACGGTCGTGTGTGTGCTAAGGTGAGAGAGAGAAGGTGAGAGATCTTACCGTAATGTGCTTGGAAGGCCTGTGGTTTCACCACCTGACTGCAATGGCTGCACATGACCAGGTAGAAGTCATCCTGAGCAGGACACTGGCCAAATATGGGCATGTCTGTGAATTGAATTGGGAGAGAGAGAGAGAGCACAGAAAAGAGATTCAAATATGTCACGTTATATTCACAGGTATAAAGCAATGCCAACATTACTTCCTACAACTTCCCTGAAATATCCCAAGTTACCAAGATGGCAAAACCTGGAACATGGAGGTACCCCGAAGTCTACCCCAGCATACAGCCCTTCACGGTGCCAGACCCAATTCAAAGAAAAGGGGACACAACCCAGTGATAAGGACAAGGTGAGCGTAAGGTCAGAAGTCCAAAGGTTGAGCGTGCACACGCACACACCGTTGGTGATCTATTCCTTCTAGAAAGAATAGCAAAACAAAACAGGGAAACGGCACGCATGGATACATGCATCAAACCAGGCACGTGTCCGTCCGTCCCTATACGACACACCAACAGTCTCGTTTGGAGAGCTGACCTTCTACACCAGCAGGCAGCGGCCCCTAGAACAACCGTGCCACAGTGGAAATCACAGGAATGGCCCTGCAAGAGCCGGATGGGATCAAAACCTCCACCGCCACTAGCAGCATGACGACGAGCTAATTAAGGGGTATAATTAGGAGATCTCCCGAAGCGCTGTGAGGAGATGAGTGGAGGAGGACTGCTCACCCCATCCCCCCCAAAACACGCCCGCTGTCGAGGACCCTCCACACAGCCCAGACACAGTCTGGCAGCTGGGACCATTAGAGCCCACACAAAGACTACCTGTGTGCTCTCTGCCAGGTCACTTCCAGACGTGTATGGGTGAATTAAAAGCCTGGACACTACTTAACACGGGGTAAGTGTCTGGGGCCACTTTGACAAGTACCTGCTTTAACAGCGAGACGCTCGTTTTCAGGGCTGTCGCTTCAGACAGGAGAAGGACAAAAGCGACTTCCGTTAGAAGGAACAAAGAGCTGCAAACCAGATTACTGAGCTCTGTTTTTCCGAAATACTCTGTTGTTCTTTTTACATCCTTACGATGATTCAAATTGTTGTAAGACAGAAGACTCCTTCCGAGAGCCTACGGCTGAATGTGACCACGGTGGCTGTGGCGTGTCTACTGGCCACCGTGTGGCTTTCTCTAGCCTCTCAGCTCAGTCCACCCTGATGAATCACCTCACCACTCTGCATTCAAAACACTGGCACTGCAGCTGAAACATGTTGACTTGAAAAGTGCCAGCCCTTTCTACGTCACCGTGCCAGCCCTTTCTCCGTCTATTTTCTCCACCTTCAAAAGTAGCAGGGGAGAGAATGTCGGGACAGAGAGACTGAGAAACTAGTGACTGGAACGTAAAAAGTCAGAGAGACAGACATAGTGGGGAGACAGAGACTGTGGGTGAGGTTGAGAGAGAGAGTAGATGGGGGAGAGAAAGAGAGAACAGGTGGGAGAGGGAGAGAGGGTGCAGGAAGAGGAGAGAGAGCTGCTAGAAGAGAGTGCGGGGTGGGGGGTAGAGTGTGTAGGAAGAGGAGAGAGAGATTGGGGTGCAGGTGGGGGGAGAAAGTGAGTGCAAGTGAAGGAGAGAAAGAGAGAGTGAAGGTGGGGGGGGGGACAGAGGGTGGAGAGAGTATGCAGGTGAGGGGGGCGGGGGAGATTTGAGACAAAAGAAAGAGAGAAGGAGAAAAAGAGAGAGATTCAGTTAATTTCACCATCCTTATCCATGGCAGTGATAAATGATCTAGGCGCTGGGGCCTCTCCCAGCACACAAGCTGGCTGCACACACAGCACAGACACTGGGCACAACCTGAGCTGCTGGCACTACACTTCCCAGGATCCTGTAGTCTTCTGAAAGTCCAAGAGGCTATATAAAAAGCAGAGAAAACAAATCCGGAGGCGAACAGTTATCTTACGTTGAGTGTGTCATGTCTAGTGTGTGTTTGTGTCTCTGTCATCGGAACGGCTGTTCCAACAGGGGAGAGATCTGGTGAGTCATGGCAGGACTAGTCATCCACCGGGTAAGCCATAAAACCAGCTTTCTCCCTCCCCCTCACACGTCAGTTTGGCTGGTCTGAATGACAATTTGCACAGAGACTAACAAGAACACCAAAAAGTATTTCCACCACACCAGAGATTACGGTAAGGAGTATAGCAGAGCAAAGGTAGAAACCAACACAACCGGAATCTCTCTATACATGTCTCTCTCTCATGTCTCTCTCTCCTTTTAGAGAGCCCAGCATTCTTAAATCCATCAACTCCAACAAGCTGTCCCATAACTCTGGTCACACTCCGTACCTGTTCTAAGTACTTAAATGTTTGTTATGCCTTGTGTTGTCCCGAGAATGTCAGTGCACAGTCTGACCTTGTGTTGTACCTGACAATAAAAGACTTGAACTTGAAAACACCTCAGCGCAATTTCTTCATTTCGAACATTGATATAAATAAGCAGCGTCTGAAACCTCTGCAACTTTGTTATGGTGTCGTGCTTGTTCCAGGGTTCCTAAGGAGGACCGTGGAGGACTCAGTGCTGTGGAATGCTGCTGTGAAACAGCTCCATGCACAGCAGTTCCTCCTCTGGGATTCCATGTGGGTGGCATGTGCTAGAGCAGACATCAGCCTTAAGGACTCCCTTCTCTAGTGATCGGACATGTAAACACAGCATCCTCCACTGGAACTCACTGTCGTCGGAAGACATTATTAAGAACACTGAGGCATCTCTAGGGGGTGTTGCTAGGTGAATAGATGACATCACCTCTGATGGCATGATTATATGACGCAACCCTGATCAATTTGCCCCACAGGCAGCATGTTGACTGGACAGGTACTCCGTTCTGAAGAGGCTTTTGGGGGAGCAGTATGTTGCAAGCGATTTTTCTTTCTGAATTGTGCTATGTCGCTTTGGAGTGCACACAGGCCCCATTGTTTGCAATGCAAATGCAACGTTAGATAAGTGCCCTGACAAGTAGGTTAGACATAACCCCTTTCTTTACATCAGGGGAAATGCTTACTCTTGTTAGAATCACGTGTCGGCTACATTCTAGATAGGACAACACTGGAGTGAGACAGAAATCACATGTTGAACCTCAAAGGCCTTTCATCCATTTCCTGTGTCCCCTCTGCCGCCTAGACAACATGTAGGGAAGATACCACAGAGGAAGATCCTCCAGTGAGTTTTGAGGAGACAAGTGGACATCATTTGGAAGAGGCTGTTCGAGACTGTTAAGAGTCTTGTTAAGATCTTAGGAGTCCTTGCTTTTCTGCCACGAGGGAAATACTGTTATTCAAAAGTACTTGACCAAAACCTTTTAAAGACCAACTTCTCATCAAAATATGGAGAAAGCACTTTTGGAGAAACGTGAAGAAGACACTTTTGTAATGTACGGTTCACATTCTAATTTAAAACGTGTATGATGAGTCACTCAAGAAAAGAATGAATCATGTTGGCTCCACAAATTGTATGAATGAAGGACGTGTCTTTTAGTAGAACATATTGAACTGATACAAAATGACTTAACTGATTTGAACATATTAGTGTAGTCTTTGCCACCATTCTAACTGTTGTCACTAGAATAGATGCCACTCCCAATGGCAAATTAATATTGATGGAAGTGACAGAAGTAAATTGATACAATATGTATCTGACTAAGAGCTAGCATGATGTTCATATCTACTGTCTAAACATCCAGTGCCTTCGTAAAGCAAACATGCAGATTTTCCTAAACTAAAAACTTTTGAAATTACGTAATTTATTAAACAGACTAGCATTATTTTGTCAATGTAGTGATGCACTTGTCTTAAAGGGAGAACAAGGTTTGGGCCGGTGCATGCGAACTATGTGTGCATACCACCAGAACCAAAACACACCTTGGATTTGACTAGAGAGGGAAGCACTCACCGTCTCTGCACAACCGCATGGCTTCTCGATTTTTCCCGAACTCTTTAAAACTTTCCTCCGATTCAGCACCTAAAGGGAGTGATTGGACACAAATAAATAGTTGCACTTGCTTGCTCGTGCTGTTGCTACCAGTAGCGTTTCTTCCTATTCCCTAAACTGCACGCAATCGGCTGAAAAAGCTCGCGGTCATCGGGCATGTCTCGCTTCTACACACACATCCTTGGCGGGCAGTCACTCACCGTCGTTGCCGTGTAGTTTGGCAGCATCGACCCAGTTGCTCCAAGGCTGTCCCAACATTATTTCTGGACTAGGTAGGGATCTGCGCTCCGCAACAGTCGCCATTGCTGTGGAGCTTTCTCCCCGCTGGATCTGCTGCTGTTGCTGCTTCAGCTGCCTGGCCGCTCTGCGCTGCTCCCCCCTGACGTCATCATCGGCCCTTTCCGACATTTTTTCCGCTACAATGTAACAAAAAAGCAGTCGGCGGTTAAGGTGGTGTACGCGGAATTCCTTCATTGATTTTTAGGGACAAACGAATGTTTAACTCTCCGCAAAATCTGTAGTCGTTGGCTAGGCGGGAACGAGCACTACTGTAGGCTACTGAAAGCATTCTTGTTTTTTTCACAATTGTGGCAGAAACAGCGGCGTTCCACTCTATGCATTATGGGCAATCGCAGATATAAGTGATACAACTTTAAGGAGGAACCGCTAACTTATCCTTTTCCCTGAGCGTACGAGACATTCTTAAATTATATATTTTTAAGACGTTATGGATTGATTGGAGGCAAAGCAATTGATTATACCTTTGACTGACTTTTCTTGCTTTTGGGATTCCATATTTCATAGCGTCCTTGAATGAGCTTCTCAAAAAATGTCCAACTACATTTGCATATCCCATGATTCCTTCAATATTACCCATCTATCCAAGAGGATACCATATTATTGTGCATCATTTTATCTAAGTACCTCGAATCACATTTCTTACAACCTTTCATGTCGCTTATGGATGAAATTCCTATGAGTACAATCATGTAATTGGGAAACTTTCTCACAAAGACATGTGGGAATAAAGTTGGCATCCCTTCATGGATGAAAGCATTCCATTCCAGAATGTGGAAAATGAGAATTCCACATTCTCATTTTACCACTTACTCTTTCAGAATTATATTTGAAAATATATGAATTGTATACAGTTTGCGTCTAGTTTTTATCTGGGTGTTTGTTGAAAACAGTCGGATCACTTCTTTCATATCTCCCAGCATCATAAACCTTAAAACCATGCAATCCCGCTGAAGCCATTGTGAAGTGTTTCGTAAAGATAAAATACTCTGTGGAAGCGAGTGACTGAATGATTAATTTAAGCATGCGTTTGTGGTTAGAAAGATAGCAAGGTACATGTATGGTAAGCTGGTCTAACTTTGCGGACGCTCAACTGAGACCTGACCTACACCCTAGGTAAAGACAAAAGAAGAAGGTGGATCTCCTTCTTCTGACACAGTGGTTATGCACCTGGTGGTAATGGGTAGTAAGGATTCATGTCTCGTGGAAAAACGCTAATACGGTATTTTGACAAATGCAGAACGTCTTATGTAAGGACGCTAACGTAGACCAGTGAAAAGGAAAAAAGTTTACAAATCCTCAATGTATATTATAAATACAGAAGAAACTCTTTCAATAACTGGGCAGGGTGGACATGATTTGTGATGATCATGGGGATGCAGTGCAGGCGTGTTGGTTTTGGGGGTAGATCTGAAGAGGTGCTGAGAAATGCCAAGTTCCAGGAGCAGCTTTTCATTTCAATATTGCTAATGATATTCATTATTAATGATAAGCAGTGTATGATTTCAATCATTCTTCTAAAGACCAATGCACCAACTGCCTTCTTGTTCTTATAACAAATTGTACCACAACTTCTAACAACTGACTACACATGACATAATACGGATACACTGTACGTATGGGGGGGGGGCTGTCTTGAGCTTATAAGTTTTCCCAATGTTTTGAAAATAAAATATATACTAGCCAGACGGACCCATCAGAAAGCTGATGTCATGGAGTCGGCATATTTGGTCTGAAATGATCTGCAACCAGGATGTGTGGCCGCCTGGCAGGGCAGATGCAGTTTAGGCGCCAGGCGGTAGGCCTAGTCTCTGCATAGCCTGCTGACAACTAACAAGGTCAGCCAGGAGGGAGGCGCTGAGTACTGAACAAAACTAAAACACACAAGGTAGTGACAAGAGGGTACAAGTTTAAAGCTTATGGATATAGGCCTGTGTCTGATATGAATTTCCAGCTGCAGCAACTCTCCTTGTGGTGAGAATGTTAACCTGACAGAGTTGCATCTGGGTTAGGGTTTTAAAGCAGATTTCTTCATCCCCTTGCCGACCTTGTTATTTAGGTTCTCGCTTGGTTTCAATCGTCCCAGTGCCACGTGTGGGCTCTACTTTAGAACCACCAGTAGCAACACCCCTCTAGGTAAACCAACAGTAGTTGTTTAGATTGACCAGGCTAGAATCCACAAGTAACACAATGTTCAAAAAGAGGTTGTAAAAGAGGTTCTGTAGGTTGGCTAACAAAGCTCATTCATAAAACATTCCTCGTTAATGTCCTATTTCTAAACAACTAGATCGATTCTCACCTCTCTTCCTCTCGTGCACAGCAAGGCCTCAGGCCTGACTTGTTTTTTTAAACAAAGACTGAAAAGTATTTCGAAAATAATGTACAGGTATTAATGTATAGGCTATAGTCACACCATCCCTTGCTCCACCATACCTTGTCAAATGTGAAAAGGGAACTCAATCTTCTCTCAATCAGTAGATCCTCATCCGTTTGCGTGATCACCGGCCGTTAATCTAGAAAGATCTGGGGGAGAAAACACATAACAGGTATTCAGAGGGGAAAAAGCCTGGATTAAGTTGATTGTTTTCCTTCTTGTCTGATGGTGCACGCCTAATCCCAGTTCAAGGAGGTATGGTGTTGTAAGAAACACTAGCTCCTAGGCCTGCTGAGGGATGTGACTGACTGCCTGCCAGGCTGACATGCTCTTTGGTTTGGTTGGCAGCTTTCTGGCTGCACTAGCTAACACATGAGCAATTTACGGAGCTCCTCGCCACTGCACAGTAATCCAATCCAATCAGCAATATCCCTAGTTAACCACTCCAGAGGTATTCAGTTTGCAGCCCAATAATCCCTTTCAAAGATTACTCAAAAAATAACATCAATGATTCAATCTAGAAAAGATTACGATTACAATGATGACAAATTTTGGGGTGGTTGTTATGTAGGTAATGTGGACATATCTTATAAGGATCACTATCCTTTACTATAATCTTAAATTACATATCAAATATAGGTGGTAATATACATAGCCAACATACAATCAATAGTTTAACCTTATTTATTAAATTTAACCTTGTTCATTTTATTTAGGCCTACATCTCCGACACTTCATTATAGATGTAGGCCTACAGCCATGACATTTACTTGTTACAAGAATGTAGGGGAATGTCCTGTATGGGTGTTGGAATGAGGGAATAGACTAAACTTGAGACACTTAATTGTCTATTGCCTACTCAGCAGTAAGCAGGCTGCATTACTGATCAAAATACATTTTTCTGGAATGTCTCACTTTGAATTAATACAAGTGGGCATACTCACACATTGGCCTAGCCCAATCCAACTGAAGAATAGCCCAAACTATGTGTTGATGCCGCACCTCTAGGGTAGAAAGCCGAGATACTGTAGATCTCGGTTGGAGGTAGGACCAATTACTGGAATGTTGCCATTTTATGTCATGAACCTTAATGAATACAACTGGCTTCTGCATGAACAGCAGCCTTTGTCAGCTACTACCATACAGTGGTTATCCCACCATTCTGCCCTTCAGTTAGGAACCTAATTTGTGCCAAGGGCACTGTCCTGAGACCAGCCTAGAGCTCCTCTAATGTGTGTCAGTCTGGAACAATACAGAAGCAGAGCAGAAAATAAAAATACATTATAGACTGTGATAACTGATTGAAGTGGTAACCCAACTGGTCCAAGTGTTGTAGATAATACGTTATTATCGTATGCACCTTTCTGCCATAGTAAATTCCTTGTTTGTGTAAACTTACTTGGCGAATAAAGCTGATTTTGATCTTGGTGTAGCTTGTCCTTTGTTTCAATACACTTTCATAAGACATGTACTGCATGGGTTTCAGAATTGTAAACCCCTACTCCTGTACGAGTACATCTACTGTAGCATTGACCGTTGTACAACTTCTGGGCACAAAGGTGCACTCAAAATTAAAGCTAGTGTTTTTCTTTGATTCAGCTGCTGGCTCTACACGTGCATTCATCTTCTTAAACTTTGACACTAAGCCGCACAAGTTCTTGAACTACAGTGGTCAGTCGGCCTGTTTACGTTATGGTAGCGAACCACATCAAAACTACACTAAGTAGGGAGACTTAAGATAGCTACAGTAGCTTAGCTAACTTATGTGACCCGACATAATTGAAACGCACAATTTAACATTACACAACACGTTACAGTTTTGATCACACTCTATAAAACATGTAAAAAATACAAAAATACACACTAAATAGTAAATACAGTTGTACGTGGGGTAGGGTATTACTGTCTGGTGGTCTGTCACCCGAGGAGTGTCTAGCTCGGGTAGCTAGCTGCAATAGTTGGCTAACGCGTTAGCTAGTGCTAGCCTTTTGCCAGCCATGTCTAGAAGCTGTCAAAGCATAGCTCAGCAGAAGTCATTAACACCCGCCATGTAAATATAAAAGATCTGCTCTTACCAAGGTCCTGGTCGCTGGAGGTGCAAATGTGACTCCAGACAGAGACAAATCAGTTGAGTGAGGTGGATATCAAAGAACGAAGATCGTGAAAAATAACGAATGCAATGTTCACTGACTGTGGAGGTCTTCACCAGGTGCTTCCATGTCTGTTTACCAGACTGCATTCTGGGACCCAGACGTCACTTAACCAACACGCACGCACGTCGTTGCTTTTTTCCAGGACAACTGTGGGGTTTTGTATTGAAGTATTTACTAAATTGGACAGTTATGATTATTTAAAGGGGATGCTGTTCATCTTTTTGACGAAGACATGAGCAACCACAGTTCAGGAGTTTCACGTTGTCAAACAGAGCTGTCAACTATGCCTGCTGGCCAATCCGTGCTGTCGTTTTTAGAGGCGGGGCCAAGGAGGTTCCAGAGAGGAAGTAGGAAGATTCAGAATTGTGATTTTGTATGTAGTTTGGGTGGGCATTTCCGGTTATACCAATAAAGTTGTATTGAAAAAAACAAAGCGCCTGTGCTGTTGACCACACGGTACGCTAATGGGGGCTGTTACAGATGGTAAGATTTGTGTTAATTGGTGTTTGTTGTAGCCGATCTACGTTTGTTTTTAACCGTATCTTTGTTGATAAATATTTACACATCCACCCAGGCAGTTATTTGAGGGGTGTCCACTCACAAATGTGTTGAACAGCTAACTAACCTTTTGCTAGCTACACATATGGTACGTTCGTTTAAATCGGCCTTGTGCAATGGGTAGGCGCACCGCATAATTAACGTGGAACAAAATGAATTGAGGTGCATTTTTTAACCTTTGCGCAAATCGTATACGTGGTTTAACAGCTATCCTACATTTTGCATGCTAAATCTATCCGGTTTTCTTAGATGAAGTTATCCGGAAACGTCTTCTCATTGATGGAGACGGAGCTGGAGATGACCGGCGCATCAATGTACTCCTAAAGAGTTTCACGAAGTGGTGTCACTCATCTGGGTCACCAGAGGATGGGTACGTTTAGCTTTTAAACAAAACTTTGACATAATTGAGCCACAATCCTCTGAGCTGTGTAACTAACGGTGACTAGTCTAGGCCCCCTGCGATAAGATCAGGCTTATCTGACAACTGTAAGCTATACTCAGTACTCCATACCATGCTTTGTGTAAATTATATATTAAGTTAAAGCGTCTGTAACTGCAGATTTACACAATACCAGCGGATGCTGAGCACATTGGCACAGTGTGAATTCTCAATGGGTAAGACTTTGCTGGTTTACGACATGAACCTCCGAGAGATGGAAAACTATGAGAAAATCTACACAGACATAGGTAAGTTATCATGACTTAAGTCAATTGTATAACAAAACATGTATTTGTTTAACTAACCTTATTCCAATTTGACCACCATTTTATAGAGGAAAATATCACATCTGCACATGAAAAAATATCAGAGTGCAAAAAAGAAATACTGAGAGCAAAGCGAATACGAAAGAATCGGCAAGGTGAGAGGCTGCACAGTGCAATAGTGGACATGTGTCAAACATATGTTGATGTAATTATTAATGTTACATTGTATGATTTACAGCTTTGCACATTGTTCTGTGGTTATCTTTCAGAATATGATGCTCTGGCAAAGGTTATCCAGCAGCATCCAGATCGTCATGAAACGCTGAAGTGAGTGTAGGGTTGTAATGAAATTCCCAACTGAACGTTGTTTTATGTTTTGATGCCTACATTAGCTTGAATACGAGTGTTATTATGTACTGATTTTTTTTCATGTGACATTTTTCCCTTCACCACAGACAGTTGGAGGCCCTTGACAAAGAACTCCAGCAACTGTCCCACATCAAAGAGAATGTGGAGGACAAGGTGAGCTTTGGTTTGGATTCACGCCTGTCCTGATTTAAGCCTTGCGCTATCTAAGTTAATGTCTGTCGTTTGGCACCTTCCATCCTATTCATAAACATGTTTTTGGGGGGGGAAAGGCGCTCTCTCTTTCGATAAAACCGTGATCTTTCATCATCTTTTCCCATCTGTCTCTTTCAGTTGGAGTTGAGGAAGAAGCAGTTCCACGTTCTCCTCAGTACCATCCAGGAACTGCAGCAGACACTGGAGAGTGAGTATGAACACAGATCACTGTACCACTTCTAACACCCCGAGATGACTACTCTGAGTGACGTAGTATTTATAAATATGTGTCTGTTTTCCATTATAGATGACGAGAAATCGGAGAACTATGATATTCAGGAGTCGAGTCCCATGGAGAACGGGGATTGAAATCGTTTTAATGATCAATTAATGAATGAGTCATGTACTACTAGTATGTCCCTCTCTATGGTTTTCATTTGAAAGATATGAAACCGAATTTAATTGAGTTTCACATTTTTTACAACATGTATTTTTGATGAATAAAGTTTGTCACTTGAAGATATGTTAAATGTTTTCGATCGAACCGGCAACCTTCTGATTCCCTACCGCTCAGCCACCTGACTCCCATATATATATACACTGCTCAAAAGACTTAAAGGAACACTTTGAAATCACATCAGATGTCAATGTGAATAAATATTATGGTGGATATCAATGGGATTAGTTCCAAAGATATGTTTATACCCTTTTAAACGATAACAGTAGGCTACATGGTACTACAGTTTTAAATAGCTTTAAACTTACATGAAGCTTAGTTTGTATGTTCCCAACTAAACCATATAAGAGGATAAGTAGACTGATTCAGAGCAAAACATTTAATAATGAATGTTTTGCATTGCCAGACGTGACATTAAAGGGTAAACCTCATGTCGTCCCTATCCCTTTGCTCACACACCTAGAAATCCACCAGGTAGCTGCGGGCCTTCTCAGACGCTTGAAGCGACTATGCAATGCCATCCTCTTGCTGCCAATGTCCAAGTCCTCCTTCAGCAGTGTCTCCATGTTCTCCCTGTCCTGCAGAAGCTGCAGCATCTCCCTCTGCAGCTGAGAGGCTGACTCTTGTAGCATCATGTAGCGGATCATCATAGGGATCTGATCAGCCAGGCGCTGACTCGCAATCTGGTGAGGAGGTGCAGAGGAAAGGATTTTAGGACTATACACTTGTAAATCCCTGGGCATTCCTTACCATTTAACATAAAGATGCTATTTTCATGTGGGAAATATAGTGAGTGACTTGATAACCTTTCTGCAGACTGGGTACTTACATGGTAGTAAGACTTCAGATGCAGTATCATCTCCTGCAGGGAGGCCTTGGTGTCTATGTATGTACTGACAAGGTCTTCCTGCTCCTCTACTTCTCCCTCCTCCCGCACCTCCTCCTTTCTTGCACTCAAGCTGCAGCTGTATGTGCTGTCCTGGGTGTAAACTATCAGCTCCATCTTGAACTGGGTCCTGATCATAGACTCAGCTGTGGACTCCTTCTCCTGCTTGATGGCCTCAATCTTAGTCTGCGGAACAACCAACCAATAAGTGACGGTACAGTAAATATATATAAAAATGTTCCATCTTGTAACTGTAACGTGTATGTAACGGACATGGTCTTGCAAGCTCTGTCAGAGGTATCGGGAAAATCGTCCCGCACTGGGTTCGAACTTACAACATCTGGCTTCCCAAGCGCCACCACTACCAACTACGCCAAAGAAAAGATAGCTATTCGTTGACGCGGGTAGCCCATTACATACCTGAGGAGTGAGTTTCACCGATACACATCGGCTACATAACTACAGAGATGCAGACTGTACCTTTGCCATTTTTCAGAAGGTTTGGGAAGCCTGTGAAGTTGCTTTGAGCCAGCTGTATGAATTCCTTCCTCACAGCATCTACAGGAGTAAACATTAGGTGGATTTATATATTTGATATCTTTTCACACATTAGCCAAACAGGCTGTCTCACAGCTCCATGTGACCTTTGCGTAGGATCCCAAAACGTAGAAGGCCTGCACACTGACAGCACATATACTGCACCTGATATGTCCTTCAGCTTTTTGACTGCAGGTTCTTCCAGTTGTTTAATCTGGTCCTTCACCATCACCTCAAAGGTCTTGTAGTTTATGAACCCTGGAAGCTCTCTGCCTCGGTACTTCCGCTCATAGTCAGCCACCTCTTTTTCAATCTTCTTTATTAACTGCAATATGGTCCAAACAAAGAATTGTATTCAATTTATTAAAAATGTGTAATTTGTGTCAACACTCAACCACCCAGGTATCTACATTTTGAGCAGTAGCGGCTGGTGATATTTCTTTGGGGGAGGGGGGGGGCAAATAAACAGTAAGCAGCACTTCGAAACTGGGCAAAAACAACCACCACTACTTTATTTAAACAACAATTTATTTAAGAAGAGCAAGACAATACGATCCAAAAATCAAGTTACAAACACAAGATAGTGAGGAAATCGTGCTAGCCAGGTTTTTATTTTAATTATTATTATTATTATTTTTCCCCTAGGCAGTGCGTCGCCCCAATCGCCCTTATGGATAAGCCGGCCCTGATTTTGAGATGTGTGTTTTGAGGAGCATGGCAAGCTGTTTAACTTACAGTCTCTCCAGAGTAGTCCAGGTGGGCCTTCCACTTCCCAAACTCGGTTCTGAGGGTGGAGAAGATGTTCAGACGGCCTCCACTGTTTATCTCCTCACCCGTCGTCAGGCTGATGGCATCCTGATTGAATGCTGTCACTTTCTAAAATCCAAAATGAAAAAAGAAAGAACCGTGGTTTTATTAACCACCTCAATGATGTGGTTAATGGTAGACTGTGAGCTTACTTACATCAATGAGGAAGTAGAGGCGTTCTGCTGCACCAGAGGGGGGGCCAGAGCCATACCTCTCCAGCTCCAGGTGGGTGTCCGCAAGCTTGGCTTCAATCTGCTCCTCCAGTCTGGGCAGGGATCTCTGTAGAACACAGGACAGTGACATTTGCATTCATACTGGAGGAGGAGCTCAGGAAAGATCCACGAACGGACTCTGTCAAGTGAAATGTTCAGAAAGGAAATTACCTCGATGTGGCGCACCAGTTCCAGGGTTAGTTTTCTCTGCCAACTTAGGAATGGTGGCATGGCCTTCATTGTAAAGTGTGCTATAGCAGAAAGTGTTGAGGAATTACAGACACAACATCAAAGGTGCAACATGACTTCCTGCCACACCTTGCCAAACAGGAAATACATTTGGCTTTAAAAAGCACTAAGATGATATGGGCCAATAGAGGGCGCTCATCCAGAAATGTATGGCACAGCAAATACGAGTGGCACCAAACAAACACTAATCAGACTCAGTCTGTAATCTGATGATGCATACTGTACCTTTCTATCCGAGCACATTAGGGCTGAAACATCTTTTCTTGAAATCTATAAATAATGTTTCTTGAAATTAAAATTGAAGCTGTTTTTAATGTAATAGATCCTTAAGTGACATCATCATAATTCTTAGTATATAAAGTTTTTGCTATGGTACTGCATCTGATGAAAATTAAACCTATAATGCTATGGGGGTCAGATGGCTGAGCGGTTAGGGAATTGTCCTATTAATCAGGAGGTTGCCAGTCCTTTGTGTCCTTGGGAAAGGAACTTCACCCTACTTGTCTCAGGGTAATGTCCCTGTACTTACTGTAAGTCGCTATGGATAAGAGCGTCTGCTAAATGACTAAATGTAAATGTAATAATGTCAGAAAACTAAAGTGTCTTTCAATGCTGTCAGCTATAACTGCAAGTGAAAGTTATGGGACTGACCTAAGATGGGCATGTTCCTTGAAGAAGGCCTTCTCTCTCTCTGTGGCCTCTGGCAATGATATACAGTCCATAATTTCCTTCTGGCCTCGGCACTTGACGATCATGTAGCCCTTAGCCAAGGGAATCACCATGTTATGAACTACGTCCAGAACTGTCTGCTCCGTGCCTTTATCAACCAGGTCAGGCTTGGTCAGAATGCCTGTAGAATGGTGCACATATAACACACACATACACCGTCACAGCAAAACATTATAAAATATCTGAATAAATATAATTATGCAAAGCTACTAATGCCAGTTTATATGAGTCTATTCTATGGAATTTGCTTTATTATACTTGATTTTTAATCCCTGTTAGCAGCTGTTAATAAGAAAAACCATAATGGGGAAATAATTAGCTAGTCATAATTTACCTAAGGTCCTTTCCCCTCCAGGGTCCACTTCCCTGTGCCATCTTCAAAGCCTCTGTTGTAGCTATGTCAACATTGCATGGCACGACAACCAAGCTGATCGTCTCCCGCTTGGTGATGAACTTCCTTATCAGCCTGTTGATCTGAACACATGTACCGTACTAGTAAAGGCTTACCAGAATAACTTGATTGTGTGTCAACACATGATTCTGCTACCTGATTGAGTCACCTCTGTTCTAGGAAATTGTTTAAGAAACATTTTGTCTTAACTGTCTAGGGACAACCATAAGAGATTGGCTTGCAAATAGCAACATATTCAAGAAGTGCGATGTGCACCTGGTCTCCAATGTTTTCAGCCTGGCCCTTGACAGCTACCCTGGTAATGCCAGGCAGGTCTATAAGGGTGAGGTCTGGGACGTCAGGAGCGGCGATCTCCAGGCTGATGAGGTCTTCGCTGATGCCCACTCCCAAACCTGCCATCACATCCTGGGCTGGAGGGGGATGCAAACGTAAAGAACACATGGATCAATAAGACCAGGTGAAGTCCTGTGCACAGCCATGTTGAAACTTTATATGGAGCCGTTTTGTTTTTCATTCACATTTGTTATCCATTATAGCCAGTAAAATCAACCTCACCTTCCCAGAACTCTCTTCCCCACCTCAGAGGGGTCATCTATCTCCAGGTCATGGTCCTGGTACCTGATTTTTCCATGCCACTCTTCTCCCTTTCTCTTCCTTTTCAATCTCAGCTCGAGAGGACATCTGGTCACAATACCTTTTGGCGAAAGAACCAAAAAAAGAAGACACGAACGTTTTGACATGTAAACTGTTTCTAGAGCGGTATAAAATCATATCAACTGTGTGAATAGGCTATCTCTACATGTTTTCTATACTAACGTGTTCAGACACCTTACCACTTCCCCTTGGTAAAGCCACTCCGGACAGCGCCTCCAAGACAGAGCTCTTCCCCGAACTCTGGTCCCCAATTACGGCGATAGCTGGTAGTGCAAGGTCCTTCTCGACGCCCAGAGAGCGCAAAGAGTCGATAAGGTCGATGCAGGGACGCACCCTCTCCTCGTATTGTTCATTGAGTGTGTTCATAGTTATCTTTGTTTGACGATTTCGCTTAGGAAACCTATACGTTTTTAAACAAAGGTAATCTCTAACTATAGTATTATTGTGTTGCTAGCCTATTTGTACGTTTATGAAGGCTATTTATCCAAATGACCAATGCGGCTGCCGGTTATGTCCAGAATGATGATGATGATTAGAAAGGATCAGTAAAGCTAGACTCATGCACATCTCAGGCAAACCTTTGAGGAAGTAATTGTTCGACAGTCCTATATAGGGAGAGGTTTACGGGGAAATCGAATCTTAAGGAAAACGAAACCTAGCCTAATTTAGGCTACGTTTCAATTCAATTTGATTGAGAATCACCTTGCAGTAGGCTATAGGCTACAATGTGACGAGCATGTATCACAGAATTATGATGATTTTACACAAATTACTACAGTACATATTAAAATCACACAGTAGGCTAACTAGAGAGCATACAATTTCTGGGGAAATTGTGAGGGTGTGCCTGCTTGTCCGTCCCTTTAAGTTTTTCCCTTCTAGTGATATTTTCAAGCATTTAGCCTACTCATAGTCTATTCTAGGCTATTGCATAATAATTCATTAAGAACACCCTTGGAAAGAAGCTACTGTAACAACGTACGTTATCACTGGAAATATTTCAGATGGAATCGCGATTCAAACAGTAGCTCTATGTCTGCTAACTTATGACATGCCCCCAGAAACGTAAATAAACTTGACATTTATTCAGTGGAAAATCGCTCATGCATAAAAAGCTCAATAGCGATCATTGTCAGTAACGACGCAAAATGCGATATAGCCCTTTGTGGAGAAGCCCCGGTAAATTGTATACTACAGTGTTCGTCTTGGTGGCGATCGTTGGTTGAACGTTCCGTTGTACGGTTTAGGCTGAAATTAAATAGCCTATTGCTTTCATGAACAGATTGACAAGTTTAGGCTGTGTCAATGAAGTTCGGGTTAGTAGTCAGACAGTTTCACCTATTGAAATACTTTTGATTTAAGGGAGTGCCGAACATGTTCTGTCGCCGTTTGACTTAAGCAGCTTACACACTGCCCCAACAAACTCCAACAAACTCCAACAAGTCCCAACATTCTAAAGTTGGCAATTGTTGTTGGTGACTGTCTTTGGAATGTCCAGTAAACCAACTTGCAGTTTCACACTGCTCAGACAAATCAGTTTTCACGTGACGTGACGTTCCAATGGACACGCCCCCCTGAAGGGCAAAAAATACTTTCCGCTGCCCGCCACCCATAAAGTCAAACATTTACGTTGGGTCTCGTCTGCTGCTTTTGTTTAGGCATATTGCCGGATAGTTGTTGTGCTATCGGATGCACTAATTGCAGAGGAGTCAAGTCTGTGCTTCTACATAATAGAAGATAAAGAAAATGTAGAGAAGATTTTGGATGTGTGTGATTAATTAGGCTAAATGTAACTACATCTGTCTCCGGGGAGTGCATAGAATGGCAGACGTCCAAATATACACGTATTTGCAGCGAACACTTTATCAAAGCTAAGCACAAGTAAAGTTAAACACAAGTATATTCATTATCGTATGTTTAGCCATAAAAAACATATTTATGTAATCGGTTTGACATAGTTTGCTGTGTATCGAGGCGACCAACTGCAGGGGTCGTCGTACTCGTAGTGAGATAAAGTTAGCTAGTTAGCTAAATTGTTGGGTTGTGTTAGACGCCGACACTTGCAGTTTGTGTCCATATCTTTTCTTTAGCTGAGAGGTGATCCAAATGTGCCGGCTTTTGCTGCGTTTCAATGGTGTGAGCCACTATATCGCCAGCAGCTTTCTGCCATCCAGGGGCCTGTACTACGAATCGAGATTTGGCGTTGGCGAGGTAACTTCAGGTTTAACCCCGGGTTTTCTGTACTACGACGGTGGATCACTTGTTACCGGGGTAGATCGCCATGGTAACACATGCTGAACGGCTAACCTGGTCGGGAGCAGGTTATAGTTGGAGATCAGAGATCAACCGGTATAAAAGCCCCGCCCACTAACTCATTCTTGAGAGGATAATGGCGTTACCGTTCATAGAAGATGTGGAGCTTGGCGCGCGGATATTGAGAGTTGCGCTCAGAACAGCCAGAACATCAGAATCAGAAAGGGGTTTTAATCGCCATGAAAGTTTGCACAGACAAGCAATTTACTTTGGCAGGAAGGTGCGTCGTTAAACATATAGGAATCCTAAAAAAATAATATGAGATCTAACTATAGGAAAAGTACATAGACTAGCAATGCTTAGAATGTGCATATGCAATGCATAGCGTTGCGTTATTTCTCTACGGGTACTTTTATGTAGTGTCATGTTGATATGTTATTCCTATTCAATGGGGTGTCTCCCCTTAAAACCCCTTCTGCTGTCCTTGGGTTGCTTTGACCCACTTTCTAATTATTTCCATATCAAAATGTTGGGTTTCTTTCAACCAAAACATTTCAAACCAAAAAGAACAATGTGTATACGTAGCCTACAATGATAATTTCACTACCCACAAAAGACACAACAAAAAAGCCACAAAAAGGTATAAAAACACCAAAACGTAGAAAAAAGTTTAACAAATACATCCTCATGTGTTCTCCCTTTCCTAGGAACACAGAAATATAATGTCAGTGTAACTAAGTTTAGTGTCATTCAGTCATGTACTATAACTTCTCATATTCCAGTTTTCTATCTCCAACCTTGTTTTTTTAATTAAAAGCCTCTTATACTCTATATCAAGCTCCAGGGTTCTTTTATACAGGGCCCTCACATTGTCTGCTCCAACCTGAAACAAATAAAGAACATTGTCCCTTTGTAAGGCATACTTGGAGAAAGTTGAAGGTGTCCATTTGACTATACTGTGTTTCAAGGTTCATTGCTTATACCTTGTGGCTGTGTCTACTACCGCGCACTACACTGCAATGTAGTGCACTGCAATGAAGTGCACTTACATTTGCAGTGCACTCAGTTGCTGAGTAGCGCTGTCTAAACTGGAACACTTTACTTACCCATTTAGCGGGAAGTGACACATGGGCTGTGTCTACTACCGCACACTTGTGCACTTCGAGCACTTACTTTCAGTGCTTAGGGCGCTTACGCTGAAAAACCAAAATAATTCAGTGCACTGAAAGTACCCGGATGATGCACTGCAAACGGTCCAAAAATGAAGTGTCCGACGATGGACACTACTCGCCCTAAACGGGCGCCATCTTGGCTACGTAGCGGAAGAGGAGGAGTCCAGTGACAGAAATACAAGCGGGTTTGTTTCGCGGGTTTAGTTTCTCGGGTGTCGCGAGCAGATTTGCGTGTGTCACTTCCCGCTAAGTGGGTAAGTAAAGTGTTCCAGTTTAGACAGCGCTACTCAGCAACTGAGTGCACTGCAAATGTAAGTTCACTTCATTGCAGTGCACTACATTGCAGTGTACTTTGTTAAGTGCGCGGTAGTAGACACAGCCATGCAAATCTGCTCGCGACACCCGAGAAACTAAACCCGCGAAACAAACCCGCTTGTATTTCTGTCACTGGACTCCTCTTCCGCTACGTAGCCAAGATGGCGCCCGTTTAGGGCGAGTAGTGTCCATCGTCGGACACTTCATTTTTGGACTGTTTGCAGTGCATCATCCGGGTACTTTCAGTGCACTGAATTATTTTGGTTTTTCAGCGTAAGCGCCCTAAGCACTGAAAGTAAGTGCTCGAAGTGCACAAGTGCGCGGTAGTAGACACAGCCTGTGTCTTTGTCTTGGCCTTGAAGTGGAGGCCCTATGCTCAGGGGGAGGAACAAGTTCCTCTTCCTGCTGAGTTTAACACCATAGCAATGAATCAATTGATTTATATTTGAAATGAGCACTTCAAGGACTTATGTCTCATGTTATGTTCAGACCACCACCATTAGTAAGTCATTACAGACACTTCAATCACAGCCACACGTTCACACACTCTCACCATCTATGTTGCAAGTAAAACAAAATCAAAAGTGTACCCCCAAAATGTTTTTCTCTGAGCAGGCATGCACAGTTTCCTGATCATCTAGGACCTCCACTCCTCCCAGAAAGTAAATGGCATATTTGATCAATATTCAACAACCACATATGGCATACGTACTGGCGTATGACTATTAGTTTCATGGTTACCTCTGTATGGCACAGTGGGACGACAGTGGATGGTGGCAGCAACACCACTATATTTCCTGTCACTGCAGAGGACAGTAATACATTCCACTTAGTATTGCTAGTTTATTTACCCTTAGTATAGATGGTCCACATATTTACATTTAAGGTTCCTATGTGTTTATTGTATGCACCTTCCTGCCAAAGCAAATTCCTTGTCTGTGCAAACTTTCATGAATAAATGAACTGTACTACGAATCAAGATCAACATGCTCTGGATTACTCTCAGTTACCCGGCTACACAAAGCGAGACCATCGCAATCACGATTAACGGTATCACGACGGCGGTTATCAACTCTCTAACTCAACCCAGATCTTTCTAATCTAGAGATGTGCGCGTTCACATAAAGGGGCGTTATTTGCACCGTATATCCAATCGCAAACACGGACAAAACAAGAGCCGCATATGTCACGGAAGAGGAGCGGACATTCCGGACAATAATCTTACAAACTTTGTCTACTCCTCCTGCGTGAAATATTGTTACACAAACATATCAGGAATACAGACATATAATACAGGCAAAAATCAGCGAATTCGCTGCTGCTAAACTGGTAGAAAATAGCAGACGCTGTCAATGCGTAAACTACGTATGACTTATTGATATCACTGTCCCAGGCACAAGATGTGACCATAATTACACGTGTGCATTCCATAACGTTAAACTTTTGTTGCTGTATTATTTTAGTTGCAACCCTGGAAGTGGCAAACAATCGTGGGAGCAAATAAAAAATAAATATCAAAACATAATTCTAAACGGTAAGTAGCAGTAGGCAATACTTTTTGTAGGATATTGGTATAGCTACAAAGGGCCTATAGAACAATGAAATTGCTCCTCCACAGGACTTCACTCTTGCTGAGGAGCTGGCCCTCTCCAGCTACCAGGGTCGCCCCATGATGGAAGGAGTGGAAGTGGCACTTCTTCAGACCCTGGTGGCAGCAGCTCGGTAACCCAGGCATATGTTTCAAGTGATCTATGTGACCATGTTCATCCAACAATTATTTATGAATATTGTAGATGTGAAATGTAGAATCATAAAGGGATTTATTCGCCATGAAAGTTTGCACAGACAAGGAATTTGCTTTGGCAGGAAGGTGCATACAATAAAAACATAGGAACCTTACATTTAAATATGTGGACTATCTATACTAAGGGTACATAAACTAGCAATACTAAGTGGAATGTATTACTGTCCTCTGCAGTGACAGGAAATATAGTGGTGTTGCTGCCACCACCCACTGTCGTCCCACTGTGCCATACAGAGGTAACCATGAAACTAATAGTCATGCGCCAGTATGTATGCCATATGTGGTTGCTGAATATTGATCAAATATGCCATTTACTTTCTCAAGTGGAGGTCCTATATGATCAGGAAACTGTGCATGCCTGCTCAGAGAGCATTTTGGGGGTACACTTTTGATTTGATTTTACCACTTGCAACATAGATGGTGAGTGTGAACGCGTGGCTGTGATTGAAGTGTCTGTAATGACTTACTAATGGTGGTGGTCTGAACATGAGACACAAGTTATTAAAGTTCTAATTTCAAATATAAATCAATTGATTAAATTGCTATGGTGTTAAACTCAGCAGGAAGAGGAACTTCTTCCTCCCCCTGAGCACAGGGCATCCACTTCAAGGCCAAGACAAAGACACAAGGTATAAGCAATGAACCTTATAACACAGTAGTCAAATGGACACCTTCAACTTTCTCCAAGTGTGCCTTACAAAGGGACAATGTTCTTTATTTGTTTTAGGTTGGAGCAGACAATGTGAGGGCCCTGTATAAAAGAACCCTTGAGCTCGATATAGAGTATAAGAGGCTTTTAATTTAAAAAAACAAGGCTGGAGATAGAAAAACTGGAATATGAGAAGAGATAGTACATGACTGAATGAATGACACTAAACTTAGTTACACTGACATTATATTGCTGTGTTCCTAGGAAAGGGAGAACACATGAGGATCTATTTGTTAAACTTTTTTCTACGTTTTGGTCTTTTTATACCTTTTTGTGGCTTTTTTGTTGTGTCTTTTGAGTCTTTTGTGGGGGTCTTCAACATTTCTTTCTGCTATAAAAGTGAATGAAACATCCAAATTCAATGAAAGTAGTGACATTTTCATCGTACGTATAGCCTACACATTGTTCTTTTTGGTTTGAAATGTTTTGGTTGAAAGAAACCCAACATTTTGATATGGAAATAATTAGAAAATGGGTCAAAGCAACCCAAGGACAGCAGAAGAGGTTAAGAGGAGACACGTACGTACCCCATTGAATAGGAATAACATATCAACATGACACTACATAAAAGTACCCGTAGCGAAATAATGCAACGCTGTGCATTGCATATGCAAATTCTAAGCATTGCTAGTCTATGTACTTTTAGTATAGTTAGATCTCATATTATTTTTGGGGGATTCCTATATGTTTAATGTATGCACCTTCCTGCCAAAGCAAATTGCTTGTCTGTGCAAACTTTCATGGCGATTAAAACCCTTTATGATTCTGATGTTTTGGCTGTTCTGAGCGCACCTCTCAATATCCGCGCACCAAGCTCCACATCTTCTATGAACGGTAACGCCATTATCCTCGAAAATGAGTTAGTGGGCGGGGCTTTTATACCGGTTGATCTCTGATCTCCAACTATAACCTGCTCCCGACCAGGTTAGCCGTTCAGCATATGTTACCATGGCGATCTACCCCGATAACAAGTGATCCACCTTCGTAGTACAGAAAACCCGGGGTTGAACCTGAAGTTACTTTGCTAACGCCAAATCTTGCTTCGTAGTACAGGCCCCTGGTCACCAAGCATGTCACGTGACTGAAAACTATGAATAACAGATTTTTTTCCAGTTTACTAATTAGCTACTTGTGTGTTGTAGCCCAACCCAGAATCACATAATTTCGTGAAAAAATGATCTAATATTGCGTGACATGTTCACGAAATTGGCACTTTTTTCATGACTATATATGCTACGTTTTTGCATTTCAATGGAGATAATATTTCGTGACCTCGAATAGATTCTCTCTTCCCATAACTCCAGGAGTAGGCTACATCTTCGCGTTCTTGGATCAGTTATAATTATGAAGTGAGTAGAGAGCTAAATCGACATCAAAGAGAGCTCGAGGATGTTATGTACGCGAGTTAAGCCTAGTTGTCTAGGTAACGAGTTGTCAGAACGTCGCAGTTTGTTGGAAACCGCTTCACATTGGTCAGACGTACTGCAACTTCACCCGATCCGACTGAACATGTTGAACTCATCCGACAGTACCCGACAATGGCCAACAAACACAAACTGCTGGCCCACACTGACCCGACTGTTGGTGTTTGTTGGCGTTTGTTGTAGAATGTTGGCGTTTGTCGGGGTAGTGTGTAAGCTGCTTTATACTGTAAACAGCTGTGGATGTTTTTGTTAGCTACACAGTGTCTCGTCTCGCGTAGGCTACAGCGTTGCAGTAGCCTAGGCCTACTGGTTTGAAACCAACAAATCGTTTACTTGTAATCTAATGTCATAATAAATCGTACAACGACAATGTATTTGTGAGTAATGTTTATTTTAACGATTGAAAACAGATGCATCATAGACCGCTGTTGTATGTGTTGCCCGGGCGACATAGGCTAATGTCATGATGCTAATGCTTCAGTGAAATAGACTACTGTTTCCGAAAGTAGATGTAGTTCCTCAATAATATCAGCTTATATTGTACATGACACTTCACAATTGTGTTTCATATCACAAAGTAAAATGAGTAAATAGTTATCACCCTGGACTCTTTGCTTGTGGCGTTTCTGCAGCTACCTTGCAGTAGCGTTAAAGCTAGTTAGCCTAGCTAGCTCTATCTCCCAGAAGTTAACAAGCTGCTAAACTAATGTTCTGCTAGTAGAGGTAGTCACGCGTGTTTCGTGACGTTAGTAGCGTCAGTGACTGTGGCTAGCAAGTTAGCCAGGTAAATAAAAAGACAAGCAACTCAATGGCTACCAACTTTTGACATAACGTTGTCTAAGTAATCAAAATATTGACGGATGCTTAGGGGGGCGGCACGATACCATCTTTGCTGTGCAACAGTCTTCTATGCACGTCGTATCTAATGCGTCGTTGCTAACATGTGCCGACAATGTGACGTAGGCTATTATAACTGAGTAGTCTACCCTTTGCCGACAAAATCAACTTTATGCCACAAAAACGTTGTATGGTCCTAAACTGTGCAACGGAACGTACAGAAAAGTAATAGCATATCAATCGCTAGCAAGACGAAACTTTTGACACGTAGTTTGTCTATGTAGTCCAAATATTGACCAAGGATTAGGGGGGCTAAAATAAATAATATTATTATATGGCAACGACAGTACGAGCCTTCTGATTGGCTAATGGGTAGTCATGCCAAACCCGTATTGACCAGCGGTCCAATAAGTATTGTTATTGCCCTCCTCTGACGTCATCTTCAAAATTAGCGATATCGAAGTCAACTGAGTCCAGACGATACTGAAGACATCAACAGCGACGAAGAAATTGTTAACTTTCTAAAATAATCGTTATTTGTGTTGGAATTAAAGCCATTTTAGCAGAACCGTACTGTCCGCTTTGCTTTCTATCAAAAGTAATTGGTTGCTAGACAACACCTGAAACACACCGTGAGAAGACTTGAGAGCTAGCCTAGCTAGCTACAATTAGCCTACAATTTACTAAATGAAAAGAGCTAAAAATGCCATATAATAAACAACTTACTAACCTCGACCGTTCGGTCATGCCGGGAAATATCAAACCTTGACTTTCGTCTCGTTTCTCGAAAGTCTCGTTTGATATTTCCCGGCATGACCTCACTCTCGGTTAGTAAGTAGTTAATAATAATAAATATATATGTCAGATAACAAAGGATGCGCCACGATTCGTGGCACACCCAATAAATATATATGTGAGATAACAAAGGATGCGCCACGATTCGTGGCACACCCAATAATTGAATTCACAGGTATATAGATAGATATGGGCAGACTCAATATAAAAATATAAAGATAATATACACATACTAGTACCAATAATTAAGTCACAAGAACATCACATAGATAATACTGATATGTCCTCAGCCATTTGACTTATTGTAGGCCTATAGACGGATAGCCTGATGGAGGAGGCATGAGTCCTTTGGAGAACGGGGATTGAACGTGATCAATTAATGATTGAGTCATGTTCTACTTACTATGTCCCTCTCTATGGTTTTCATTTGAAACCTAATTTAATTGAGTTTCACAGTTTTTATAACATGTAGGCCTAGCCTATTTTGGATGAATAAAATGTGTCACTTGCCGATATGTAAAAAAATGTCAGATGCTCTATAGTTTTAGTTTGCAGTGAGTATGAATGATGGGAAGCAAGCTTGGACAACAAAATATATGAATTTATTTAATGGATTCATGTATTGAGGGCTCTACAGTGCCCCCATTTCTGTGTGCGAGCGTGGAAAAGAAACCGTGGTAAAGTTGGTTGGAAGTTCGATATTCAACAGACATTCGGACGCCCAGTATTGTGTCAATTTAGCCGGGGTTTAGCGACGCTACGACCGGCCGCTTAGCCTATGCTTTTGACTGCCTAAACAACGCGCATTTTTAGGGACCATCAACAAATTACGCATTTAAAATGTCAAAAGTCAATAGCTTTTCAACAACATGAACTAGGAACATCAAAATGACATTTAACTGTTCAAAATGTATGCATACATGTTGCACAGCCTTTAGTTTTTTCAGTTTTACCTCACACTTTTTTCAATGAATTTATTAGTATTTCAAACTTCAATAGCTTTTTCATCATGTGACCTATCATCCTAAAATCCATTTCAGAGTGTTCACTGACTATGCATACATGTTGCACAGCTTTTAGTTTTTTCATTTTTACCTCACACTATTTTCAATGAATTTTTCAGTATTTCAAACTTTAATAGCTTTTCATCATGTGACCTATCATCCTCAAATCTCTTTCAGAGTGTTCACTGACTATGTATACATGTTGCAAATTCTAACCCTTTTAAACGATCAACAGTACATGTTGACTTCAAGCAGTGTTTTAATTAAACCGTACAAACTGAAGTGATATAGTTTGTAGCCTATGTTCTAAACTAAACCATTATAAGAGAATAAGTAGACTGATTCAGAGCAGAATATAATAATAAAAAAATGGCATTGCATTGCCAGACGTGACATTAAAGGGTAAACCTCATGTCTTCCCTATCCCTTTGCTCACACACTTAGAACTCCACCAGGTAGCTGCGGGCCTGCATCAGACGCTTGAGGCGACTATGCAATGCCATCCTCTTGCTGCCAATGTCCAAGTCCTCCTTCAGCAGTGGCTCCATGTTCTCCCTGTCCTGCAGAAGCTGCAGCATCTCCCTCTGCAGCTGAGAGGCTGACTCTTGTAGCATCATGTAGCGGATCACCAGAGGGATCTGATCAGCCAGGCGCTGACTCGCAATCTGGTGATGAGGTGCAAAGGAAAGGATTTTAGGACTATACACTTGTAAATCCCTGGGCATTCCTTAACCTTTAACATAAAGATGCTACTTTTATGTGGGAAATATAGTGAGTAGCTTGATAACATTTCTGCAGACTGGTACTTACATGGTAGTAAGACTTCAGATGCAGCATCATCTCTTGCAGGGAGGCCTTGTTTTCTAAACGGTAGAGAACATGTGTACTTTTATAATTGTCGCAATTACATAATAATAATAATTTGTTTTCAACCAATGTCATAATTTAGAATTATATAAATTGCATTCTGTATTATTTAGTGACATTTGGTAAGATTAAAGTGCCTTTATTTTGAAGTCTCCGCGCAAGGCCATACGCTTGTGAGTGAGAGTCGACAAGCTAACACCAAGCGAAGCATGGACAATTTAATGCTCCGATAAAAGTTTAATGTTGTTATAACGGATGTCAGTGACTTAAGGAAACCTCTATTCCCTTGTGTACAGCATACAGCCAACTAGGTATGTTGTTTGTTGTTTGTATTTTACTTTGGTGAGTGTTATTAACATGCTGCGCATGTCATTATAAACTAATGTTGTCTTTCTCTTTTTTCAAGGTGGATTTGGAGAAGAAGCTTCAAAAAACCTTTATCAAGAAAGTTCCTTGGATCTGTCAGTGATTCAAGGGAGCTGATACTACTGACAAAACTGTGACATTCTTCATCCTTCTCCTTCTTTATTTTACTCAGGCTGCAGCTGTATGTGCTGTCCTGGGTGTAAACTATCAGCTCCATCTTGAACTGGGTCCTGATCATAGACTCAGCTGTGGACTCCTTCTCCTGCCTGATGGCCTCAATCTTAGTCTGCGGAACAACCAACCAATAAGTGACGGTACAGTAAATATATATAAAAATGTTTCATCTTGTAACTACAGTGATGCTGACTGTACCTTTGCCATTTTCAGAAGGTTTGGGAATCCTGTGAAGTTGCTTTGAGACAGCTGTATGAATTCCTTCCTCACATAATCTACAGGAGTAAACATTAGGGGATCTATATATTTGAAATTATTTCACACATTAGCCAAATGTGTGAAAGGCTGTCTCACAGCACCATGAGACCTTTGCGTAGGAGCCTAAAACGTAGTAGGCCTACACACTGACAGCACATATACTGCACCTGATATGTCCTTCAGCTTCTTGACTGCAGGTTCTTCCAGTTGTTTAATCTGGTCCTTCACCATCACCTCAAAAGTCTTGTAGTTTATGAACCCTGGAAGCTCTCTACCTCGGTACGTCCGCTCATAGTCAGCCACCTCTTCTTCAATCTTCATGTTAACTACAATAAGGTCCAAACAAAGAAGTATTAAATGTGTTCAAAATTTGTCATTTGTGTCAACGCTCTCCCACCCAGACATGTACATTTTGAGATGTGTGTTTTGAGGAGCATGGCAAGCTGTTTAATTTACAGTTCTCTCCTGAGTGGTCCAGGTGGGCCTTCCACTTCCCAAACTCGGTTCTGAGGGTGGAGAAGATGTTCAGACGGCCTCCACTGTTTAGCTCCTCACCCGTGGTCAGGCTGATGGCATCCTGATTGAATGCTGTCACTTTCTAAAATCCAAAATGAGAACCAAGAACCGTGGTTTTATTAACCAACTCAATGATGTGGTTAATGGTAGACTGTGAGCTTACTTACATCAATGAGGAAGTAGTGGCGTTCTGCTACACCAGAGGGGGGGGCCAGAGCCATACCTCTCCAGCTCCAGGTGGGTGTCCGCAAGCTTGGCTTCAATCTGCTGCTCCAGTCTGGGCAGGGATCTCTGTAGAACACAGGACAGTGACATTTACATTCATACTGGAGGAGGAGCTCAGGAAAGATCCACAAACAGACTCTGTCAGGTGAAATGTTCAGAAAGGAAATTACCTCGATGTGGCGCACCAGTTCCAGGGTGAGTTTCTCTGCCAACTTAGGAATGGTGGCATAGCCTTCATTGTAAAGTGTGCTATAGCAGAAAGTGTTGAAGAATTACAGACACAACATCAAAGGTGCAACATGACTTCCTGCCACACCTTGCCAAACAGGAAATACATTTGCTTTAAAAAGCAATAAGATGATATGGACCAATAGAGGGCGCTCATCCAGAAATGTATGGCACAGCAAATACGAGTGGCACCAAACAAAACACTAATCAGACTCAGTCTGTAATCTGATGATGCTACTGTACCTTCTATCCGAGCACATTAGGGCTGAAACCAATACCAATTTTTAATTATCTATTAATATGCTGATTATTTTCTTGAAATATAAAAATGTGAAAGAAGCTGTTTTTAATGTCATAGAGCCTTAAGTGACATCCGCATAATTATTAGTATATTACGTTTTTGCAATGGTACTGCATCAGATTAAAATGAATGCAAAAGATGTGTAATGTCAGAAAACTAAAGTGTCTTTCAATGCTATCAGCTAACTCCAAGTTATGGGACTGACCTAAGATGAGCATGTTCCTTGAAGAAGGCCTTCTCTCTTTCTGTGGCCTCTGGCAATGATATACAGTCCATAATTTCCTTCTGGCCTCGGCACTTGACGATCATGTAGCCCTTAGCCAAGGGAATCACCATGTTATGAACTACGTCCAGAACTGTCTCCTCCGTGCCTTTATCAACCAGGTCAGGCTTGGTCAGAATGCCTGTAGAATGGTGCAAATATAACACACATACACCGTCACAGCAATACATTGAATACATATATCTGAATAAATATAATTATGCAAAGCTACTAATGCCAGTTTATATGAGTTTATTTTATGGAATTTGCATTATTATACTTGATTTTTAAATCCCTGTTAGCAGCTGTTAATAAGAAAAACATAATGGGGAACAACCAGTAATGGGGAAATAATTAGCTTGTCATAATTTACCTAAGGTCCTTTCCCCTTCAGGGTCCACTTCCTGTGCCATCTTCAAAGCCTCTGTTGTAGCTATGTCAACATTGCATGGCACGACAACCAAGCTGATCGTCTCCTGCTTGGTGATGAACTTCCTTATCAGCCTCTTGATCTGAAAACATATAACATATAAGTCTAGTAGAGGCTTACCAGCATAACTTGATTGTGTGTCAACACGTGATTCTGCTACCTGATTGAGTCAACTTTGGTCTAGGAAATCGTTTAAGAAACATTTTGTCTTAACTGCCTGGGACAACCATAAGAGATTGGCTTGCCAATGGCAACATATTCAAGAAGTGGCATGTGCACCTGGTGTCCAATGTTTTCAGGCTGGCCCTTGACAGCTACCCTTGCAATGCCAGGCAGGTCTATAAGGGTGAGGTCTGGGACATCAGGAGAGGAGATCTCCAGGCTGATGAGGTCATCGCTGATGCCCACTCCCAAACCTGCAATCTCATCCTGGGCTGGAGGGGGACAAAAGCATAAAGAACACAAGGATCAATAAGACCAGGAGAAGTCCTGTGCACAGCCATGCTGAAACTTTTTATTTTGTTTTGTTTTTCATTCATAATTTGTTATCCATTATAGCCAGTAAGATCAACCTCACCTTCCCGAATTCTCTCCTCCACCTCAGAGGGGTCATCTATCTCCAGCTCATGGTCCTGGTAGCTGATCTTTCCATGCCACTCTTCTCCCTCTCTCCTCCTTTTCAATTTCAGCTCGAGAGGACATCTGGTCACAATACCTTTGGGCAAAAGAACCAAACGAAAGAAGAGACAAACTGTTTTCTAGTAGTGCGGTATAAAATCATATCACCTGTGGGATGTATAGGCTATCTCTACATGTTTTCTATACAAGGTGTTCAGACATCTTACCACTTCCCCTTGGTAAAGCCACTCCGGACAGCGCCTCCAAGACAGAGCTCTTCCCCGAACTCTGGTCCCCAATCACGGCGATGGCTGGTAGTGCAAGGTCCTTCTCGACGCCCAGAGTGCGCAAAGAGTCGATAAGGTCGATGCAGGGACGCACCCTCTCCTCGTATTGTTGATTGAGCGTGTTCATAGTTATCTTTAAGCCTAGGAAACCTACAAGCTTTTAAACAAAGGTAATATATTTAACTATAGTATTATTGTGTTGCTAGCCTGTTACATTTATACATTTACATTTAGTCATTTAGTAGATGAGTGACTTACAGTAACCGGGTCAGATGGCTGAGCTGAGCGGTTAGGGAATCGGGCTACTAATCAGAAGGTTGCCGGTTCTTGGCCAAGACAAAATACGTTGTGTCCTTGGGCAAGGCACTTCACCCTCCTTGCCTTGGGGGAATGTCCCTGTACCTACTGTAAGGTCTCTGGATAAGCCGTCTGCTAAATGACTCAATGTAAATGTATTAGTAAGTTTATGAAGGCTACTTACTCAAATTACCAATGCGGCTGCCGGTTATGTCCAGAATGATCATTAGAAAGGATCAGTAAAGCTAGACTCTTGCACATCTCAGGCACACCTTTGAAAACATTAATTGTTCCAAAGTCCTATTTATGGGGAGAGGTTTACGGGGATATCGAATCTGAAGGAAAACGAAACCAGGAATTTAACTTACGTTTCCTTCTCCAGTACCTACACAAACAATGTGTTATCCACACTAAAGCTCCATCATGTCACCCTCCAAGGGCGTAGGTTTGGTTTGAACATTGGTGGGGACAGGTTTACCATACACTATTTTGCTATCGATGCTCCTACCTGTTGCTAAAAGCATGAGCAGAAAGCGTTTGTGCAAACACACACACACCCACATACACAAGATACTGCGTTAGGCTACATACAGTAGGTCAGAAGTGTCAAAATATATTCAGGTTTATTCAGATTTCTGTAACAGTACGTACATCCAGTAGTTAACTAAACTTATTTCTGAAGCTAATATTAGCTATATAGCTCAATTTAATAATGGTTTGGCTTGTCTTCAATGTCATGGACGTCTTCGCTGCTACCCTCATCTTCACATGAACTGTCACTGCCCCTCTCAATGTCTAAATCCTTCCTAGCATGTGGACCAATCTCCTTAAAAACAATTAAAATGACACATGTAGCTACACTATCAACTAATGTATACTTTTAGAACCAGCTAGGCACATTATTCAATCTACAGTAGATTGTTTGTTGAATCCACGAATTTTGTAAAGTTTTTTCACTATTTTAATCACTTTAAATCCACAACTGTGACCCTGTAGCTCCAACTGCCTCTTCCATGTCTGAACTGCTGCCTTCCATTGCTTCATTTTCCTAATAGAAATAGCAGTTTGGTATGACTATATTAACAAATCCTTTTAGTTTGCAGGTATAGCTAGCATGGCTTTGACCGCAACTACGGCATATTCAAGACAAAGAATGTCAGATAGCTAGCAAGCAGACAATTCCGTAGTTGAGTTCTAGAGCTAGCAAAGGCTCATTAACGTTAGAGATACTATACATTTTCAACAATAATATACAGGAGTGTAATATAATTCGATTTTATGGTTTTTTATTCACTCAATGTTAACTTATACCTCACAGGAGTAGCTGCCAAAAAGCCAATTCTCAGTCTCGGTTCGACGCTCACTTGACCACCGTTAGCTGACTGGCTGACACGTTGTGATCAGCGCTCTCCTGCCAATCAGGAGTAACGCTGACCTTGAGAGTTAACCAATTGTGGAGCAGAACATTTTAAAATAATGACAAATATATATTTAGACTCGCAATTATTGGTAGGGACATGTCCCTACCGTCCCTACCTAAATTTACGCCTATGTCACCCTCTAAGAAATGCCTTGTTTGTGCCATTATCTTGAGGAGAAAAGCAAAATATTTTGCAAGCAAACTGTGCTCGATCAATGTATTTAACGTGCGCACGCAGACCGCTGCGCACTCAATCACACCACATCTGCTCCCTAAACTTTATGCGCGCGCGAACTTCCATCTCAAAGCCACAAAGCGTCGAAACACAAAACACCGTTACAAATGTTCCACAAAACGAATCCAATAGACCACTTTCATGTTTACCAACATTTAGGATGCGCGCGCAGCTAGGTTTCAGAAAACCGGGAAAGGATAGCATTTACAATGGCAAAAGGACCAAACGGATCATACAAATAGTTAGATTTAAAAGACCAAAAAGTCAGAGGAGTACAGCCTTAGAGAGAGAAAAAGCGATTCCCCATTGATCTGTCGGATCAGAATTTTGATTTGGGACACGAAAGTCTTGACATTTGAGTGAGAATGTTGCCCGGTACAGACCGCATAGTGGAGCGGCAGCCATGTCTTCGCGTCATGTCACAAAGTTCATAATTTTACAGTTTTACAGTCAATTCAACATCTAAAAAGTCGAGCAGGGCAGCTTTCAAGAGATATGGGAATTCTGCTTTTAGCCAGCTGGTCCGATTATTTTTGTGATTTGTTTAAACTGGCAATTTGAGTGTGAGACTGCGTCCCCATTAGCCTCAGTCAGACTCGTCGCTCAGAGGCAGTGTGCACAATTTCACTCTGCTGAAGATAGCCAGCGAGCCTGTTTCATTACTCATTTTCCTGAGAAAGCGACCTCCGTTAGCCAGGCTAGTTTTGCCCGATCACTTGGTCAGGCTATTTAAATATGGGGGTCACGTGACTTTTGTGCATTGACAAGTGAAATGTAAATGTACTCGTCCAAAGGACAAGTGCCTCAAACAGTTAATGTCAAACCCTGTAATCCAGTGAACAGAGATATATGATGACCTGATCGACACTCCAAGTGTATTATACCGGGGAGAAGTTCGTCTTTTGCAACCCACATCCGCAGTTGAGCCAGCTTGACAGTCGTGTGACGTAGGTTTGAAAGTGGTCTATAGACCTCTTTTCTGTTTATCAACACGGCGGATGCGCGCGCTGCCATGCTGCAGAAAGAAGAATTGTTTGGCTGGTTGCCATGGTTACCTGTTTGGTTATATTGCACTTGCGGTGTTTCTTTATAGGTCCATGGTGCTAAATAGCGATGTTGTCAGCTTACTAAAAACAGTTTATCAGCGAGTGATAACATTGGTTATGCGGAAACATTAACACTATTGAACGAGATACGTCTTAATGACCCATACGCGTTGCCGGCAGTAGAGTAGATAAATGATGAGAAGAAATGGCCCCGACGACTTCTGTGTCCGGACATCCATTCATACCTGATCGAGACACACATCTCTATTCCCGAGAGAGCCTGAAGTCCCACACGACACTGGATGCCTACAGTTATGTCACAGACAATGTTCAGGACATATGTGGACATATCTTAGTGCACTAAAGAGGGTTTGTAAGTGTAGGCCTATAGTCATAAGAGTATTTGCCTTTGCTGCTACCCAATAATAGTATCAATATCACTGATTGACAATTGTATTACCAATTGGATGTGCCTATGTGGCCCATAGGCCACATAGGCATAGTCAGATGCAGGGCCTGCCCATCGGCAAATCCCATTGATACATTTGTCAGTCACTCAATCACCTGTGGACGGCTGTCAATAATAGTTTACAGAGGAGCAGCGCGTCATTACACTCTTGTCTACCTGGTTTGTTTTGGGGTGTTTGCGCGTGATGGACTTTGGGTAAGTCTATGAGATGTCTCTTTGGTCGGCTGAAGTTGATGTTTTTTAGACTACTAATTTGTTGAGATAATCGATGCAGTCCGAGCTACTTAGGCTGCCAATGTAACTGATCTCTGCCATTTCTGTCCCCAAATTAGCTAACTAGCTAGCTGTCATACCTGTCTCGTGTGGTCAGTACAGTAGCTAGCCTACTATGTTTACAGTAACATTGGCGGTCAATTCGTCTTCTAAATGTATTGGCGGTCAATTCGTCTTCTAAATGTATGTGGCTCGATCGTGTCTCTTTCTGCAGCGGACACGCGCAGTAGAGCGGGGAGTGACGCTGTGTGACGTAGACTGATAAGGGGGTCTATAGGGGAAGGTCCATTCTGATTGGCTGCTTCCAAAATGACGCAGAAACAGCGGAATTTAGACTTCAAACTGCCAGACAATAGGTGCGTTCGACATGGACTGCGGCTGCATGAAACGACCGGCGAGAGTAGCCGCTTGCAGTCGGGGAGGAGTTGAAAACGGCTCTGTGAAGTTGGACATTCCAGCTTCTCGTGGTTTGCTGCGTTGATGTCAGTCATGGCCGATCAAGCGCTGTTTGCTTACGTTACTTTATTTATAATTAAACTTAGTCTTTCCGTTAGTAGGAGAGGTGGCCCAAAACCCTTTCTTCAACAAATGTTTTATTCAATCAAATTGTTTGGTCCGGATTTGAGCATTGGCGAATCTGAAGGTGTCAGAATAATTACAAAACAAGCGTCAAAGTTGTCGTGTGTGAGTCTGGCCAATCATGAAATAGCTGTGTCGTCATTTGAAGCCGTGCAGTTGCTCTTGAGAAAATGCGCTCGGCTACACAGCCGGCAGTTCTCGAATCAATCTCACGGTACTTTGATGGCTACGTCACAGTGACCTAGCCTCGGCGCCGTCTCAAATCGGACAAATAGTCTAACCAGAATTCACTGTTTCAAGTCAGCCGCCTGCAGCCGGCTGCAGCGCTGCATGAAGCGAGGTCATGTCGAATGCACCTATGAACGAATCTAGTGATAGGCCTAGGCCTAATCTATTGAAAGAAAGTTACAATTTGTTCACGTTTTAGAAATGTTGTAGGCCTACCACTTATTCTTTAGTAATGTGATATGGGTGTGGCTGCAGCGTGACGGTAAGGCCACACCAGGGGCGTTGTTAGACATAAAACTCTACTGGGGCACAGGCCCCTAGTCATATCCCTTTTTTCATTCAAGCGTGCTGCACACAATGCAGTAGGCCTACTAGGCTATAGAAATGTCCCTTGCTTAACCCACTATACAACAGTTCAGGGATGCATGATATCAGCTGACATCAATAGTTAATGCGAGCGCGTAGGCCTACATTGTTTTTGCATTCATTTGAGCGCAAATAGGGTTGCAAAATTCAGGGAATATTCAAAGTTGGAAACTTTCCAAGGGAATTAACGGGAATATACGAGAATTAACAGGAATAAACTAGACATTTTGGGGTAATTTAACTGTATTTACTTTGTAATTTATAAGCAGACATGCATGCAAACATTATACAACTGTTAAAAAAAATTTTTTTTATCCGGACCAGTCTAGTTTCGAAGCATAAGTTACCATAGTAACCGAGTTCGAAGTTTGAAATGTTTATGTTTCCTAGATGTGGGTTATGTCACTGTTTCCTGTAGCGGTTATCGCTTAATAGTTAATTAGGCTACCCGATCTAGGCTACTAGGCCTTGTAGCCTAATACAATCTATATTTGTATAGGCCTAGAAATTATCGGTGCCTCTTTGGTGAGGGGAACCTGGGTGTAGGCTACTGGGCAATGGGCATTACAGTAGCCTAATAGCCTACAAAATTGTCCTCATACAGGTTAGCCTACTTTGCTTTTAGTTGGAACAGTGGTCCCTGTTAAATGTGTCTGTTTTCCATTAGGTGACGAGAAATCGGAGAACTATGATATAGCCTAGCCTACAGGAGTCGAGTCCCATGGAGAACGGGGATTGAAAGTGTTGTAATCATCATGTAAACAATCATGTAATGAATGACTCATGTTCTAGTCTACTAGTATGTCACTCTCTAGGTCTAGGCTATGGCTTTCATTTGAAAGATATGAAACCTAATTTAATTGAGTTTCACATTTTTTAAATGTAGCCTATTTTGGATGAATAAAATATGTTACATTTTTTCAGATGCTCTATAGTTATAGTTGGTAGTGAGTAGGAATGATGGGAAGCAAGCTTGCACAACAAAATATATGAATTTGTTTAATGGATTAATGTATTAAGGCTCTACAGTGCCCCCATTTCTGTGTGCGAGCGTGGAAAATAATCGCAACTCGTATAAACCTCATATATGACAGCGGGCTGCGTCCTGCGCTGTAACAGTCTGGCTAGCGATCTATCTAGCTAACCTTCACCCACAGTATGAACAATTGAACTAAGCAAACTAACATCCAACACAACACATTAAAATAAACACGAGTTCAACAATAGAAACTTAAACAATACTTCCGTGAACAAAATAAACCCCCCAACTGAGTAGGCGTACATGTATTTCTGTCCTGCCACAAGGCATGCTGAAAACCAAGAGCGCCGTTGCAACCCTACATGAACACCGGTGCGAAAAAACACCGGTGCAAAAAAAACTAGCGTTGAGCCCTGATAATATTTTGGTAATCAATGGGATTAGTTCCAAAGATGATTGTTTATAACCCTTTTAAACGATCAACAGTAGGCTACATGGTGACTACAAGTGTTTTAAATAGCTTTAAACCTTACAAACTGAAGTGATATCGTTTGTAGCCTATGTTCTAAACTAAACCATTATAAGAGGATAAGTAGACTGATTCAGAGCAGAATATAATAATAAAAAAATGGCATTGCATTGCCAGACGTGACATTAAAGGGTAAACCTCATGTCTTCCCTATCCCTTTGCTCACACACCTAGAACTCCACCAGGTAGCTGCGGGCCTGCATCAGACGCTTGAGGCGACTATGCAATGCCATCCTCTTGCTGCCAATGTCCAAGTCCTCCTTCAGCAGTGGCTCCATGTTCTCCCTGTCCTGCAGAAGCTGCAGCATCTCCCTCTGCAGCTGAGAGGCTGACTCTTGTAGCATCATGTAGCGGATCACCAGAGGGATCTGATCAGCCAGGCGCTGACTCGCAATCTGGTGATGAGGTGCAAAGGAAAGGATTTTAGGACTATACACTTGTAAATCCCTGGGCATTCCTTACCCTTTAACATAACTCAAGATGCTATTTTCATGTGGGAAATATATTGAGTGACTTGATAACCTTTCTGCAGACTGGTACTTACATGGTAGTAAGACTTCAGATGCAGTATCATCTCCTGCAGGGAGGCCTTGGTGTCTATGTATGTACTGACAAGGTCTTCCTGCTCCTCTACTTCTCCCTCCTCCCGCACCTCCTCCTTTCTTGCACTCAAGCTGCAGCTGTATGTGCTGTCCTGGGTGTAAACTATCAGCTCCATCTTGAACTGGGTCCTGATCATAGACTCAGCTGTGGACTCCTTCTCCTGCTTGATGGCCTCAATCTTAGTCTGCGGAACAACCAACCAATAAGTGACGGTACAGTAAATATATATAAAAATGTTCCATCTTGTAACTGTAACGTGTATGTAACGGACATGGTCTTGCAAGCTCTGTCAGAGGTATCGGGAAAATCGTCCCGCACTGGGTTCGAACTTACAACATCTGGCTTCCCAAGCGCCACCACTACCAACTACGCCAAAGAAAAGATAGCTATTCGTTGACGCGGGTAGCCCATTACATACCTGAGGAGTGAGTTTCACCGATACACATCGGCTACATAACTACAGAGATGCAGACTGTACCTTTGCCATTTTCAGAAGGTTTGGGAAGCCTGTGAAGTTGCTTTGAGCCAGCTGTATGAATTCCTTCCTCACAGCATCTACAGGAGTAAACATTAGGTGGATTTATATATTTGATATCTTTTCACACATTAGTCAAACAGGCTGTCTCACAGCACAATGAGACATTTCCATAGGAGCCTAAAACGTAGAAGGCCTACACACTGACAGCACATATACTGCACCTGATATGTCCTTCAGCTTTTTGACTGCAGGTTCTTCCAGTTGTTTAATCTGGTCCTTCACTATCACCTCAAAGGTCTTGTAGTTTATGAACCCTGGAAGCTCTCTGCCTCGGTACTTCCGCTCATAGTCAGCCACCTCTTCTTCAATCTTCATGTTAACTGCAATATGGTCCAAACAAAGAATTGTATTCAATTTATTAAAAATGTGTAATTTGTGTCAACACTCAACCACCCAGGTATCTACATTTTGAGCAGTAGCGGCTGGTGATATTTCTTTGGGGGAGGGGGGGGGCAAATAAACAGTAAGCAGCACTTCGAAACTGGGCAAAAACAACCACCACTACTTTATTTAAACAACAATTTATTTAAGAAGAGCAAGACAATACGATCCAAAAATCAAGTTACAAACACAAGATAGTGAGGAAATCGTGCTAGCCAGGTTTTTATTTTAATTATTATTATTATTATTTTTCCCCTAGGCAGTGCGTCGCCCCAATCGCCCTTATGGATAAGCCGGCCCTGATTTTGAGATGTGTGTTTTGAGGAGCATGGCAAGCTGTTTAACTTACAGTCCACTCCAGAGTAGTCCAGATGGGCCTTCCACTTCCCAAACTCGGTTCTGAGGGTGGAGAAGATGTTCAGACGGCCTCCACTGTTTATCTCCTCACCCGTCGTCAGGCTGATGGCATCCTGATTGAATGCTGTCACTTTCTAAAATCCAAAATGAAAAAAGAAAGAACCGTGGTTTTATTAACCACCTCAAAGATGTGGTTAATGGTAGACTGTGAGCTTACTTACATCAATGAGGAAGTAGAGGCGTTCTGCTGCACCAGAGGGGGGGCCAGAGCCATACCTCTCCAGCTCCAGGTGGGTGTCCGCAAGCTTGGCTTCAATCTGCTCCTCCAGTCTAGGCAGGGATCTCTGTAGAACATAGGACAGTGACATTTACATTCATACTGGAGGAGGAGCTCAGGAAAGATCCATGAACAGACTCTGTCAGGTGAAATGTTCAGAAAGGAAATTACCTCGATGTGGTGCACCAGTTCCAGGGTTAGTTTTTCTGCCAATTTAGGAATGGTGGCATGGCCTTCATTGTAAAGTGTGCTATAGCAGGAAGTGTTGAGGAATTACAGACACAACATCAAAGGTGCAACATGACTTCCTGCCACACCTTGCTAAACAGGAAATACAGTGGCTTTAAAAAGCACTAAGATGATATGGGCCAATAGAGGGCGCTCATACAGAAATGTATGGCACAGCAAATACGAGTGACACCAAACAAACACTAATCAGACTCAGTCTGTAATCTAATGATGCATACTGTACTTTCTATCTGAGCACATTAGGGCTGAATTTTCTTGAAATATAAAAATGTGAAAATGAAGCTGTTTTTAATGTAATAGATCCTTAAGTGACATCATCATAATTCTTAGTATATAAAGTTTTAGCTATGGTACTGCATCTGATGAAAATTAAACCTATAATGCTATGGGGGTCAGATGGCTGAGCGGTTAGGGAATTGTCCTATTAATCAGGAGGTTGCCAGTCCTTTGTGTCCTTGGGAAAGGAACTTCACCCTACTTGTCTCAGGGTAATGTCCCTGTACTTACTGTAAGTCGCTATGGATAAGAGCGTCTGCTAAATGACTAAATGTAAATGTAATAATGTCAGAAAACTAAAGTGTCTTTCAATGCTGTCAGCTATAATAATGCAAGTGAAAGTTATGGGACTGACCTAAGATGGGCATGTTCCTTGAAGAAGGCCTTCTCTCTCTCTGTGGCCTCTGGCAGTGATACCCGGTCTATAATTTCCTTCTGGCCTCGGCACTTGACGATCATGTAGCCCTTAGCCAAGGGAATCACCATGTTATGAACTATGTCCAGAACTGTCTCCTCCGTGCCTTTATCAACCAGGTCAGGCTTGGTCAGAATGCCTGTAGAATGGTGCACATATAACACACATACAACGTCACAGCAAGAAAAATCTGAATGAATATAATTATGCAAAGCAACTAATGCCAGTTTATATGAGTCTATTCTATGGAATTTGCATCATTATACTTGATTTTTAATTCCTGTTAGCAGCTGTTGATAAGAAAAACATAAAGGGGAACAACCACTAATGGGGAAATAATTAGCAAGTCATAATTTACCTAAGGTCCTTTCCCCTTCAGGGTCCACTTCCTGTGCCATCTTCAAAGCCTCTGTTGTAGCTATGTCAACATTGCATGGCACGACAACCAAGCTGATCGTCTCCTGCTTGGTGATGAACTTCCTTATCAGCCTGTTGATCTGAACACATTTACCGTACTAGTAAAGGCTTACCAGAATAACTTGATTGTGTGTCAACACGTGATTCTGCTACCTGAATGAGTCACCTCTGTTCTAGGAAATTGTTTAAGAAACATTTTGTCTTAACTGTCTGGGACAACCATAAGAGATTGGCTTGCAAATGGCAACATATTCAAGAAGTGCGATGTGCACCTGGTCTCCAATGTTTTCAGGCTGGCCCTTGACAGCTACCCTTGCAATACCAGGCAGGTCTATAAGGGTGAGGTCTGGGACATCAGGAGAGGAGATCTCCAGGCTGATGAGGTCATCGCTGATGCCCACTCCCAAACCTGCAATCTCATCCTGGGCTGGAGGGGGACGAAAAGCATAAAGAACACAAGGATCAATAAGACCAGGAGAAGTCCTGTGCACAGCCATGCTGAAACTTTTATTTGTGCTTTTGTTTTTCATTCATAATTTGTTATCCATTATAGCCAGTAAGATCAACCTCACCTTCCCGAATTCTCTTCTCCACCTCAGAGGGGTCATCTATCTCCAGCTCATGGTCCTGGTAGCTGATCTTTCCATGCCACTCTTCTCCCTCTCTCCTCCTTTTCAATTTCAGCTCAAGAGGACATCTGGTCACAATACCTTTGGGCAAAAGAACCAAACGAAAGAAGAGACGAAAGTTAGTTTGTGTAAACTGTTTCTTGTAGTGCGGTATGAAATCATATATACCGCACTAATAGGAAGTCTGCAGTCCATCAGGACCAAAACCTCACGCCACAAGAACAGTTTCTGTCCTTCCTACTAGCCTTATTAACAAGGCCCCAAACTGACACTCTGTCACTTTACCTCATACACTGTCACTTTAACATATTCATTATAATTTTCTTCTACATTATTTTATTCATCGTATTTTATATAGCCCTAGTATTTTATTTAGTTGTACATTTTCTACATTTTTATTTTGTTCATTATGTTTAAATATTCACTGTATGCACCTGCCCACCAAAGTAAATTCCTTGTTTGTGACCACTTACTTGGCGATTAAACACGATTCAGATTCTGATATCACTTGTGTGATTTATAGGCTCTATAAATCTCTACATGCTTTCTATACTAACGTGTTCAGACACCTTACCACTTCCCCTTGGTAAAGCCACTCCGGACAGCGCCTCCAAGACAGAGCTCTTCCCCGAACTCTGGTCCCCAATCACGGCGATGGCTGGTAGTGCAAGATCCTTCTCGACGCCCAGAGAGCGCAAAGAGTCGATAAGGTCGATGCAGGGACGCACCTTCTCCTCGTATTGTTGATTGAGCGTGTTCATAGTTATCTTTATTTGACGATTTCGCTTAAGCCTGGGAAACCATATACGTTTTTAAACAAATCATCTATTTAACTATAGTATTATTGTGTTTCTAGCCTATTAAGTTTATGAAGGCTACTTACCCAAATGACCAATGCGGCTGCCGGTTATGTCCAGAAAGATGATGATGATGATTAGAAAGGGTCAGTATAGACTCATGCACATCTCAGGCAAACCTTTGAAGAAATTCATTGTTCGACAGTCATATATGGGGAGAGGCTTCCCGGGAAATCGAATCCTAAAGAAAACGAAACCAGAAATGTAACTTACGTTTCCTGCTCCAGTAGGCAAACAATCCACAAAAAGCTCCATCATGTCACCCTCTAAGAACGTGTTTGTGCCACTATATTGGGGATCAGAGGACATATACTTTGCTTTTATTTACTTGGAACTTACGTTTCCTCCTCCAGTAGCCTACACAAACAATGTGCTAAACACAAATGCTCCATCGTGTCACCCTCTAATAGTCCAGTCATTTTATGACTCAACTGATTTTGGATCCTCAATATGTCCTGAGTAAGGGAAAAAAGCCCCGAAGATCCTTTAGGGAAAGTTTCGAAAAAAAAACAGATACGCCTATTCATAATTTTTCTCAAGTGAATATAGGCTAGGGTAAATATTCTTACCTTTAGATATCACCATGCAAATTAGAGTTGATTACATACATCAAGACAAACAAAACGTGTATTAGGCTACAAGTTTTTTTGAAATTGTTTGTTAACATGGTTAAACGGTGCATAATCTAATTAGGTATGTGCTAATACAACATATCTAAACTTTGGGTATAGCCAGGTGAAAATGTCTTGTTGAATCTTGTTACATATATAACAGTAAAATACTTAATACAAAATCAGTTGAGTTTGCTTGTCCTAGGTTGACCAGCATTTTGTCTTAAAATGACTGGACTAAGGCCGTGTTTCGGTCCCGACGCGAGCTGGTGTGGAGAGGGTCGCAGACTTGTTTTTCGGCTTAGTCAAAAGGTCTAACTTTTCTTTACCGAAGGTAGTTACCGAACTTCCAATGGTGCGCTTTTATTTTGAAATGTGCGTCTCGAACACTTATGATTACTGAACGAATTGTTTTTTGTGTTGTGACTTAATGACCAAGGACAAATGAGGGTCCTGAGATTAGACCACTGCTCTAATGTTCGAGGCCTACGTTGGCATACGAAGCAAAGGCATTCCCTCTTGGTCTTTAACAGACCAATGTTTTACATGTTACTGTAAGACATGAATTGTCCCTTTAAATATTGTAGATCGGATGCGACAGTGAGTGATGATGAAGAGCAGGAAGTCTTCCAGAGCGATCTTCTTCTCTCCATCTGCCTCCAACTCCCCAAAGATCTCCTTGTACTTTGGTTTCATCTCTTGACCCTGCAAGAAAGGGTTAGAGGTATTTAAGATTCAGCTAAACTATCAGGCCACACATGTTAAACACAAATCGAGATTCAGTAATCCAAACCTTTATAAATGCTTCCAAAATACTTTGATATATTAAACAACATATCAAATAATGACATCAAATAATTTGTGTGTTTCGGTGTGGCAGTGTGATGGCCTAGCAGAAAGCATCCCTCTCCTGTGACAGAGAGAATATGCTAACAGAGGTCATTTCTCTTTACCAGTGAAACAGCCCACAAAAGACAAACCTGAGAAATATGCAGTACACACCAACCAACACAAGGGGACCCTCTTGCTCCCCAGAAAGGGTTTACATCTGAAAGAAAGACCAAATGATCCAAGTAAGTTTGCTCCTAGTCACAAGTACCAGATGAAGGAAAATTATTAACAATAACGAATGGTCAGGAATAATAGAGAAATCTTGCGGTCTGGCTGTGAAAAGGTGTAGTAGACCAGCATCAGGGTAGCCACAGCACGGCCACTGCAGTGAGTAAAGGCCTGTGATGGAATATCTGCATGTTCTCCCAGGTTAAAGCCTCTTTACCCTGGTGAAGGCCTGGACGTGTGTCAGTACAGGTCCCGGACCCCAGCTCTGCCGAGTCTGCCATCCTGCTCTGACGTGTAGAAAACCAGAACCAAGGTGGCCACAGCCCTTTCCAAGTCACCAGAACCAACCAGTGCTATGGAGAGAGACAGAGAGAAAGATTAGGAGAGAGAGAAAAAGTGTGAATCAGAGCAATTTGAGGGGGGATTGCAGGTATGTGTGTGTGTGAGAGAGAGAGTGGCTGTGACTATGATTTGCACAAAGGAGAATCAAAATAGGAGAGTTGTTTTGTATGTGATTAGGTTGCCCAGTCAACAGAGTACCTCTCAAAACCATGCAAGGTCTTTTACTTTAAAATGTTGATTACAAATGTGACTCCCTCTATTTCATTTGTCATTGCAAATTATCGTCGCATTTGCCTCTGCATTTGTACCATCAATGGAGGATTGCTGTTTTTCTGTTACAACCCTGTTTGAACAAGTTAGGAGCAGATGGCATTTAGAATACCAGTGTTACCAGTGTTACGCACTACCCTCTGTTAGGGAGGGGAGGCTACACCTCGCTGCTCAAGGACCCCCAGAGGTCAGAAAGTATGGAGTCGTGGGTGCAAGCAAGGGCATAGACACAGTTACCGTTTCTGAAATAGCGTTTTATTAGCCGCGGTAACGGTAGGGAGAAGGAGCTGGACGGGACCAAAGCAAAGAAAACTAAATACAGCCCACCCCTTACCTGTCCTAACTACCAAACAATAATACTCGCTAACTGGCGCTTGAGCGAACCACAATACAGGGGGTGGTCTGCCCAGATCTAACCTAATGTGCATAGACCATGCGGGTGATGTAGGCCCAGGGCGTCTTGCCTAACACACAGGTGCTTCCCCTCCTCCCTGGGAAGACAACAGAAGTAAGGTTAACAAATGGGGTATGATAACACACGTCAGATTACAGCACAACAACACAACAATCACTAACACGCTGCCCAATGTCATAAACCAAATCCACGACAGAGCAACCCACACAGGGAGACAAAGAGGCCACAAAACGCAAGAAGGACCCCTCACGAGACAAACAGTGGCACAGATATACAGCTGAGGGGACGATGGGATTGGATAATGGACAACAGGAACCAGCTGGACAATGGGTAACGGGAGGGAGGAGTTGTTGATGAGTGGTAAATAGGGTGATGGGCGTGACCTGTGTAGAGAAGTGATAGAGAAAAACGAACAAAACCAACACACAAACACACACAGAACACATGCCAGGACTGGGGACGTAACACCAGTGTATCCAGTACACTAAACATAACTGATCACAGTCACACAAATACATACAGGACAGGGGATATTACAGTTTTCACATTGTCTTTATGTTATTATCATTCAGTCAGTGTTCTGTATCTTTTTCGTGAGTGTTTAGCATGTTTTGCTGTTTCTTTGCAGTTGATGGTGATCCACCCATTATTATCCACCTGGATTTATGTTACTTGGCAACAGGTAGACACACACAACATTGAAGCTGTTGGACATGGACGCCTATCACGACTGGGATTGATTTAATTGAATAACTCTGAAATTCAAGTGAGGAGTTTTGATAATCAGCATCACATTCCTAAATTAAATAGATTACGACAGCCAGATAGCTTTCATTCCTCAGCCTGGTGGGAGGAACTGGGTGAGCACGACAGCAAGGCATTACTGCAGATTGATAGAACATTGGCTCCTAGTGGTTAGACACTGACTGCTTTCTTATTCAGATTGTTTACAATGTCCTGGTGTGGGTTTGTGACGGTTTGTTTATTGTTTGCTTGCTGGTATTCCTCTGGATAGTCCCGTTTCCACGACCCATTCATAAATATAATGTGGCAGACCGCATGCTAGGGCAATGGGCCTGTTCTCGTACTAGGTCCAACACAGTGTAAATATTACTATTGGTGGTACATTTTGAACATTCTCATTTGAGACACATCTGGGGTCGTACTTAACACACCGCTGAAGGGAGACGAAGACCAACTAAGCCGAGTGTGTGCTCAGTGTATGGGGCACATAGCATCAGAACATCTACCTGACAGATGCTTAGAGACCAGGGAATGGCTCCCATGTTACCATGGCAACCATGCTGCTGTGTGCTGGTTGGGCGGGTGGGGGGAGGGGGGCTGAGGGAGTGATAAACCATGCCTAGGGTCATGGGTCATGGGTCAGGGGAGAACTTTACAGGATGACCATGATGTAGTGTCTCAGGTGTAAACAGACACACACCACTGGTATTTGTGGTGATTTTAATTTGACACCTTTTTCAACTTTATTCAAAATATCTTCCACACTCAGTAATCATGGATAGAATGCAATACAATAACATTGCCATTATAATGTAACAGTGACACAATAGTGACTACTTACATGACATTCAATCATTTTTATTATCAATTTCTTTATTTACCTGGGTAATGCAATCCACATGCTTTGGAGTTCAAGACACAGGGTTGCACAATTCATGAGCATCAATGTTAACAGACATTGATCCAGGACATTTTTACTAACATATACTGTCAAAAGTTGTACAAACCTGAATGATTTAACGTACGAGCTAGGAGCAGAGAAAACCCAATATGAAGCTGTTCAGTGAGGGGACAGAGGAGACATGATCTAGCTCACCCAGATGAAGCATGTTCAGTGAGGGGACAGAGGAGACATGATCTAGCTCACCCAGATGAAGCATGTTCAGTGAGGGGACAGAGGAGACATGATCTAGCTCACCCAGATGAGCATGTTCAGTGAGGGGACCGAGGAGACATGATCTAGCTCACCCAGGAAAAGAATGTAGCTTCCTTTGGCTCTTGTGGCTGGGCTCTTGTACTTCAATGCCCTGTCAGGTTGTGTATGAAATTCATGTCACAGTAGCCTGAGCACGGCACAGAAAAACGATTTTCTGATTTGAAACTTTAGCAGCCATATGTGAAGCGAGGACAGACCCTTTCATATTTATTAAACATTCATTCAACACAAACCACCAACCGACAACAGACATGGATTTGTCTTCCCATGTGCAATGAAATGTTTCTTGATTTAATACTAAATGGGAATGCTCTGGTACAAACAGTTTTGTAAAAAAAAAGTTTGTTTTAAAAGAAAATACATAAAGACAGAGTGGAATAACAAACTTTCAATTAAGAGATCCAATTCTGTCAATGTTGTTTCATTAGGAGGTGCACACACAGCCTTAGGTACACACAGCACAACTTCATGCACTTAGTCAACACTATAAGAATACAAATGCAGACCACATTTTGTGCTTCCACAACAGTGAGAGCGTTCTGAAACTTTATGAACAGATGGTAGCTTAGCACCAAGCACGGAAACAAACAGAAACATAGCAGGCAAGCAATACAACATTAAGTAAAACAGAATATGAATTAAACAGAACTGAGGACTACCGTCTGTCTATTCTTTTGTACAATACTCGACTCACGACTGCACCAGTTGACGATAAGTTGCATCATTTAATTAAATCACTTCCTTTGTCATATGTCTCTACCTATGAACTGCATGTTTGGACACACAAAGATCATCTTTTTGCACAAACATTACACCAATAATATATTATATCAGAAGGACAAACTGATAAACCCCTTGTCCCCTTTCCACTTCTTTTCACATTAACACCTCTATTATCTCTTTATTGAACTTGCCCTTACAGAAAGGAGTGGTGCCAATCAAAGTGCACGGCTACATTTGATTGGAGTAAGAGGTGGGACCGCCCACCTGGCTGTATTCTGATGCCTGCTCCAAATCCCCCTGAGCACTGTAGCTTCCTCCTGATTGGTCGAAGCTGCCCTGGTTATAGGACTGCTGGTTAGAGGTCCCCGGCTGTTTCTCTGATGCTCCACCAGGGTACCTCACTGCGCCCCCCTTGTGCCAGCCGGTCTCCTTGAAGACAAACCAGATGTTTCCTGCCCAAAGCACGAAGTTTAGGTAGCCAAAGACCTGGGTAAGAGGATATTGACCAAAAATTAAGACAAACACAATATCAGGTGAAAATCACTTAATCCAATAAGCGCTCTACATCTGAACCTGTCGTGGAAAAAATTGGGGGCCAAATTGCATCATTGTGAAAATGACCTTTTGTCCTGCTCTTTCTTTATGCGATCAGATGTGTGTATGTGTGTGCGTGTGCATCTGTGCTGTTGTGTGTGTGGCTGAGCGTACCACTGAGGTGTTGAGGCCCGACCAGCGAGGGTCTTGCACCGAGCCACACTTGTTGGTCATGACCTTACAGGCGGACATGAGGTCCTGCACCTCATCGGGGTCTGTGGCCACCTTCACGTCCGACAGAGCCTTGGCCCAGGCTGACGAGCTCACCAGCCACATGAAGGAGAACACCACCGTCACCACAAAGTCCTGGATGGGTTGGACAGAACACAGGCAGACTGCCTGGCTGAGTGCTGATCGGAGCAAAGTGGGCTGACATTTACTTAATTACATGACATTGTACATGAATTTCGCAGACACTTTCATCCAAAGTGACACATTTTGCATGTAAATGATACAACAGCTTCTATGTAGTAGAGAGTCAGTAAGAGCAAATAGTCTATTCTAGAGTCTGTATTGCTTTCACTGGCCGATGATTGACACTAGAGGAATGTTTATGTTAAGGTCAAAGGTGAAATACTGACAATGAGGGGTCCTCTGTTGTTCTCACGGTACTTGTTCTGGAAGAAGATGTAGACGACGGTGGCCATGAGGGAGTAGAGGAAGGCGAAGACCGCGATGGTGACAAAGAACTCTGCGGAGGAGGAGAAGTCTCCGACGAGGAAGAGGCGCTCCCGTTTCATCCCCTCACACAGGGGCGCCTCGAACCATACCTGGTGTAACCTGCCAGAGGGGACCAGTGTCAGGTTCTACACAGATGCAGACATTCTCTCTCTCTCTCTCTCTCTCTCTCTCTCTCTCTCTCTCTCTATCTCTCTCTCTTTATATATACCTTTATATATACCTTTCAAGAGCAATTAATGTGTTCATTTAGGAAAGGAAAAGCAAGTACAAAAAATTCGAATTCGTTTTTTAGCTAACCTAGCCTTTCTATCCACATGCAGATACACAGCTGAATTTGGTAGTAATACAAAATATACAGACACTGGGATCAAGGGTTGTTTGCCTGTCAGACCTGAAAGGATAGCCAAAGTCAATGGCGATGCTGAGGTTGCTGTTGGTCCTCTCCATGCAGTCCACACTAACCCGCAGCTGCCCAGTGTAGCCACCACATGTTGCAAACGCAAAGATAGCAAAAAGCTGTGGAAGGACACAAAATAAGGAAAACATGGCAAAATGTCTGATGTCAGTCAGGTGTCAGTAAACTGTGACAGAGTGAGGCAGCTCCCTGAGTTTCTGTCTCTGACAGGACCACATACAGAGATGAACTGAAAGGATGTCTTAGTCAAATCATTGTGTGTGTGTTTAAGTTAGTTTATGTGCTGCTTAGTCTTGCAGAACCTGATGTGGTATCTATGGTGGATGGGCAGAAACAGACACATACTGTATAAGCAGACACACCTACACACACACGTACACACACACACACACACACACACACACACACACACACACACACAAAGACTAGCATTTATGCCTGCATGTAATAAGCACACTGTTCTTCACTGGTTCTGATATATTTTATCTATAAGAGACAGCAACGCAAACCTCTAAGCATGTCTTGAAAAGCTACATCTTCAAAGATTTACTTAATTTGAGTATGTAAATATCTACCCTCGTCCAGCTCAACAGACTCAACTGAACAGACGGTTACTCTGACCTCAAAAGTGTGAATGTGGATTAAAGTAGTTGAACACCAAACAGGCCTAGGGAGACTCAATTAGGTTCTAACCATAGACAAGACAAGGCATAGTAAAAAGCTAATTACAGTCAACACTGCATGAACCATCTGATTATTTGGGCAGTTGGAGGAGGCGTTATTGTGATTGCTGAGGGCACAACAAACAGAGATTAGCCCACACACAATGGATTAATTTGCCCAGTTATTTTCTATCCATTAAATTTCCGCAGTGACTGTTAAGTAAGCGTAAACATAAACACCAAGCGACTAGCTGTAATCCTGCCTGAAGTAGGATCAGTCTCTAATAAAACTGTCCACAAGGAAGGAATTTTCATTTTAACTGTTGTGTGGCACTTACAACAGAATGGTGTAACAGCCTTTCTGCCTGTTTCCCAGCCTGTTTCCCTGCTTGTCAGTCTACCTGCCTGCATGCCTGCCTGGCTGGCTGCCTGTCGGTTTGTCTGTCTATCCATCTGACTGCAAGAATAGTCTGAATTGACACCCACAGCCTAGCCTACATTTAAGGAATGGAGAAAAAAGAAACTCCAGTTTTGGCCTTGGTGGAATACTCAATAGCCTCATGCTGAAAGGTTAGGGTATTTACTGCTCGCCTGTAGAGGACTCATCGAACGTGTGGTTATGTGGAGACAGAGAGCAGAGGAGTAAGGTCTCAACACCGCTGAGAATTAGATTTTTGTTCTGAAAGAGAATTTCTTTTTTTTGCCTGTGACTCGGACGCCAATGCTCATGTATTAAACGATAATGTGAGCACACACACCACTTCACCATAGACACTACAGCTGGTAGTGATGTAATCACAAAAGAAACCTGTGCCACTTTTTAAAAAACACATCCCAATGCCATGTGGGGGAGGTATGAAGACAGCAGGCATTACATGGAGGTGCATTGACTCACTCTACCGTATAAAACACAGAACTGGAATTGCTGCTTTTATTGAACCAGAATCCCAGAGAGATTGTTGCAGTCATCCACCCAAAGCACCAGTCAGTTGAGCTGGTGGCTAGATAGGGAGGCCAGTGTCCCAATGAGTCAGACAGACATGTTCCTCTGGTGTCAGATGACCTCATTATCATGCTGACTGAATCATTCCTGGACATTATTATTCTGTTGCACCAGGAATACTTAGAATACAGCCTCTCCCTCTCCCACAGGTGGGCCGTAGAGACCCCAGACATGTCTGAGAAATGAAAACGACCTTCCTACACATACGCAGGCATGCACTCACGCATGCACGCGTCCAAGCACGTAAGCACACAAGTGTCTGCAGGCCTTTGTTCTGTCCTCACAGAACATGTTGACCACAATCTATCTATAGAGATCTAGAAATAATGATCATGCAGCTAAACCAGCTACAGTGCCAGACACACTTAGAATCATAGTGATAGACACTGCTCATACCCACATACTCCAAGACATCCCTACATCCACTGCCAGTAGGATATGAATGGTCATCATTAACAGAGGGATTTGCGCAAAAATTGTTGCTGCACCTACTTACTGTCATCACAAATTGTGTTCAAGGATGAGAAGTAATTTTAGCCAAGATATTCACAGATACATAAAAAGGGAGGTGACAGGAAAGAGAGGAAGATAAAAAGAGGGAGAGAGAATGGAAGAAGAAAAGACAACTTCACTCAAGAGTGTTTCTTCTTGAGCATATTAGTGATCGCTTTTGAATGTATCATACATCTGACCAACTTCGACAACCGCAATGAACTACACTGACTATCAATGATGAGGCAGAGAGCACTCAAAATAGTTCTTTTCAGCTTCACTGAAAAGCTGTCGGTGTGATGATTTCAGCAATTGCTATTCGAATCTTGACCACATTCAATACACTGCAGTATGTTCATTGGAAAAAAAAGTGAACTCACCGGAGCAAATATAACCATACACATTTAAAAAAGAGAAAAAAGAATCCAGTTTTGTTAGATAACACTGTTTCTGGTGGATCTCTCTCCCATCCTGATTATGAAGCCGAGGGAAGAAGATGCTCTCCAAAGCCTGAACAGCAGTTTGTGTGTGTGTGTGTGTTTGTGAGTCTACCTCTCTCTCTCGCTCTCTACCTCCCAGTCTCCCTCTCCCCCACCCTCCTTCCCACAGTAAAACAAAGACCACAGAGAGGGAGATGGGCTTCTGAAAGGATGCTACGACAATGGACAAATTCAAGGATCATGTTCTTTGGTACACACATTCTCCAGTTCCCACTAGAAAAGACAGACAAATCATAATGGCACAGACGTGAGAATACACACAAATATCTGCACATTCACACAAACAAAAACTGCTCTTCTCACACATATAATGCCTTTAACTATCTACCAATCTAGCTGACTGTACAGCTATATACCAGACTATGCCAGGTTATGACAGAGCACACAACATTTACCAGCCTACTGAATCAAAATCCCCGGAAAACACCACAAACTGGTATTTTGATAACCTACCTGTCGATGTGAACGAAACCAGACCACATCCCCAAAAAAACGCTGGTCTACAAAAGTTGGTTGGTCTGCTACTCTGAAGCTAACACAATATCAATTCTATGAATACAATTAGATGAGTAATGGCATTGTCATTATGTCATCTGAAATGTTGGATTTAACAAATCCACAAGGCCAACATGGAAACCCAATTTCTCCTAGCTGCTATTTGATAAGTTGTAATTATTTCTTCCACCCACCAGGTCTAGTCAGTGTCTAGGGCCAGAGACAAACACCATGAGCCATAGGCAGCAAAGTTGATGAAGTGTTCCCAAGGTCCCAACTACACTAGAAGACTAAATGTTATTACCAACAATATTCCTGCTCTGACACTGTTTGAATGTTCCAGTTGTCAAGTAGTAAGTTTTGAGTTGACAATGAGTTGTTTAAACAGAAAGGACAAGTTTCTTAGACAGAAGACGTCAGTCCTATTTTTGTCCCATTGTAGAGGACAACGAAGACGTCTTGGAGAAAACGGCACTGTGTACAGTGTACAATGTTGGGTTTACATGAAAAAGAACAGAGAAAGTTCTAGATGCAACTTGTGTTGCCTCTGAGGCTGGAAATAATGGTGTGTTACTGATACTGTCTGAGAGTATCTGCAGAAGTCAGTCGATAAGGACAAGCATCGCTGCAGTTAAATATCGCAGAGCTCCCTACTTCCAAAAAGAGAATACAAACAAAGTTTCGGCAACAGCAATGATCAATCAGCATTCAAAAGTGAAAACACTGAGTTTAAATCCCATTGAAACATTTCATTTTATAACAACAAACACATAAAGGTGAAAGAATCGTGGCTTGAATGAGCCACTTGAATGAGTGTATTAGTGCTCTGGTCCTTCCCCAGAGCAGTAATACACTCATACTCTCAAACACACTGTTAGTGCATCTCAAGATGTTGACAGGCAAACCTTTGGCAGCTTTAATGAGACTTTTGAACGATGCCCGCGTGGTCTCCAGCACAGAGCCTTGTCCTCCCTCAAGGATGAGTGAGATAGACTCCAAACTCATCGTCCTCCTTAATCAGGGTAGAGACATGACCCCCGGAAGGTTCAGACAGGCCTCCGACCCACTGAAAAAACACGATCACATCGTGAGCGGGTGGGAGGAGAGCCTGTCTGCAGGGAACCATCACTAAGGAGCAATGGGGCCAGGCCGATCTACCAGTGTGACACCAGGACACATACAACACACAGGATCATGGACAGCACTGCTAGTAGTATCTGCAGGAGAGATGTCACATGTGGTGTGTGTGTGTGTGTGTGGTGTGTGTTTCTCCTTATCAGCGTTTGTGAAACAAAGCTCCCTCATGTACCTAACCTACCCTAATTGAAGATCAGGTCCCCCTACACCGTGCCATTCCTCTAAAACAGGATATCAGATCTTCGTTTGGTGGTTCAACACGGCTAGCCTACATCAAGGGCATCTGTTGCTCACTCCAGCCGACTGCAGGCAGCAGCTTCCTGGCTCCCCCAGCGACGACGTGTCAGTTGTTCAGACAAAGAGACTGGGAGGGCTGCTCTGCTGCACGTAGTTACCTGATCCTCTGGATCGGAACAGTCTGACATCTATCTACTACAAACCCTCTCGGTAAGGAGCCATATTCTAAGGAGACATCATTAATGTGCCAGATCAAGGAGCGGTGTAGGAGTTGTGCTGACATTTGAATGTAAGGCAGGACTTGTAGATTTCCCTCTTTAACCTCTTCAGCTCCAGGGGAGGCTGTTTCTGTGGGCACGCACACAAATGACTTGCACATATTTGAACATCAGGATGAAGTATTTTGCACCGTTACAAGTGTTTTGCATGGTCACCCTCTCTGTTGCTGTTCTGACTTCATAGTCTCTGGATATTGACACTTTACACTTTAAGAACGTGAGCTCAATTAATTTATGAAGCCCTTGCCACTGGCTTATCCACAATGGGAGCAAAAGTGCTGTAGAGCTCCCTTTCCAATTGTAGTCCTCTCTGTCTCTCAGCACACACACACATCTTCTACCCTCCATATTCAATCCCTCCAAGTCATTTGTCATATAAAGCTCTTAGCCTACAGGCTGCTCAAGATGCTGATAACCATAACCAGAGCTGACACCTAGTTAGCATGCAGCTTCGGTCCAACATTACAGGCAGCTGGGCGGCTGGCTTGCCAACAGAAGGGGGGAATATGCTTTGGTTTCAATAACTCTCAAATTCAATATGGTCGACCATTAACAGATTATTCAGGCTGACCTCAGCCAGGGAACGTGTGCGTGAGCAGAAATGTGAACATGCAGTCACACACACGTACACTGCTTCTCTTATGTACATACTCGAATAGACACCTTAATCATCTTCAGGGAGCATGTAGGCAGAGTGAGCACTGCATGTCTGAGAGAAATAACATTTCCCAATGTGTTCCTCATATGAGGTGGAATAAAACCTGAACCTTATCTGAACAATGAGATATTGATCCCTCCATGTTACCATCACACAGGTCTAATCCAGACAGAGCAATATAGGTCTGCTCTGCTTACAAAAAAAGGGTTTCCAACTAAATGCGCCCGTCACATTCTGGCGTACAATTCCCTGAAATGAGGAATGAGATACCTTGTTTCCCTTGTTTCTGAGCGAACAGTTCTAAATTGAGGTATTTTCCCTCATGAAACACAGGGCCTCATATTACTTTCAACAGGATGAAAGATACAAGAAGAAGGAAGATTTTTTAGATGCAAAGATGGTTTTTCTCAACATCCATGTAAATCGGTCACATTGCTGCTGTTGGTGGTTCATGTCCTCTCATTGACCGTTTTCTAATGATAATAGAAAGTCATACAGCTCTTCTCACCCCATGAAGCAGGTTTCACCCCATTAAACTACACCCACTTCAGGGGCTCATCTACGCAATGAGGTGAAACATTGATCATTTCCAAATCATTCAGAATTTCAGTCCATAAATGAGGGTACAACCCATCACGTAGTGCTTTCCCTAACTTGCCAGCATTTATTATTTAAATCATTGTAACAAAAAGAAATTAAACATGATTTTTCCTCCATTTACTTGAAGTGTAGTGCTAAACTGACATGAATTTGAAGTGCAATGAAGTGCAGTGGCTGCTAAATATACAGTGTTTCCCCTACCATTATATTGGGGGGGGCCCCTTGTTTTGTAAAAAAAATACAAAAACTTTTATTAGTATTTTTAATTATTTTAAAAATATTTTTCTTATATAGGGCCATATCACCAAAAAAGTCATTTAATATTACCTTTCCTATAAAACAGGTCTATAGCCTGCTCTTTTATTAAGCAAACTAAATGGCCTTATGTTATTTATCATATTTACACAACGGCATGTCATTTCCTCCCCCCCCCGCAGCTGTAAACCTAGGGGAAACACTGATATACAATATACAATATTAGTCGAGAGACGTAAAATCATCAGAATAATGCTACACTTATTAGCCTGTAAAATACTTAAAGTGTATTATTTAATGTTATTCATTTACTGTTAAGTGACAAACAAGATAGGGGTTTGACTAACACAGTTGGTCTCTGCCACCTTGTGGTCATATAAGAGAATGAAAGAACCAAGAGTGAGAAGATACTTCCTCACTGACACACACAGCAGCCTGTCTGAACGACTAGTGGAGCAATAATTGTTAGACTGACAGGCTGGTTCTGACTGGGTAGCAGCAGTGTATAGTGGGTAGACTGACAGGCTGGTTCTGGCTGGGTAGCAGCAGTGTATAGTGGGTAGACTGACAGGCTGGTTCTGGCTGGGTAGCAGCAGTGTATAGTGGGTAGACTGACAGGCTGGTTCTGGCAGGATAGCAGCAGTGTATAGTGGGTAGACTGACAGGCTGGTTCTGGGTGGGTAGCAGAGGTGTATAGTGGGTAGACTGACAGGCTGGTTCTGGGTGGGTAGCAGAGGTGTATAGTGGGTAGACTGACAGGCTGGTTCTGTCTGGGTAGCAGAGGTGTATAGTGGGTAGACTGACAGGCTGGTTCTGGCTGGGTAGCAGAGGTGTATAGTGGGTAGACTGACAGGCTGGTTCTGGCTGGGCAGCAGTGTAGCCTATAATGGGTAGACTGACAGGCTGGTTCTATCTAGATAGCAGTAGTGTATCAGAGCCAGTGGGTGGAGAGTGGTAATGGAGCTCTAATTGGTTCCTGGTTACACTACTGGCTGAGACTGCCTTATCTCATCTCCCCCAATAATTAACAAGTTGCTCACAGCAATCCACCCCCTGCTTCTTGAAGGTTGTGTGTGTGCGCGTGTGTGTTGTTCGTGCACGTGGGTTGTGTGTGTGTGCATGCATGTGTCTGTATGACCATTTTCCTGAATCATGAGCATGTAACTGAAGAATCCCATGTTGCATGGCATCAGTGTACAATTCAATCATAAGACGCGACCACTTAAACAAGACATAGCATTCTTCAAGACTCCTGTTTATCTTTTTAACAAACGTCGGACTATGGGAGAATATGTAGGGTGCGAGAGGATAAGTAACTGTAAAAACCCACAATGAGGCCTTCCCCATCAGCCCTTTACGAGCCTATAGCACTACCACTCCTCTTCTGCTCTCCTTCTGTCTCTCTGTCAGCTCCAGCTCAGTCCTGCATGGGCTCCATATGTCTGCTAGCTGATGTGGAATGTTCTAGCTGCTCCCTGGGGTGGTGTGGCAACGGAGGAGGACAGGCTGTGTCGAACACAGACATGTAGAATGCTAGGCAGCTAGAATGCTAGGCAGCTAGAATGCTAGGTTGCCAGAATGCTAGGTTGCTAGGCTGCTAAATTGAGCTGAGGTAAACAAGGCATGAGAAGGCTCAACGAGCCTGAGTGCTCTTTGCCTGAGTCAAAATCAAAGCAAGGATAAACATGTAAACTCTACTAAATTAAGTGCTACAGTAGGCTATACTGTATGCTTACAGTTGGCCAAGCACAAAGGATAACATCTATCTGCTTTTAAGAGCTTTCAACTATTGTGATTGTGCATTTGCAATTGAAATGACAGCAGTCATGTTGAGTGGGATTTCTCCAGAAGCAAACACAGACATGCACAGAGGCATTTAGTAAACAGGCTGAAATGCAAATGAATTCACGTGTTAAGTCACATGTATCCAAAATCACATAATTTCAAACCTACTTTAACATGCATATACAGAGACATACAGAGAGAGAGAGAGAGAGAGAGAGAGAGGAAGAGAAAGCATCCTAACCCTTCATTATTAGAAATCTCTCTCCACCCCCCACTCTCCCCCTCTCCCCATCCTCCCTCTCCTCCTCTCTCACCCTCTGTTTTTCTCTCTTCACACTGTTTTGCCACCCTCTCCCTGTTCTCCTCTCTCTCCTGCAGCTGCCTCCTCTCCCTATGATTTGCGGAGGTTTAGCCCTCTGGTTTCTGGCGGAGGTCTTTGAACAGGCGAGCGTGGCATTGTGGAGGGGAGTGTGAGCTAAGCCCCACGCCCCTCAGTGTTTATCAGCCTCTCCCAGCTGGGCTCCTGGGGGCGGAGGGGGGGGAGAGGAGCAGGGACACAGGCTGGGTTGGAGGCATGGATATACTGTAGGCTGCAATGGAGCCTGGTAATGATCCTGGGAGGAAGGCTGGTCTGGTAGAGGTGGCTGCTGGAATGGAGGCTGGGGTGTGATGGAAGCAGGGATACATGTGCTGGAGGTCAGGAATGTAGATGACAAAGATGGCGTGGAGAAAGTAATATCCAGAACCGTGGTGATCAAACTAGGGCTGATTGATCTCACTGGAAGATGAGAAACAAGGGGTTGAATACATCCATCATGCTTCAAGCTAAAAGAGTTCAATTATCCAGCCTATCTATGCCAGTGGGTCTGGCCATTAACACTATACGAAACATGACACTTGCAAAGAGAGAAATAAGTAGATATCAAATTGTATATGAGAAAAGATAGAAAGCACAGATGGAAAAGGGAAGTTAAAAAAGAATGAGGGAAGGATGAAAGGCGTGGAGGAGTTTCGGAACGAACGAGGAGTCAGGACAGAGCGAGAGCGGAGGAGGGGAGGAGAGAGCCAAGCTGACGACCTCAGACGCCGCATTCATCTCGGAGCTCCCCGACACCTCAGAACGTCGTGCAATCAAAGCATCGATCGACGACACACTTACCGTTCGCCCAGGCAGCAAGGACTGGGCCACCTGCTCTATTCAACGCATCATCTCAGGGTGAAGAGACTGCGCCTTGAGGGAATAGATTCCCCCCCCACAAATACCACCACTGCCTGTGACAAATCTAGGGCAGTCTTTATCAAGAGGCAGGGCATCAAGAACCTCCCTGCAGCTTATTAAATGGTTTTATCCACCATGATAATACCAAGCGTCAACTAAGGGCCCTGGAACCACTCAGTGGTAGTAATGCGACTCAGACTCTCAGCCATGAGGTTGGATTCAGCGCTGAACAGGGACATGCATCCCACTTCCCGCTCGCCTGCTCTCGACGCCCTCTTCAGCCACACACTCCTGCTGAGTGTGTGTGGGTACGTGACTGAAACGCTTCCTCTTCAGAACGTACAGTACACAACACAACGCTGTGCCATGATCCATACAGCAGTGTTTTCATGCTGTGTGTGTGTGTGTGTGTGTGTGTGTGTGCAGGCCTTTGTGTGTGCACATTTGTATGTGTGTATAGGGTAAAAATATCTCTCTCTCCACTCATGCAGAAGCAGTAGTCACAATCCACAGCGCCCCCTCCCCTCCCTTCTCACCACCACCACCACTTCCCACTCCCCCACTGTCCCTCCATCACTGTAACATGACTGAGGCTTACGCCAGCTGCAAAGGTCTACAAAAGCAGCAAAAACAACATTAAAGATTAGAGCAACTTTTCCATAAAAGTGCCAGAATACTCTATATTGACTGGTGGGTGAATACACATTTGTGTATATTAAAATGAAGGTCTGTCTGTGACTACAATTGTATTGAGTAGTCTCTTAATCTGAAAAGGCGTTTAAACCTCTTGCTGCACGATAAGTGTCTGAGTGACATAACTGGCACAACACGCTCATGTGAACACAGCCTGATCAAGGCTTCGTGGCAACAACACTGCACAATCAGGAGCTCATTTAGTAGTAGCTGATCTCCCTGCGTGGGGAATGCTTCATGCCCAGCGATGCTCGGACTCTCTCCCCCTCTCTTTCTCTCTCTCTCCATGTAAGCTTGACTGACCAGCAGCAGGCAGAAAATCTCCATTTATTTTTGTAACTGTGTTTCTTCATGCTCTTCTTCTCCCTGTGGGGTTTCCATGGCTACTTGGTCAGGTGACCTAGCTGGAGTCCGTCCTCTGCCCTGCGGTGGCTGTCACAGTGGTTATTCAGCCTTGGCCACCCAACAGGAATATATGCTCCAAATGAGTGTGTGTGTGTGTGATTCTGCATGTGAGTTGGCCTCTGCCACCCATCTTAACCACTATGAGTTTGTGTGTGTGTGTTTATGTGCATGAGACGGTGCGTTTGGGGTTGAGAAGGGAAAGGATGTAGTAAGTAAGCATTGTGTGTATGTGTGTGTGTTTGAAAGAATAGTAGCCTAATTACGTTTGTGCATATGTCACAATTGCCAGTTTACACTTCCACTCTTGCCTTAGGTGTCTGGGGAGCTTGGGCCTGGTGGTGAGTCTGGCCAGATAAGAGCTCAGGTTTGCGTGGACATTGTCTGAGACAAGTTTAGCAGCCCTCTCATGCCTCTGGTTGGAGATTCTATTAAATTCAACATTTGCATGTGTGCGTCTGTGTGATCAACATCTCAGACAGGACCGATGAAGCGAAAGAATGCCGTCTACAGTAGATGCGTTCCCAAGGGACGTCTAATCTCTTTTAACCAATCCTCCTGCTTTAAACAGCCGTGTAATTAACTGGAAGGCCATTTGCTTTCTGCTGCATTACCTCATAGCTATGGGGCTGTTTGGCCCCTCTCCCCCACTCTTCTCACCCCGGACATGGGAGAAGGGCCGAGGACTCTCCTGCAGTGAGATGATGGATTCTTGACATTTTGACCTTGAAGCTCTTGTTCTGTACAGAAGCGAGTTTTGACAGGCCACAGTTGGGTGAAATAATTGCCTTTTGTCATTCTCAAAAGCATTAGGTGTTCTCAAGTAGGGCACACAGGAGACACATATACACATAACTCATAATTGGCACAAAGGAAAACTGACTCACGATGAAGGAATTGTAGGACAATACATCACACACACATACACACGTCAGTCGATAACACACACACTCGTGCACTAACAGTACAAGCACACACGCACATATCCTCTCAATTGGTATATTCATGCAGGCTTCTGCATGAGTACCGAAAGGACAGAAGCTTACAGCTGTTTGGAGAATTCTCTGCCAGACACTGACACTGTGCCAGAGAGACCCATGACACACACTGACACTCACACACTGACACTGACACACACTGAAACACACACTAACACTGTGGTAGAGAGACCCATGACACACACAGACACCGACACACACGCACTCTTTTTCTTTCTCTCTTTTCTCTCTAAAGAAAAATCGGTAAATGGCAATCCAGATCTACACACATCCTTCAATGTCAAAGCATTTGTAAACAAGCTCAAGTGACAGCAGCAGTCATCTGTGGGTTTCACAAGGTGTCAGAGCAGGATTTCTCTACACAGCCAAGGATGACAGCCAACATGTTTAACACAGATTACTAACGACCCACCGGCATGTCGGTTTCATTTATGTCTGTATCTCAGGGAGATGTACCTTCTGTGGGATCATCTTCATGGCAACTAATCTGATTCTGGGGCAGCAGAAAGACAAATGTCTGACAGACAGTGTTCATTCATGGAAATGGCTGTACGAAGCCTGGGTAGAACAGAGTGCAGGCCAGAGAGTGACTGACAGCCAAACAAGGAAGCTCCAGACAACATCTATGGAGGTCTTACGGAGAGACTTAATAAGGAACTTCTAAAACCCATGGCTCTGCTCATGGTCCATCTTCAAATACACCGACCCCTGTACTTACATGGTTTTATGCGAGTTCTGAAGGAATTGTAGAAAAACAAAATAATTGGACTTCATATCACTTTTACTAACAATGACACAATTGGACCGCATCTTGTATGTTCCCAAATGATTCCTTCAATGTCAGCTAATCACAGACTGTGACACCATGGGAATTTCTGTCTGTCTGCCTACCTGCCACTCATCTCCAAGTACGAAAAAGGGTTGTTTTCAGTGAGGGGAAGACCACAGTGTTCTCCGTCACCTGTGTCTCAGTCCTCTGCCTCACCGTGACATGACATCTGTGTCACTGCCTCTGACCCACTGTTACCACCAAATTGTGTGTGAGAGAAAGTGTGTCTTTTTGTGAAATATATGACATGGTTACTGTTCCATGCAAATGCCTGACACACACACACACACACACATGCATGCACACGCACACACTCAAACACACTGTGATGTGATTGAGCATGTCGTTATCAAACAAATGGTGCTGGATCATCTGCCTTGCTTTTAAGGCTGACCTACAAATATCAAATAAAATCTTCCTCACACTAAGGTAGCTGTCCTACCTCACACTAAGGTAGCTGTCCTACCTCACACTAAGGTAGCTGTCCTACCTCACACTAAGGTAGCTGTCCTGTATACCTCACACTAAGGTAGCTGTCCTACCTCACAGATGCTTGTCAAAACAAGACGTTTGTTTAAACGCAATAGTCTTTATGCCTAGTATTGCTTAGGTCCCAATATTCCTGTACATGTTAAGCCCACTTGACCACAATACAAACATATTATCAACTCCCATATGCTTTGCACACGGTATTGTGCAGCCTGCTGCTCACATCATAACAAAACAAAAAAAACACCACTTCGAGACACAGCTGACCTGGGGGATGGAAGTAAACACGGTCACATATTCAGAATCGATCAAAATAAAAAAGGTTTGCCAACATCTGATTTAGTCCATCGAGTACTGGTTCTATCGTTCAAAACCCATGCCCTTTATCGGTGTCGAAATCCACAAAATCAGGGGACAGCTAAATCATATTGCAGTGTCTATGCGCATATATGCACATTAAGCTAAATAAATACTACTTGTAGCTTTACAACAACAAAAATTCATGCCCACAGTTCTGTCATAAATTGTTAGTTCATTACGTAAACTTGAGCCATTTGGTCACGGTAAAGCGGTTTGTTCACGCACTGATTGATCATGTGCTTGGGACGGTCCCTTTCCGGAGAAAGTGGAATATCCTACATTAAAAGCAATGGTTCAAAATGGTTTAATCGAGGAGATAGTAACTGAATGAATGAAAACTGAAATCTAATTCTAAAGCAGCTGACCCCTTGGGTATGTGGCATCAAAGGCACAAATATGAAAGCGCACCAAGGTTGAACGCAAAAATGTAAATAGCCTGTAACTACGGAATGCAGAGAACTAACGGCAAAATACAGTCAACGGGAACAAAAACATTACTTACTCCATTGAACATAAATAATAATATTAAGTTATTCATGCAAAAACAACAAATACTTGGAAATGTGACCGAACTACTTACCCATTCCAAAACGCGGATGAAACCAATAGGTAATTTAAGCACTTGGAATGTCCCGACCGAAACAAGCTAAAAATAACAAAAGCAGACATACAAAAACATAGAAGTTATGAAAACATGTTTTAATTTCCACTGTAAACATGCAGGCTTGATTTAGTCCACTTAAGGCTTGGCACGTGCACAGACAATATTTCATTCACATTAAAAATACCTGATTAGCGGTTTCCATTTTGTGAGAAGTTTTTAGGGGGTCTTGATTCGTTTTAGGTAAACAAACATCAAAATGATCCCCAACCGATTGATGTCTGCTTCACGCGCGTAACGGGGACTCTCGGCTCTAATTGCCACTCCATACGGAAAAACCCGAGCTCGCATCGCCGCGGCGCGTGTTGTAAAATGAAAAGCAGCAGAGACAGGCAGGGATTGGCTTTACGGAGATGAGCGATTGCTTCATTATTTTACAATTGGATAACATTATTTTGTACATTTTCCATTTAAGCTTAGACACACATTATATCCTTCTATCGTTCGTAGTCTCACAGGCCCATATGCAGTTATGTTTATATATTTGCACTTTTTCTCATGATTTATTCATGTTCATGCATGTTCTGTCGATTTGTGAAACACTTTGTTTCGGTCATCCACGTTTAGGTTGGATTTTGATTTCACGTCCACAGCATTGTTTATTATTAACCCAGGCTCTGTTGATCTGCCATAATATCGGCCTCGTGTCGTTTGCCGCAAGTGTTGGCTCTTTCTTAAGAATGAGGGATTTATTGTATGTCCAACACATTACGTAATCATTAAATGCAGGTGTTGGGCGAGGACTGCCCAAAGACCTTACATTGGCCTCTAACATAGTCTAGCTCTTTGATGATTAGATGGCTTTATTAATCGTGCCACCAGTCAAGATCACTGCTGCTGTATGAGAGAGAGCATTGCGCCTGCGATAGACTTAAGGACACACTGCTTTTGACGTTATTTAATCAACTCCACGTTTCCTATTAAATATAGGTAGGCCTACCAGCTGAAAAGATCTCCAGTTGCAGAAGGTAAATCCGTCGAAACATTAATGAGAGCCCAGCGCACATGACCAAATAGAAATGTAACTGACAGTTAAGTAATGTGGAGCGTAAATGTCACGACTTTTCTGAACTGATGTTGACGCCACAGGCCTGTGTAAACGTTCTGGTGAAAACAGATTTTGCCTTAGTAGATTTATAAAAACATTGATTGTGTCTTCTAATGCGAAGCACGCGTTTTTAGTTGATCTGTCTTTGTTGATCTAATGATCCCTCGCTGTGCAAATGCCATTCCTAGCCAGCCCGCTGGAGGTTCTTGAGCAATTTGTCATGTAATTAGCCTAGTGAGGCAGAGCAGAGCGAGCTGGACCGAAAACTCAGTGGTCTCCATAGTCAACTCGAGTGATGACAATCCCAATACAGTGAAGTGAAAACTGGGCTGACAGCGTAGCTAATTTTACAACATCTCTTCTCTAGTTCCAGCCCCCACTCTCTCTCTCCCTCCCTCCCTCCCCCTCCATCCCTGACTAAAGTGTTTTCTTTCAACGATTGGGAAACTGTTTGATCTGGTTGGCTCATTTCCAACAATAATTCAAAAAGAAGTGAGCAGGAAGAGTAGAATCCCTCATGCCTGTTTTATCAATTTTGTAAGATCTGTTTCTCCTTGTGAGCCTAGGCAGGGGCATGGAGCCTGTTTTGGGTAACACATGCTGTTTACAAGCCCATCCCGGAGCCACCAAAGCTGTCAATCATTCTAATGGTGCCAAAGGAACTTCACTGAAGATTTGGAGGGGGTTGTTTTCCTTGAAATGTGCAAATTGCCGTTTTACCCCCCCCAAGGAGAAACCATTGTTCATTTTAAGGAGACATGTAACCATCTCAAGGTCAACTCCCGTGGTGATGCCTCCCTAGGATGCTGTGATGAACCAACGCTAACACCTGCAGGGTTCTCAGCTGTGGCCAGTCCTCCCCCTCACCCCTCCCTCGTCCCCCCTCACCCCCCTCACCCTCCCTGCTTCAGAATGCAGAGAGATGAAAGTGCATCGTCATTTAAATGTGTTCCTAGGGCATGCAACATGTTGAAGTAATTCTGATCTCCATGCAGTCCACGGCTACGCTGGTGTCACAACATTGTTACCTACAAATCCTGTCGCAGGTTGGTTTCTGTCCTCATGTTTTTTCTCAAGTAGAACACCAAATGAAAGCTGTAATGCACACTGGAAAGTGTTCAAATGGATAGAGAGAGAGCGAGAGAGAGAGAGAACGCAATTATAATAACAATTTGAAAGGATCACCAAATGAGCCAGCCAAGGATAACTATGATTGACCAGATCATTTGTATGCACTGCATTGTGTTTAGAGGAGGCCAGGAAATTAAAATAATGGTAATTGGCTACTTGATCAATTTTATAGTAGAAGATGTAGCCTACCTATGTTAATATGAGTTCAGTAATCCGAGTCCCACAAGGGCCACAAGAGCTCTTGAGTTGACCAGGTAGTCAGCCTCAGCACTCACACCTGTGTCCCTCCACTGTCACGAGGACTGGATCGAAAATAGACCCTTCTATCGACCCCACCTGACAGGAAAGCACGTTGCTGGGAGCGGGAGCCGTCTACATTAATTAGTATGGATACTATCACAAATGAGATGCTTGTGACATTAATAGCTTATTGTGTTTGAGCTGGAGGGCAAACTAGGTCATCACCACTTGGAAAATAAGCTTGTCTTTAAATCGCTTTGCTTGTCTTGCAGTGGCCTCAAAAGCAACGGCATGCTTTTGATGTTTTTCTTAATCATGTTTAGTAACTGTGAATATATTTCAGTCAGAGCACCACATTGTCAGGCCAGGGGGGTAGATAGTAGTGAGGGTGTTGCTCTATGATGATGATGATGGGGATGGTTGTGACAATGTCTGACGATGTGGCCGACCTAGGCTTCGATTTTGTTCATGATGACATTGTCGGCTATGTTTTTTACATAGGGTAGCTGAATTACATTTCTATATCCTTGTTATATTTATATTGGTGTCTATCAACTGATCAGGTTCAGCTCATTTTTCTCTCCCTCTCCCCCTCTCCCCCTCTCCCTCTCTCTCTCATATGTCCGTTCTTGTGCTGTGTGGGTCTGTAGACACCAGAGGGCAGTTGTACTGTAGGTATGGGTCATGACAGACAGCTCAATACCTTCACTAGCCACTCTGGATGTCTGCTCCTGTCCATTCCCATTCCCCAGTCAGCCTCTAACACGCCTTGCCTTCATATTTCTGTTCTGTTGTCATGCTGGTTTAGCCAGAATTGAACTGATGGGACGTTTGCCTCTGTGTGCAAGGAGCAACCTCGGAGTGAGTTGAATGGTAAAGTGATTTTAACCGCAGGCATAGATTTATGGCATTGAAATAAAAAGAAGGGGGGGCGGGGGGAGGAGGGACAAGAGAGCGAGAGAGAGAAAGGACGAGGGTTTGTAGACGGAGCAAACACAAGGAAGTATTCTGTAGTTTTTAAGCCTCTTTCATGCCAAGCAGCGTTGACAAATCAGAGCACAGAGACTCAGCTGGTCACAGATCCACAGAAGCACTGTTCCAGTGAGACGATTTCGCAGCAGTTAATGCATGACGGGCGGGAAGTCTCCATCACCTTCACAGCTCCTGTGTGGAGCTCTGCAGGCTTCACCTTCTCCAGCAGTGTAGGAGGATCACAATACCAATATTCCAATAGGGATTCCAATTCTAAATTGTCTACCACACCACACACAGTTGATGTTGATGTGTGAAATGTAGTGTATTGATACCTGTGGGTCTTCACCACCATACTTTATGGCCAGGGTTTAGATGTCAATGGCTTCTCCCCTAATGTTTAAATGATCACCACTCCTATTCTCTCATTGCCTTGCCTTGATAACAAAATTGAAGGTTGTAACCCATAATTGGACCAGTCCAAGTGCTTCCCTCCATCAACATATTTGACCTCAGACAAGCCTCATCCCAAACAGTTTCTTTGTTGCAGTGAAATGTCATATCATTTAGACATGTCCATTTTTTTCCCTTCACATTCGGTTCTTAATTAAACTTATCCCCATGCAGCTGGAGAAACACAAAGGAATAAAACATGATTAGTTACTTAAACAAAAGGTGGGCTTTTGGAAATCTGTCTGTTTGAAATTACATTAGCCCTGGTCCAGTTCTGCACCAGTAAGACAGCGTGAATAATCAGGATTAACATTAGCATGATGAGAGAGAAAGAGAGAGGGAAATAGAGAAAGGGGGAGAAAGGGAGAGAGAAATGAGCATACAGCACCACAAGCCTGACATATACATTATAAACAAACAAGAGCATTTAGGCACAAACACGTTTGCTATAGAATATCTATTTCTAAAATATCGACATCTTACGTCCATGCGTAGATGACAACCGATGACATTCAAGACAAATAAAAATAGGAAACAGCTCTTCCCATGACCCACACCTATATTCAGGGCTTGCTACAGATACAAATGCTTTTGAAAACAAAACATGTCAGTCCATTTGTGTCTCTGCTGGCCACTAAGCTTGTCTACCATTCCTCTTCGGTCAGTAGACCGTCACCGAGGGCACCAGGAGAAGCTGACTCCATGACAACAGGCTCAGCCCATGCGTTGCTAGGCAACTAATCCAGTGGGCACAGAGTGGGTCTGTGTTTTGTGACAATGACGGCCAATTATCTGGCGCTTATCTCATAGCAGACACTGTTTCCTGCGCACCATTCCACCAAGTGCATTATTTACTAACCAACATTGTGCTTTTCTCATCCAAAGCAGTTGAGTGTTTGCGGATCTCAGCCAAGGAGCGACATGCATGCACTCATAGTAGGAACATGTGCATTGTCAAAGATAGAATTCACAGTGTGTCTGCCCAAACAGGAGGATCTGACATGCAACGTTAGTGTCAGTTTATTCATCCAAACCTTCAAGGAGTGCTTCACAATACGAGTGCAGGAGCCGTGGTTCAGTTGTGTAAACGCTGCCTGTCTATTAGATTAGCTTTTTTGAGTCAATAATCTGTTGTGCAGTTTGGGTCAATTACCATGGAACCTCTCTGGTGCCCTTTGTGTGTGTGTGCATTTGTGTGTGTGTGTGTGTCCTCTCGGGCTGTGATGATGGAACAAAATAACTGAATATAATTTGCCATCCAGCCATTCATCTGCACTCACAATGACCCATGATGGGGAAATTAATTTGCACATACATTTTCTGCCAAATGCTAAATGAGGCACCTGGTTGTACTGTCTCTTCTCTCTCATAGTTCGTGTCATATTATGGTCACAGACACAATGTGGATATAATATGGATTTGGGTCTTTCCACCAAACACATCACAATACATCCTCTGTCTACATAATGCAAGAAGAAAAAGCACAATCCATCTTGACTACAGTTTTTTTTGTTTTTGTTTGTGGTGCCAATCTCCATTGAGACAGCCAATCGAGAAAGGCCTGTGGTGCGGGCGGTCTGCGTCAGTCATCAGATGGTAAAACAAGATTCTGAAGCTTCCATGTGACACCACAACCGATAACCCGGGAACAGACGAGAGAAACATCCAGGCTGAAATTAACGGCGGAAATTTCTCATCAGCCCTGCTCCCCTATCTCTTCACGCTGTCTGCTCGCAGACGTACAATTTCCCAGAAATGTGCCGAACGCCACACCGCTTTCTATTCACTTGGAGAAAAACAGGCGGGAGTTAATTAACTGACACCTCAAGCTTATGAGGGAGATGTGGATTGAATTGACACAATGCAAGAGGTACATGTTTCCCTGGTTCCCTCATTCATTATGGAAATTTGAATGAAATTGGACGATAGAGATGGATAAAGTTAAGTGCAGTTAAGCACAAGTTCCAATTACTCTCTACATATCACTGAATTATCATTCGGTTTTGTATGTAAATATTCAGAATGTTTGTGGTGATGATGGCAGAACCTTGGAAGATTGAGGAAATAATTTGAAGGAACGACCAGTAGGGGGCTCCAAATCCTTGCTCACCTACAGACGCCTCTTCGGAAATCAAGACTACAAACATGGTACACAATGACTTCATTAGTGAACAAAGTCCACTCAAAAGAGCTCCTCCTAAGCGATTTTGCGGGGCCTCTTCTTGTGTACTACAGTTTGTCATACTGAATCTTCATTGTCATGCTGAATCTGCTGCTGAATGCAGCTGTTTTAAGGTGTCAAGATCAGAGCTGGATCTTGAGATCAAACATTTCACATGCAGCATGTAACATCAGTTGGAGTGTTCATCTATGTAGTTTCAACTGAGGAGTAAAGGTCTGTGTTGTGGAGGTACACTTCTCACCACCAGAACCAGCACTGTGTGTGTTTGTAGCTGCTCGGATTTTACTTGGATTCACAGTAGCCTAATGGCAGTGTGTTGGAAATGGGCCCCAGGGCGCCAGGCATCTCTGTGAAAGGCTCTGAGTCCCTGTAATCCTTACAAAACCACTAATGGACCTCGCCCTGACCCGTTCTACTCCAGCGAACCCATTCATACAGTCACACACACAGCTATAAACCAAGGATCATACCAGTCTCTACTCAAGAGTGAAGCAATTATGTGCGACTTCACTCGAAGAGATGAACAGTTGAATCAGAACTCATAGCGTCACTGTGTCCAATTCCGACCGCCGAAAGCTCCTATTGTCCAAACCCGACCAGGCAGTATCAGGTCTTTTTTCCAGAATTATCTTCCGCGATCACCAGCAAAGTGTACGTAGTATTATTTTATGCATATCAAACAATCTCTGTGTCAAATTTCATGAACATACATGGACGTTTACATGTCTAAATACTATAGGAAAGTTACTTTGATGAGAGAAAGCCGAAAGACCACTCGGGCGACGCATGGGCGACGATGAAAAATGTTTCAGTATTGTCATCGTACTGCTACTATGGGTTAGGATATGAGTTTATTTCAACGCTAGCATAGCACTACTTTGTCTAGCCAACGGAAATGCACCATAATTTCTGACGATCTGTAGTAGAGGGGAGGAAGGGAGGGGGGCAGATAAACACATGGTGCCAGACATGGTAGGCTATCACACCATGTGTGTGGGTTAACGAGGAGCTGGATAACGAGGATCATTGTAAATCTTAGCCTATGTTTACAGATTAATGTTGTATTTTCGTTAGTCTGTTTAGTATTTAAATAAATGTTCAAATTTTTAAAGATTTGCACAAGTTGCCTTTTGCTAACCGTCCTGTTATCTTTGACCCCATTCAATGTTTAACGTCTCTAAATATATGATTGACTTTTGCTTCATATTTCATGACTTCCTAATAAGATATCTTATTTTGAAGGACATAAATACGTTCCCGGATATGTTGACAGCATTGATGGTCAGTTTGGTGACCCTGGATCAAGTTATTATCCCTGGAAAAACAGCAGCGACGAGTGTTGACTACGACGATTTAAGTGTGGTCGGGTTTGGACAAGGGTAGCGCACGGCTAACTTACCGGCGCCAGCGTCCTTTTGCCGGCTCTAGTAAAGGCAAAGCTAACTCTAAAATTAAAACAATATTTAGCTCGAAAGGTAATAAGTTAAGGCATAACTTGACATAATTAAATCAGCTGAAAACGTGATACGATCATTTTAATAAATATTTGAAGTGGCATTTTAGCTAAAACCCGGTCGGGATTGGACACAGTGACGTTAACTGACTAATATCAAGTGTGCAATATTACTACAGTGTTTCCCCTAGGATTTTTTTCAGGTTGGCAGTAGACCAACATTTTGCCGCCCATTCATTTTCAATATAGAAGTCAAGTGACAGGTACCGCAAGGCAGTGAGATAGGCCTACCTGGCAGCGTGAACAGACCTGTAGCCTAGCAAGAGAAGCGAACCCTATTCTATACGTTTATTGGAGCATTTGTGGACGAGCAACGTCAGTATGTTGCCAGTCAAAACGAAACTAGCTAGCATGACACAGCTAACACAGCATAAGGAAGTAAATGCTAGGCTATTCCCAGTAGGCTACCACACGGAGCCGCTCGCGAGGAGTGAATAGGCGAATTCACGCGAATTTAGTCGTTGAACGTGGATCTAGTGTGGGCTACTTATCGATAGGCGCTCAGGTGTAAATAACAAGGGCAATGTTGCGCGAAATTTTGTCGCACAATAATGTAATTTCATGTTGGCATTACTTCAGTTAAATTATAACTTAAAGTGGAGCCATAAGTCCACATGGAGCCCTCCATAAACGAATCCTCATGATGTGTGGATGTCAGGGAGCAGTTGACTCTTGACTGTATGGCTGAGGTAGGCCTACAGTGTGTTCTCTGCTCCACTTACTCATACGAGTGCAGCTTTAGTGTCTTGTTTGGTCTTTTTCCTTAAAAATGCACACATATTGAAATATTGAATAGACTTGAATAGGAAAAGTGTGACATATCTGGACTACCGACAATGCCCGGTTCCAAACCCTGCCAGTCTAATGCAAACAGCAGCTCCACTTGAAACTGTAAACAAAAGGTCTCACAGACGATGCTTAAAAGTCTTCAGTTGTCTTTCATAAACTAAATCAAGTGCCTCTGATTTGAGAACACATAGTCATGCTCTATTTCAGTCCAGTTCAACCTTTAGGAGCCTGGTGTATGCATGAAGTGGTGCCCTTCAGGGAACCCCAACTCAAATGGAAGGCATGCTGCTACCTCAACAGCCCTTTCAGATAAGTGATGTCATAGCACTGACTCTTAACAGGACCACAACCGAGACTGGGACAAGTGATTGCACTCTGTAATGTCAACAACATGGCTCATGTAAGGGTGGAGCAGCTAATGCCATTTGATCACATTTCAAATTGGGGCAATAATCTTGTTTGGAGTGCTTGTGAATTAAATCAATGTTTTTACAGACCTTCTCCTTTGAGGAATCTCACTGGGCTCCATTTGTTTGAGTTTTTATAACATGCCTGTGTCTGATGGTTAAAGAATGGTCAAACTGAAATATCAAGTTAAAGACTGTGTGGAAAGAGGGAAACCATGTTAATTAATAACTAGTCATCAAACACCTGAAAAACAAATTCATTGCTCAAGTATTTTTATTTTGTTGTCATACAAAATATTACTTTTGCAAAACTTAACAGAAAGACCACTCTGAATATTTGCCATAAGAAGATCAAGAGATTGAAAAAGTATTTACACATCTGAATAATATATACTATTAGTCTCATTCTTTTATTAATGTACAATATTATTTATAGAAAAAGAAGAGGTAGGAGAAACATCTTGTCCAATGTTCTTAACACATTAAAAACAATCATCTGAATCAAATCATAAAAACTCTCGTCTCTTCGGCGAAAACGGCACCACGGATGAAATCTAAATTAAAAACAAGATTTTATGCTGGGTCTATACCAGACAATATCAGTCATCAGACAAGGATACCAGTAATTATTAAAAGGCAACACAAGTAAACAATCTTTACAGAAAGGTTATAACTTCACACCGAAGAGAATGGGGATCAAGGAGAACAATGGCCATTTTTAACGAAGAGGTTTCTTGTATGGAAGATAAATCAGAGTCAGCAGACAACACACTGTCTTTTCCAATGTAGTTTGATGTGATCTGAATTAAAAGCAACATTGATTTCCACTGCCTTAATGCAGTGCAATCATTGCAAAAAATGTGAACGAAATCTAGTGTTCTCTTTCCCAAGCCTGAAAAAGAGATTAATAACAACAAATTGCTATTTCTACATCTAATCATTCAGACCTTGACATAAATTCTTATAGGCAATCTCCTTTTCAAAATACAATAGGAGGATTTTCTTGAATTTAAAATTGTTTCGACAGGAAAGAGGCAGAAAGTGCAGACCATTCAACCACGTTACAAACGATAGCTTTTGTTATACTACCCACCTCCATCCCAACCCTCTCCTCCAGCTCAGGTGCACCTGGTCCATCACTGTCACATGGTTCTGTTTGCTGATAACAGTCCACCAGAGCAGAAAAACCGGAAGGTTTAATTTAATCACAATTTAACGAACAACTGTCTTTACAAAATAGTGCAACTTTAATAGGCACCTGATTAAAAAATATATTTGACTAATTTGTATACAGATTTATCCTGGCAACACTCTTGTATCGCTCCTACTACTAAAACGACAGAGTGCATAACAGTGCAGCCACCCCCAGGTAAATACTGACCTGAGATCTCTCCAGAGATCTCAAGTTAAAAACATTTCTAAAATTAAATCCGTCACTAGGAGCTCTACATTTGTTAAATCAAAAGCATAGAATCCTTCAGTGTGTAATCCTCAGCACCTACAGTATAGCATACACGACACACTGTGACTCCTTCCACATCGCTTTGTTGTTTAGAGATATGATGTCATCACTGGTGTGGAGATTTGTGTCATGATAGGACACAGCCTATCATGCATATACAGTCTATAAGGAGTCCTACAAAGCATGGCAGCATAACAGACTGTGAACCCAGTCGATTCAGTTATTGGTCCTCTGGGCTGCACTATCGACAAGGAATCACAACACCAGATCTGAGTGCCTGTGTCATTATGGGCCTTGTTGTGCTGGTGATACCCTTGTCCTGCGCTCCTTGTGGTGTACTGACATGTGGTGCAGCCAGATTACAAGTGACAACATTCCAGAAGTGTGCGCACGTGTGTGTGTGTGGTCGTGTGTGTGGTCGTGTGTGTGTGGTCGTGTGTGTGTGTGGTGGCAGTGGCGGTGTTGTGTTTCACTAACTAGTGAACACCATTCATGATGAGTTTCTGGTGCACTTCTGGGGTCTTGGGCTGGTCCTGGTTGTGCTGGGCCGGGCTGATGTCCACTTCACACAGACGGGCGTTCTTACGGATCTCCTCCAGGGTGTACTCCTGCAGCAGGTTGCCGTTCTCAAACACCGTCACCAGCATGTCCTGACGGAGAGGGAGAAAAGGTCAGAGGTTCATTTGAACACAGTGGGCACAGTTCCCCAGGCAGCAAATGCAGAAATTGTGTGTTGATTAATCTCGAGAACTGGGCACTGTATGAAGCTGGAAATCGGAGTGTTTTGCTCAGGACACAAGGACATGCAGCGTTGTCTGTTGTTTGGATGAGTGGTTCATGTACGTGAGAAGTGAATAGATATACATGCGCTCGCCGCCATGTTAAGCTGCACTAAGTGATGGAGCCTCAGCCTTACCTCCTCAGGCTTGCCCGCCCCTCCCTCCACTGTTTCTATCAAGCCGTCCGAGTCTCTCCTCAGCGACAGGCGACCTCTCTTTGACCCCTTGGAGGGGTCAGTCACTGGCTGCTTGTACACATCCATCTAGACAAGACACAGCGGCAACAAAGAAAGACACAAGTTAGGTTGCAAAACAAACCTTCCCTTCCGTTCAAGCTATGAACCCAGTCCAACTGTCAATTAGCATCGTATCCAATCGAGTCTCAGGAGATGAAGCTGTGTCTACTGGCTGAATGTGTCACATAGCTCATCCTGGACTACAGTACAGAACCCAGCCTGGCCCAGAGTACTCACCCCCTTGCCACTGACTTCCACATAGCTACATTTGAAGGCACAGTTGAGGGTGTCTCTGTTGACCTTCTGCAGGAGGGCGCTGCCGCAGCCAAAGAACACGTTCTCAGAACTCCAGCCCTCGTCGCTCAGCTTCTTTAGAATCTAAACAGAGAACATGGGTTGGTGGAAACCCTGGCAGTCCAATGGGGTTGCAAACTTTGAACAACTGTATAGTGTCCAATTTTGCTTTCTGACACACATACAGTAAATGCATGCACTGCCATTTGGAAATTGAAATATCCCTGTTATTTCAATCTTAGACATTCTGATAGTTCAAGAACACACCAGTATGTGAGATTGGTGTGTGGAGTGTGTGTGTGTGTGTGTGTGTGTGTGATTTGCATACCTCCTCCACAGAGTTGAGATCAATGCCATCTCCCTGGATGATGCGCAGATATGATGGCAGCACCTTGAAGCCTACAGAGTTCAGAGAGCAACCGAAACACTCCTCCAAGATCTTTATCACCTGGGGAGAGGAAGGCACTCAGAAAAGTCGCAGAAATAAAAATAACAGACACAACTAAGGATGTGACAACAGTAGCAAGAGTGCGTCTCAAAAGTATGGATATATTAGGCTGCGTCCACACTGGCCACGTTGTGTACCTCCAAGAGGGTCTCTGCGGGGTCTCCGGAGTCAGGCCGGATGACCAAGCAGGAGTCCTCGCTCCTCTCCATCACACGCTCCTTCAGCTTGTCCCCCCAGATGTGCTTGCAGGCCTTGAAGATGTCGTAGCTGTCGCTGACCACAGCCACCGGGCCGGTGGGGAACTGATCCAGCAGCCTCTCGAAGGCCTCCTTCTCTCTGCTCCTACCCCAGGAGATGATGGTGCTACAGACAGACACAGAGAGAGAGAGAGAGACGCAGAGTGAGAGCGAGAGGGAGAGAAAAAGAGAGAATTGAAGTGATTCAGCTATACAGTGAGTTCTTGTGATTTTCCATGACTATCCGCAGTCCTTTTGGGACACCACAAGACTGGACTCTTTTTTTATTCTACATAAACTGTGTGTGTGTGTGTGTGTACTCTGTCGTACCTGTGCTCCGCTGCAGGTATGGAGAATCCTGCCATGGGGCAGTGGTAGTAGTGCTGAGTCATCAGCAGGCCTGCCACTGTGTCGGTGCTGCAGAAGTTCACCAGGTGTGCAGCCCCTCCCAACGCTGCGGACTGGGAAACACACAGTTCCATGTTACATCCATGATACTGTAGCACAGTCCTCCCAACGGGGTTCAATTCAATTAACAAAGAAAGCAAGTCATCTATATTCTAAGCTATAGTCATTCTGTATTTAGCTAGAGCCCAGATAAAGACCTGTCTATGTGTTTGAATACTAATCAACTTTGTCCGTGACCTAACCGGGCCCTCTGCACCAAATCAATATACTGATCTTGGAGCTGCTTGGAGCTGGCAACGTAAACCTAATCACTGCCCACCCACCCACACACCCCTCCCCATCCAACACACCCACTCCTAAGAGCATAACATTCACCATTACAGGTTTCTTTTCCCCCCAGGAAGGGAGAGAGGAAGATTGCCCTCTCCTCCAATAACATAGCATAGTATCAAACTGTCAACTGTCATTGCAGGGTGGAATGTCAGTGAGCTTCACTGTATAACAGGCGGAGCAGGACCAGACGATCATCACATGGAGCGTGATACTGGGCTCTATTATAATGGAGAGCCGTAGGCTTGCTTAACCAGCCAGAGTGGTTTAAGGGCTGTACCTGTTCATGGCATGACTTCCAGAGAAGCCAGCCTCAACCTCACAAGCGACACGCCAACACGTCTCTCGACCCTTACCCACACAACAGGTAACAAAACGAAAACCCTTAATCAAACGGACAATCTCCTGCAGTGGGTGGAGAAGGAGGGGCCAGTCCTCAGACATGGGCTGTGTCTACTACCGCGCACTTAACGAAGTACACTGCAATGTAGTGCACTGCAATGTAGTGCACTTACATTTGCAGTGCACTCAGTTGCTGAGTAGCGCTGTCTAAACTGGAACACTTTACTTACCTACTTAGCGGGAAGTGACGCACGCAAATCTGCTCGCGACACCCGAGAAACTAAACCCGCGAAACAAACCCGCTTGTATTTCTGTCACTGGACTCCTCCTATTCCGCTACTTAGCCAAGATGGCGCCCGTTTAGGGCGAGTAGTGTCCATCGTCGGACACTTCATTTTTGGACCGTTTGCAGTGCATCATCCGGGTACTTTCAGTGCACTGAATTATTTTGGTTTTTCAGCGTAAGCGCCCTAAGCACTGAAAGTAAGTGCTCGAAGTGCACAAGTGCGCGGTAGTAGACACAGCCATGGTGAACGGGAGTGCAGCTGATAGAACGGGGAGAAGAAGCATGATGCCTTGTTCCTTGTCAGTCATAAGAGAAAGCTGGGTTTGCGTGTGTGTTCTTGCTGGGTTGCGTGTGTTTTCTTGCTGGGTTGCGTGTGTTTTCTTCAAAGCCAGGCATAAGGGGAAGGCTTGCTCTAGAGTGTCTGGGAAGCTATCGATTGTGCCAAACAGCAGCTTGCTGATTCATTACTGCTCCCAAAGGGATACCAAAAGGTTGTCTCTTTCATTAAAAGCAACACGTGAAGGCAGGCACACAATTGACTACATGCTCTAATGTAAAGAACTGTCTCCTACTTCGGCTATAACCTCAACCCAATACCATGAATACAAATGTGCATACTATAATAGGTTTTATGTATTATTAACGATATTATGCATTTTTATTTCCACAGCCACTGCAGTGTAGCCACTGCATGCTAGAGTATGTAAATAACCAAATAATAACATTAACATCTCAACGAAGATAAGTTTCTATACAAAATGGAGAAAAAGAAACAGTGCTTTGGCTTCATCAGTCTGGAAAATGCGCTTTTTGTACAGTGATATTGGCGTGTGTTCACGTACAACATTCAACAGGTGCGATGCGGTTTCCCAGGGTACAGCCACTACAAACCAAGGCTGTGTACACAATAGCGGCAAGCATGCCTCTACACTGATGTGGCTGTCAGAGATGCCTTACCTCTTGTGAGGAGACTCCTCTGTAGCCGAAGTCGTGCAGCTTGTAGTCCAGGCCCTCCAGGCTGCCTGAGGTGGCCTTCAGCTGCTTGGCCAGGATCTTCTTAAACTCTCTGGAGATGGTGGCCACTGTGATGGGATACCACATCTGCACCAGCATGGTCTGACGAACGGAGGGGAGTGAATGGAGGAGAGAGTGAAAGGAAGGTGACTGAGAGTCCAATGACAGATTGGGCGAGTGGAGGGGGGTGGGGGCGGTGTGACATCAGACGAGGGCTGGTGGAGTGAGCTAGGGATCAGAGCCCCCCCTCCCCAGAACCCGCCAGAGGGGATGGACCTGGACCAGAATGGAATCATCCTCATTGACTTCATTAGGCTAGTAATGATGCCTTTTGTTTCTCTCTGAAGCATGTCAGGGTTTCCATAGGGAACAGGGAGAGGCGTCACAGACAACACAGACCGGGGGAAAGTGACAAGGTCAGCTTCCTGACGTCATGTCACAGGTGCAACCGTGTTTCTGTGCTTTTTTTCGGGGGGTACCAAAATACATAGAGAAATGACTCAGCAAAATATACTGTAACAGGAAGATGGCGTTACCTCTATGTAGTTGGTGAGCCAGAAGAAATCAGGGTCTGTGTTCTCCACTGTGAAGAGGACGTTTCCTCTGGGGATGACCCTCCCCTCTGGAACAGCCTTGATCCGGATGGGCAGACGACCATCGTGCTTCTGAAAGGACAGCAAGCACATCGACTCAGTCTGCGGCACGATGTGTGTGTGTGGGAGAATAGCTTGGTGTTCATGGGTTAGGGTTAGCACAAATACATAGCTGCATCCCATTCGTGGGACCAGCAGCATTAGTGTGAGATGTTTTCTTTCAGATAGGCGGTGTCCTCACCTCCAGCATTTTCCTCCAGCCCTCCTCGTCAAACACCGTCTGTCTGAAGTGCATCTGGTAGAACAATTTAGCTTCCTGGATCTTCTCCTCAGTGACCACCGGCCCTGAGGGAATAAGTCAGAGTCTAAGTCCAAGCCTATTCAATATCATAACACCTTGCAACACATTTGAAATGTACATAATTCATTAGTCATTAAATATTGACATTTCGAGTCTACGCTTATTAAATCGATTAATTTCCTTCTCACGGTGATTCATTCCGTATCGTAATTCAGTTCACAGAGAGACACCAGCAAATTATGCATGCTTCAGAATAATCTTTAATGGAGTTTAGATCCCGATGGTACAGACTAGTTTCACTTGTCACAGGGTTGGTCACACATTCCCCACAGACAGCTTTACACACATTCTTTCCATAACATCAGTTTCTAATAACAGGGATTTACCTCGTCATTGTCTCAGACGACAATACTGGTGCCCCATGACACAGGGACCGAACAGTGTCAAGTATAAAACATACACACTAACAGGCTTACACCAAAATACAACCTATCCTTTTACCTACTGAATAGAATCACACAAAGAGGAATGGTATATAATGAAAACGGTCACAAGTAAAATAACTGCAAAAGTACGGAACATAAGTATGCAGTGACATGCATATCTCCTGTAAGCTTATCGTTCCCTGGTCCCCCTTTAGAACATGACAAATAAAGTGTGTTTGTCTCATGAAGGTACATAGTGGACTCACCTACAAGGTACTTCTTAAGAAGATACTGCAGTCCAAAAAATACAACTTCATTAAACTGGGCTCCATTCTTACGGCGGCATTCAAAGTAGGAGTATACCTTACTGATGTTGGGGGGGTACTGTTTGTAGTGTGTGATCTGTGAAAGAGAGATAGAGAAATGCGATGAAACATTTCAAAAGTACACCAACACAGAATGTAATAAGCAGTCCTCACGACTCATCACTTTCGGCGAGTGTAAACAAGTCCCTCGACGATGTGGTTAAGACCTCACATGAGGAAATGGATGAGGAAACACAAGTTAGAAATTAAGTTAAAGCGACCAGCAGCAGCAGGAGCAGGCTTAGTGTACAACGTGAAGCTACTGTGTACAGTAACATGATTCCTGCCTGCAAAACATGAGGTTTATAGGAGCGGGACTTCAGCACAGACTCTCTTTGTGTTCCCGTTAATTCAATAATTAAGTGCAACTTCCCTTCACTTCACTTGGATTTGTACAGGTTGGCAAAAACAAGAAGGCAAGCAGGAGACATCAATGTCAGAAATTTGCATTCAACACAAAAACATCACCTTCTTTCCCCTCCTCCATCTCTCCTCCCTCCCCCAGGTCTCCTCTCTCCGGGTTCATAAGGCTGCAGCTCGTGGTTTTTGCCATCGCATAACCCTTAAGTTCTAGATTTAGCTTTTCTAAGTGGTAGCACACCACCCAAACACATGATGCATTGATTAGCCCTCTTGTTTGTTTCATGTTAATCAATTATGTGTTCCTGGTGCAAAACTGACCACTTCATGATAGCTGATTGTAAATCCATAATAAATACACAGACCTTTACTATCCCCCAAAGTTGTGCTAAGATATTTTCATCAACTTAAGATTTTGTGAACATCACAAGTTTTGAACTTCTAGTGACCATCTATGGCCGGTAGGATATTTAACTAAATTGATAATATCCCATGTCAACAGGGGGTTTGATGCACACAACAACAGTGAGCAAGAACTCTCATTTCTGGGATAATAATGTGCCCCTTATAAGTCTTGTGTCCAGAAATGCAACATGGGTCCCTTGAAAGGAACTCTGGGACCCACATAGACCTGGGATCATTTGGTATCAATGTTATCAGGGGAATAGAGCCCTGTGAACATGATGGTATTACTTGATTGACACGATCACTTCGTTATCAAGCTAATTAACATATAGGCTAAGATCAGGTACGTTCACTTTTTGACAGTTTGCTTTATTTGCTCAATTTGGAAGCTGTTCAAGTACCCTACACATGGCCTGGAGCAGGTCTAGCCAAAAGTGAAACTATACAGCCACTATCAGCACATCCAGCTTTCCACTCAGTCCAAACTATCCTGATTATACAAGGTAATATCCATAAAGGACAGAAGAATCAGCTAATTGTATTCACCTAGCAGACCTAGCTAGTGATGTGATTCCTGTCCTGTCAGTGGAAACATTAGCAGTTTACATTAGGTTACAGTAAGGTCATCTGAGATACCACTCATAGCAGGCCTCTACTATAGAATAGTGTTTCTATTTAGAGTGTGACACAAAGTGAGACATTGAACAGGATGTGTAACAATTTATATAGTGTAACCAATGATTATAACTTTTCAACAATTTCAGTTGTGTATATTGCCAGCATACTGTTTTTTTTTAAATGTCCTTGGTCCTGTGTCAAGTCCATCAGAGCAACATTTAGTCATGCTCAAAAAAAGAGTAGACCTTGGTACAGAGATACGTGCCATTGCAATATACTGGGGTGGAGCCTGTGTCAACCGTGTAAGCATTTCAAGGGAAATGAAACTGAAATGAAGTTCTACACCTGATGCCGCCACCACCCTGTTATTATCTTTATGTGGAACTGGCTTTGCAAGGGGATGATGTCTAATCCTCAATTACATAACAGCAAAATTCTACTTAACTCGGAGCAAAGGACAAATGATTCCATGTAACCACTTGTGGTATCAGCACTTTGACACATGGTCTCACCAGAATAGAAAGTGATACACTTCAGAGACAATGTGGCTGCGAAGACAGACACATTCAAGGAATGATCTTCACTCAAACCCACATCATACATCGATACATTTAGCCACTGAGACACAACCTCGTCTGACATCTAACAGTGACATCTGACATTTAAGCAGGCGCGTGGTAGCGTGCAGTGCAGAAATGACCGTGTCCAATGGCTAAGCAATAGTTGCTTTTCTAATATACTGTAACACTCGAACATTTCTTAACAATGCATCCCCGAATCTTAGCGTCACTGTCTTTTCCTCCATGTTTTCTCTTTATTTCTTAAAAAAAATGGGTAGCCCTTGTGCGACTGGATAACCGATAGTCAACAGCATGACTTGATTGAAGTATTACACATGATAGGGGAGCTCTGTACCGACCGCTGTGTTTCATTTTAGGTTCTAATGGGTCCAATCACGTCTCCTAGCAGTAGCACTGGCCAAGGATACTCGCGCACCTCCCCCTCAGTGAACGCTACATTGTATCAACTGACAGTCAATATACAGCCACAATAGATTGTTATTTACATTCTTTCGTTAGGCGAAGGCTAAAGCAAAACAAAAAAACACCATTATGTAACTTAGATTTTAGATGTCGCCCAACTTATACTAGCCTACCAGTACGATTGCCGTTTTACAATACATGAACAATGGTAAACAACAGCAAGCTAGAGGTGAAAGGGACGGCCACGATCTCCACTCACCTTATAAGAATCTGTCGCCAGCAAGAAATTAAAGTCCGGTGCTGCCATTATCGAATGAATGATTTGGTGAGTTGGGTCTTCGCTATATATAGCAGATCCACGTAATTAGTCCGGCCCTTGGGGCGGAGATGGGACGTTTAATACCTGAGATTTCAATAGGCTCGTTGGTTACTTTACGTGAATTGAGATCGCCGCCAAACTGCAATATCCCTCGGGTAGGCTTTATTTTACGCTTGGGGTTGAAAGGGGGCGGGTTGTAAAAACACGTAGCTCACGTAGTGACGGTACCGCCTCTTTGCTCTGACGCAGACAAGAGCAGATCATCCGTTTCTTTTCTGACCTAGCAGGGCGTAATAGTAGGCCTATGGACAGTTAGGTTTCAGTTTCTTCATGGAAAGGAACAGATGATGCCTTATGCCTAAAGTGAAATTGAATGTGTCTTAGGCTATGAGTCATTCATCAATTCACCAGAATAATAAGTAGACCTAAGCCAAAATGTATGCTACAAATGCACTCACTGTAGTAATCCTATACCGGGTTCCTCAACTGTGGCTTGCTTTCACAACATCACAAGTTGATTATAATAATTTCTTATAAAACATTGACCAAAAACGGCTTGTCCGATTGTCCGGGACAAGTTTAAAACAATTGTAGGACAAGTATAATGAAGACTGAACTTGCCCGAACGGTGAAAACTTCGCTGTTGTCTTTAATTGAACCAGATTCAAGGATATCAAATAAGTTGTGCGTATCACTCCTGCATTTTTATTTTTTAAACCGCACTGCAACTTTTATTCTATTTCTTGCTTTTTTGTTTTATTGAATGTTTTTAAAATCTTGTTTTCTTTTGCATTATGTTTTGATGCTTTTAATGTTTTTATGTGAAGCACTTTGAATTGCCTTGTTGTTGAAATGTTCTAGAAGTAGGAGGTAGCCTACCTTGTCGCTCAGGTTAGCTAGCGTTACTTGATAAGACAAATGCACTGGAATGCGGCCCACCCGCGTTGGCAGCGAATGCTAGTCTCTAGCTTAGTGTGTGCCACGCCCGTTGCCGTTGGCAGACGCCTATGTAAAGCCTACATGTAGGCTTTACATAGGCGTCTGCCAACGGCAACGGTGAGCTGTTCTTTATACAAATACGAAACAGCCATGATTTCTAGAAGTAGGAGGTAGCCTACCTTGTCGCTCTATTAGGTTAGCTAGCGTTAGGCTACTTAATAAGACAAATGCAATAATGGAATGCGGCCCACCCGCGTTGGCAGCTAATGCTAGTCTCTAGCCTAGTGTGTGCCACGCCCATTGCCGTTGGGAGACGCCCGAGCTTGACACGGCACCTGCTGTTTCAAATTCACAAAACGCCCGGGTGCGGACATAATCAATCCGCAGACACATAGGTTACAGAGAACCCGGCATGCCTAGTTAGATTGCTTTGTTGAGGCAATCAAGTTTGATAAAACGGCTACGTAATTTTCTGATTCAATCATCAGACTTGAGCTTGGGTGCTAGCCCTTTAATTCGGTTCCCGCTTACTAACTTAAATCACTCCCCCTCCTACCAGGATGTAGCCTACTCCTACGCTTATAAACTAGCGACACCAACAGGTCGATGATATACCTACTTTGGCTACCCAAACAGTGCCTGTTTATTATTTATTATTATTCATGTATTTCATGTGACGCCACACAGTACGTAGTCGCTGCGCCATCGGGTGGCGTTAGTATGCTAAATTACTTTTCATTTGGTGTCCTGATATTACGGTGGCCGACATGTGCAAGCGCTGCAAATTAAGAAAACACATGCAAATAGACAAAACACAAGCAAATTAAGAACAAATCTTTATTAATTTGACAACTCATGCGCTGCATTCAGCAAACGCGCTGCAAATACACAAAACACAACCAAATACATAAACGCGCTGCAAATACACAAACGCATTGCAAAAACGAAAGCACGCAAACTAAAAACGCTGCAGTACATAAACGCGTTGCAAAAAAACGAAAGCAGGCAAACCGAAAACGCTGCATCCAGTTTTCACAACGGTAGTTCTTCAGGCCTCTAGGGGGAGCGCTAAGTAGAACAGCTCGATTTTCTGCCCCACGGGGAGAGAGAGAGCGCATATGAGAAGTTTGGAGTTAAAACAAACTGTAAAAGAGGAGGGCTACATGTCAAAATGAATGCTAACCTTTCTTTTTCTGTCGACTCTTTACTTCGATGTTGGTCGAAACCTATAACTAGCGTTATATGGTTCAAACTTCTCATATGCGCTCTCTCTCAGCACTTAGCGCTCTGCCTAGAGGCCTGGAAAACTTCCGTTGTGAAAACTCGATGCAGCTGTGTATTTGCAGCGCGTTTATGTATTTGGTTGTGTTTCGTGTATTTGCAGCGCGTTTGCTTAATGCAGCGCATGAGTTGTCAAATTAATGAAGATGTTTTCTTAATTTGCTTGTGTTTTGTCTATTTGCATGTGTTTTCTCAATTTGCAGCGCGTTTGCACATGTCGGCCACCGTATGATGTGACTGATATTACACAGAATTTGATGGCAATTCAGTTCAGTGATATTAACGCTATTCGTGTAATGTTAATATCGCTTGATTAACAGACTGTCACTGACCCTATGATCAAGAACATTTTCTTCATCCCAGAACATTTTGGGATCATTATTCCTTCTTGCCATGAAATGCACCCTCTGCTAACTCTGACTAGGAAAGTGTCACCTGCCTGAAACGTACTGTGGTTACTCATAATAGTCCCCTCAGTGTACAGTCAAAATCATTTGATGCTGGGATATACAGAACAGGTGCATTTCATGGCAATGTTTTCTGATTTTGATTCATCACTGAGGTTTCATCACATGGTTTGGGGTAGTTATGTCATCCCTTCACACTAACCTGGACCCATGTTTTCTGATTTAGATTCATCACAGAGCCAGTACCACAGAGGTCACCATGTCTGACGGCCGTCAGAATGTGTGACCCAAAAAACCAAAATGTGACCTCACCGTTCTGCTTCCCAAAGGAGTTAAAACTGCACGATAGTTTGGGGTAGTTATGTCATCCCTTCACACTAATCTGGACCCATGTTTTCTGATTTAGATTAATCACAGAGCCAGTACCACAGAGGTCACCATTTCTGACCGCCGTCAGAATGTGTGACCTCACCGTAACTGCTTCCTAAAGGAGTTAAAACTGTGCACGATAGTTTGGGGTAGTTATGTCATCCCTTCACACTAACCTGGACCGTTTGTTGAGGCAAGCAAGTTTGATAAAACGTTTTGTAAAAGCCTAACAGGTAAAAGCCTACATTTTTTGCCTAACAATGTAGGCTAGGCTACGGTGAGCTGTTCTTTCTACAAATACGAAACAGCCATATGATTTCTAGAAGTAGGAGGTAGCCTACCTTGTCGCTCAATTAGGTTAGCTAGCCTTACTTGATAAGACAAATGCAATAATGGAATGCGGCCCACCCGCGTTGGCAGCGAATGCTAGTCTCTAGCCTAGTGTGTGCTGGACAATACCATCCATTATCACTGAGGAGACCCGAGGAGAAGTTTGAATTCGTCCTCAAGATGACGACCGCAACAAAAAAGTTACATGACTGAAACCCATGAATAGTCCTACATTTCCACAAACTCCATAAATTAGCCTATTGTTGTAACAGGGGAGTCATAGAGTCAATGAGTAGGATATGGCTTCTTTTCGAACTCTTGTCCACTGATATGCACCCTGATTAAATCATTTGAAATTATGTGTGTTACGTGTGTTGTTTTGAGAAAGCGGAATTTGTGACATCACAAAAATAGCATCACCTTTGTCACGCCCCAACATTTATACAGACCATTTGCTCTAACCATTTCACCAAAGACAGTTTTGAATGAAAACCTTGGACAATTTAAAGAAGGATTTGCTAAGCCGCTGTTGCTAAAAAGAGGTGCTGTTCCAACAATATGCTCATCGCAAACGCAAGCTGTAAGTATGATTTTGTCGCTAACAGTAACGTAATCATTTCAAATATATATCTATATCTAGTCAATCTGTTAAAAACTGTTGTGTAGACACAATAGATGTATGTGTTCGTTTTTATTTCAAGTCTCCACCTTCGTTGTTTCAGTGAGTGCTGTTGGCCGTGTTGCCTCTTTGCTCCGCAGCTTCACTTGTTGTAAACCAACCAATCAGCGCACAGCTCATCTATATATTCATGAGCATAAAAGGAGAAAACCTAGCGTTTCTTCCCGGGAAAATTTCACTGGATGTATCAGGGGGCATAGGACAGCACCCGGGCCATTTTCAGCCCAACAAATGTTACATACCCTATTCGGAGAACCGTGTGAAATACCCCAAAAACTCAGTCAATGACCCCTTTAAAAACATTACATACCCTGCCTTTAAGGAAATATCCGAACCTTTGGGAAGCCTACCCACAATAAATGTCCAACTGTGGGATGAGATTAATTCATTTGCTTTCCTCTCAGTTTCTTTGACCTGTGCTGGGCAAAGGCTACACCTAAAATAGCGTATTGTAGCCACATATCATGACACGAAAAAATCGAAATCACTGAAGTAGGTCTAGGGATTCTCATTTATTCTCTAATAAAAGTGACAATGGTAGTCTAAATATTAAAATGAAATGAAAATTGCCAAAATGAATAGCATATAATTTTGTTGAGATGGAATGGCTTGGACATACCCTACTCAGTAGAGGATGCGTCTGCCCATCATCAGGTGGATGAATTGCATCGGTTGTCTCGACAACCGCGTCTATTGCGCCCCCACCCCCAGCTATAATTTGCCTTCCGTTTCAAAACCATGGTCAGTTCCCGGTGCCTACCTTCTTGAAGCGGAGCGTCGACCACCAGGAAGTGACCATCGACAGTTTTCTATTGATAAATCGCACAAGGAATAAGTTTAAGTCGATGGATGTTGCTCCAACCAGCGTTTCAATTTTTTCATCCGAAGACCTCTCCCTTCCCATAAGCTGATCCGACTGTGGAGTGAGTTAAACCGCTGGAAACACGTAGCCTAAGCAACCAAATAAAATTCGTTTCGCTTGTGAAGATGCACTATCTTTGCCTACGGTGGCAGACCATTTAAAAAAAATAGCGCTTTCACCAATCCACTTAATTAGAGATTTGCCTGTTTTCAAAAGGTTTTTTCTACTTTTCTTTTATCTGGCGTTGCCAACGCAACACATACAACCAGTCCCCGAGCACTGTCGGCGTTGGAAAGCTTAAAAGGCATTGAGATTCATAGTTTTTTTTTCGCCGGTTGATAACCTAGTGTCCATCTAGCAACAACATGTTGGACCCGTCTTCCAGTGAAGAGGAAGCTGATGAGATTGTGGAAACAGAGCGCAAAGAGGTAACGGCACCAAAGGCCGGGGGTGCTCGTGTGTCACCCAGCCGGACCACCGAAATCTCAGGTGGACTCCAACCCGCAAGCCGTGGGGCCAGCGCCCGTCCATCCAGTCCTAGTCCCTCGGTGGCAAGCGACAAGGAAAAAGAGGACCTGGAGAAGATGCAGAGAGAGGAGGAGGAGAGGAAGAAGAGGCTCCAGCTCTATGTCTTTGTGATGCGCTGCATTGCCTATCCTTTCAATGCAAAGCAACCAACCGACATGGCTAGAAGGCAGCAGAAGGTGAGATAAATGATAATGTGTGAACGATGTGTGGGAATTCTCAAGTCTATAGAAACGATAATGTAAATTATGAAACATCATGGTCTTTCGCTCCTATAGAGTGGTTCTAAGTGACACAAAACTTCTCAATTTCGTTATACACTTGGATTGCTCAAGATGTGTAAATTGCAGATTATTCATTGTACAGTTAAAGGGAACCACCCCACTATTGTGAGCAAGAAGTATATTCTCAATGGAGGTCAGTGTACTGTCATCCACTGGGAATGAACAAGCTGTGAGCTGAGTTTCAATTTTTTTCCTGGGTAGATTTAACAGTGTTTAATACTACATCAGGGATCTGCAGTCAACATACAGCTCTCTTTGAGCTATTATTCTTACAGAAATAGTTAGATTAATACATAACAGGATCTTGTCGAATCAATAATACACAGCCCCACTGTGACTGTGGAAGTTAGTATTATTCAGTTTTCTACTTTATAGTGGCCTGTGCTGCTGTGTCAAATGCAGCTTGGCTCGAGGGCACAGTCCACAGTCCCTGTGGTTCTTCAATAGACAGTGCATTGAATATTGCACCCAGCACTTTTATCCAGACTGAATCTACTAAGAAGCAATGTAGAGAATGTATTCCCCTATACTCCCTGCGCTGCGACCCTGTTATAGTGGCCCATCTATTGTAGCAACAGTTGCATTAGTAAATAGTCCCTTCAGGCAGACAAGCATGACTCTGTCACTGCTTAAAGAAATCTAATATCAACTCCAGATAAATTGGCTGTCTAAGACAGCGGCTTGTTTGGCTGGTTCAGAATGAATGATTATATCAGCTGTTTGATACCAGCCACCCAGACCATCCAGCCGAACTATGTATTGGAGAAATGAGACTGGTGATGAGGCTGCATGTCAGCTCAGATATGTATGAATAACAATGTGGCCATCTCCCAGAGAAACCCCCATCATGCTAGTTAACTAAATGAATTTGCATGCAGATTCATCTCTTTTAGCCTGCATTAAGTCTTCACAAAGAATCCAAATGTGAAGAATGGCAAGCACTTTCTTTATTTGTGGTAATGAGGTTAGCTCCATTTGAAATCATCCATTTGCGTGCATTCTGGGCCCTTTATCGTTCATGCACATTTCTTCTCCCAGTCCAAGAACAGATCTCTGATCAGGACAACCATGGAGATATGGAACATAATGGAAGACCAGTAAACGCCAGGCTCAGAGAGGGTTGTATGTGGAAGCAATCCTGACTTTAGTCTTTCACCTCTGAACATCAGTTGATCATTTGATCCCATTCAATTATTGTTGTGGTGGGGTGACATGATGCATGTTTGCCAGATGTTGCACATGACATAGCAAAGTTCTATGAGTCTTTACAGGTAGATCAGTTTATTTATGGTTGTAAATATACTATAAAAGCTATGGAAATATCTCTATCTTGTGACTATATTATTTCTGTGTGTGTCAACATGTTAAGGTGGTCCATCACCAGACATTTGATCCACTAAGCCTCAGACTGACCCTATGACCCCAGGGTTTGACCTATGGCACAAATTGTCCTCACATCTCACCACTATACTAAAGAGCTCTCCTCTCACTCCTGGTTTGTGTAGATGTACATACGTTGTCATTTAGTCTTTCCTCATGGGATCACTGTTCTGTAGAAGGTTGTTTTATTTCCCTCCTGGGACATTACTACAACTACAGCTTATGTTGTTATTGCGCCGAGAGGGTTACATCAGACAGCACAAAGTGTGATTTTGCTGTCAAGCCATTGGCAGAACAATTCTGGAGAAAGGATGTAGCATCTAAAACTAAGAGCTTCTCTTCTTAGTTTTGCTGGTAGATTCCACTTAGAGATACTTTCAGGATACTTAGATCCTCACACTGCTGATAATGCCTGGAGTTCGATGTGTCAGCCTATGTTTATATCACACATTCACACACACTCAGAGTTGACAAGTGGGGGGTATTCCACTCAGACAGTGGGTTTATATTATTAACAGTGTAAAAAGCGAGGACTGAACCTCACCTGAACCTCTCTTTTATTACCATTTAATCCAGGATGTGTTTGTGTGTTTTGTTCTTTCTCACGTTGATCTCTCTCTCTCCCTCTCTCTCGGGAATGATCCTGAAACGGTCCGCTTGCTCCTCCGAGGCCACCTGCCCCTCTCTCTCTCTCTCTCTCTCTCTCTCCCTCTCTCTCTCTCTCTCCTCTCTCTCTCTCTCTCTCTCTCTCTCTCTCTCTCTCTCTCTCTCTCTCTTTCTCTCTCTCTCTCTCTCTCTAATCTACTCTGAATGTTTTTGCTTAATGCTTGTCGTCGTGACACAGATTCTCACTTCATGATCTCTGACTAAGGAGAAACTCTGGTCTGAGACGGTTAGACAGTTAGTGATCCCTTAATTCCCTTTTGGCATCGAAAAAGAAAAGGGCATAATCCGCCCTTGATATTTCATGGGTGTTGTTGTTGGATTGGATCCACACGTTTGTACTGTCTTTTGATAATCATACGTTTTCTAATCAAGCACAAGCTCTTGATTTAATTTGTTAGCCAGCTCTGTTGTATTGACTACTACAGTACTTGAGAGGCTGTGTGCCATTCAGATGACTCCTTCACAGGTATATACTGACCCTGTTTCACACATCTCCATCTCTCCTTTGTCTTTGATGTATTCTCCTCTGCTTTAATCAGGCCTGGGGGGATTACCATAGTCAGGTGAGGTGCTACAGTAGATAAACACAATCAGGCCATCTGCTGGGCTTTTCTTCCACAATGGGCTCTGATGAATCCAGTCCAACCCCTCTCAACCGCCCGTCTCCTCCTCCTCTCTCCTCCTCTCCGTTCTGCTGCCACTTCTCTCTGCTCTTCTTCTCGACCGTGTTTATATTTTTGTCCACTGGTCTCCTGTCCCGCTCTCTCGCAATCATCATTTGATTATGGCTTATCACACGTGATTTTATTATTATATTAGGCAAACTGATTCTTTTTTACGGACGCTAATAGGCTGCACATAGGATGCTTCGTGAAGGAAGGGCTGTGACAGGGTTGGCTCCTCTTCGTTCACTGTCTAGAAAGGCAGGTAGAAGGCAGGTAACAAGACAGAGTTCCAACCTCCCTTCCTCTCTTGTTAATGATGGTGGGATACGTCTGCCTGCTGTTAGTCCAGACCAGCGTGGATGAGAGACAAACAAGGCTCTTAATCGTCAGAAGGGAGTTCTGTTATCTTTCTGCGATCCAGAGCCTGAGCAATAAACCTGCTGGAGCGAGGCTCCCTTTCTCTCAGCTCAAGCACCCCCACAGCAGGCTCATAAAGGGATGCAGCAGTCCTACCAACGTTAAAGAATGAGATTCTGTGAAATTTGGCATCCTTAAGTTACACAAGAACATGAGTATTCTTGTCCTTACGAAGACTCAGAACATGCTTATAAAGAGCGGAGGTTCTGAGGATCCTGAATTAGAATTCAGGATCCTCATCAAAGGTCACAATGTATTAGTTAACGCCATCAAGAGATTGTCTCTTTTGTACAGAGAGTGGTGATAGATATGGAATTAGAATTTGAATGAGATGTTGGTGTGTGTGTGGCCTTCTTTCAAACCTTCTGCCACTCATCCAGGTGTGTGTTGTCAAAACGGTTCAGTTGCGCCTGTATGATGACAAGGTTCCTCTAATATTACGGACAGCCGTGCTGGATGTCCCCCTGGGAGTCTGGTCAGGGAACCTTCTCGACGGTTTGCATGCATGTGCACATATACACTCACACCAACACACACACACGCACTCACGTGTGTGCCCACACATTCACACATACACACCAATGATTGTAAGCCCAATCAGGGGAATGAGTCACTGGTGGCGCGCACCCACAAAGCCTGATCAATTATAGCTCTAATGGTGGCTGGATGAGACACCCTCGGAACAGGGCTGTCAATAAGAACAACCTTCAAATGCTTGTCAGGAGCTTGTCTGCTCTGGAACACTTCGCGAGGCTGCCTTGTTGTGAGGCTGGCAGGAACGAATGTGAAAAGCACGAATGTGGTTCTTTGTTTGGTATTGAATTGCCCTTCGAGTCATCATGAGGCTTGATTGTTATGTTGTTCATGTATTTCAACTCGTTGAATACCATGTTAATTTCCTTTTAATACACAGAGATATATTTAATTGTTTTGTGGTTGACAGTTATTGATATTAGGAAGATATCAAATCTTTAAAACTCTCTGATGCTTTAGATGGTGGTCTACGCACAGAGGACTATTCACACTGAGTATAAGAGAAGGACATGAGTGGAGAGGAGATCTACAGTAGTAGACTGGACTCGTGGATTTACATGCATGAGCATTTACAGTTGCCCTGTTTTATGTGTGTGTGAGAGAGAGAGTTTGTGTGTTTGCTTGTGCAGGCATGTGGGTGTGTGTGTGGGTGTGTGTAAGCATGTGCCCAGATGAGGACTTTCTCGGTCTGTGCTTTGTTGGCTCTACGTAATCTGGGATTACACATTTATTTGATGTCTTACTGTGGTTATGTAATTGCTGGAGAAACCCGGTCTTTGAGGCCATAGTATAAAGATAACATGTGTTACTCAAATGTGTAAATGTGTGTGTGTGTCTGTGTGTGTGAGTGCACCCACAGACTAATGGTAGTGCATGTGGTGAGTGTAATATTCAGATATTCTGTTTCTCTGGTGAATATGCTCAGGGGTCACACATTAAAGGCAGCCCATTGAAAGGGAGCTTGTGATTGGTTTCCCCCTGATGGTGATTAGGAAGATATGATGGCTCATCAGGCCCATCCCCTTGTGAATAGTCCAAGGCTATTTCGGACCCAATCAACTGCCAGCGTGCACTAATTACCACGCAGAGAAAAAGAAAGAGCAGAGAGAGATGGAGAGAGAGATAGATCGTAATGGAAACAGTCGGTGTACTAAGACAATGGATCCTTTCCTTCTCCTAATCGTCAGAGGGTCAGACCACACTCACTCAAAGAGGATGGTTACTAGATCCAGCATGCTGCCCTGGACAAACGTGGCACTTCTCACAGATGGCCTACTGACACCAGACACTAAGCTGGATCTCTCCCTCTGTAACTCTTGTAACTCTCTCTCTCTCTCTCTCTCTCCTCTCTCTCTCGCTCTCTCCTCTCGCTCTCTCTCGCTCTCTCTCGCTCTCTCTCTCTCTAGCTCTCTCGCTCTCTCTCTCTCTCTCTCTCTCTCTCTCTCTCTCTCTCTCTCTCTCTCCCACTCACTCTCACTCACTCACACACACACACACACACACTTTATACCTCCCTCCCCCATCCCTCACTTGCCATTTAGCCCAGTGCCACAGCCAACAAATCACAACAGATGTCCCTCAGTACGTGGGGCATCTCTGTCAAGGCTTACTCTAGTGGAATGTTTGATCACTGAGAGACAAGGGTAAGAAGGACAGGGAGAGAGACATAGTGTGTTAAGATAGATGAATAGAGCCTGAGTCAGAGACTGATAGGCCGAGAGGAGAGGGAAGGAGGGGGCGCTGGGATAGAGAAAATAAGAGTAGCTGTTTTGCCAGTCCTGGAGAGTCCAGACCTAGAGAGGTCTAGTCTCCTGAAAGACCAAGGATGTTTGTCATCTGTCCACCCTCACACACTAACCCATACTGTGGCTGGGCAAACACAACACAGAGTCCTCGGGAGGGCCCGCTCCCCACACACCCATACACAAACGCCCACACGCGCTCAACACACACGCTCACACAGATTGGCACATACATGCTTTATTTACACCTTCCACAAATGCACACGCACACTGAACTAAGCGTCACAGCCCACACGTGCTGGACCTGTCGTCCTGTGGACGTCTTCACCCCCTGTGTCTCTGCAGACGTCTTCCTGCCTGTGTGAATGCATGGTGACAGCAAATAACGTCACTGGGATTAGCTATACTAAAATATGTCACTCATAATACACACACACACACACTTACACATGACTGTGCAAACCTCATTCTCCCTGAAACTGTACACATTAAGTTTCATAGTGCCGTCGCAGTACAAAAGGATAAGCGAAGTGTTGTGCTTCACAGAATTTCAAGGAAGGGATTCGACCCAAACCCAAATCCACTCATCGTTTTCGATGTGGGCCCTCTGCAACTTTTTCATGAATGGCATCTGTTTTCGTTCTCTCTGTCTCTCAGTAAAACAATCTCTGGATATAAAAGTGCCAGAGATGATTAGATTCATGCCATTAAAGTGCCAGTGCCATTACATAAAGCTTTGGCCAATGTGGCTAAATGTAGCTGGCCTCGGGGCTTATATCTCACTCACTGTCCCGCTAATGGAGAATGGATGAAGTGGAGAATGCCGGAGGAGAGAAGGACAAGACCTGTATTGGAGTGCGTTACCTAGTTCAGCATAGGGTCACCTCTGTTGAGTCTAGTCAGGAGGCTTGTTGTCCCAGGGTTGAGCCCGGGAAGGGAAAGAGATGAGTGAATGTCTTTTATAATCTCTTCTTCGAGATTTCCCTAAATAAAGGCTCTGTAATTACTATAATGGAATACGCACGCACGAAGCAAATTGATTGAAATGTTCCCATTCCACAGATTCGAGTGTTGTCTCCATCCAGAGATCCTTGTGAATCGGGACCTGCGATACGCAGGTTCCACTATGCTGTGGGCTTCCTGGAAAGTTCCCACAACTGCTGCAGACTGTCTGTGGATTAAAACCGAGGAGACATTGAGTATTTGTTGTGTGACGTTGACTGTCATGACTGCCAAGTCACTCCCATGAGATGAGCCGTCACGTCACGTGCAGAAGAGCAGAGGAAGGGGATCTAACTGAGGGAGGCTGGACTGACACTACTGTACCGCATCTTCCAACAGCTGCTCAGGTTGCCTCATGGAGCCTCTCCCCCCAGCCTCTCCCCCCAGCCTCTCCCCTAGCATAGCCCCTCCCCCCAGCCTCTCCCCTAGCCTAGCCCCTCCCCCCCAGCCTCTCCCCTAGCCTAGCCCCTCCTAGCCTCTCCCCCCAGCCTCTCCCCCCAGCCTCTCCCCTAGCCTAGCCCCTCCCCCCAGCCTCTCCTCTAGCCTAGCCTCTCCCAGCCTCTCCCCTAGCCTCTCCCCCCAGCCTCTCCCCTAGCCCCTCCCAGCTGGTCCCAGTGGACACCCTTACTCCCAGGAGTCCTCTCCCTGCGGTGGATGATTGCTAGGATTTAGCAGCTTGATGATGACACAGTCTTGTTTATCCATTCTACAGTCATGTGGGATTTGTGTGGCTAGCACGCCACTGAATGTGTTATATTTGTGTGTGTGTGTGTATGTGGGGGGGGCGGGGGGGGTGGCGTGGCAGGGGGGTAGTGGCGGAGGAGGGTGGAGGCCGATGGGCAATATTTACTCATCATCACCATGGAGACACACAGGCTCAAGAGTGAGGCAAGCGTTTCCGTCCTCTGTCTGTTGAAGGGTTGTCTTCAAGGGGAGGAGACAGACAGCCCCAGCAGACAGGTCCATCACTGACCGTCAGTACAGACGGAGCAACAGACACTGTTGTACTGTACTCTGTTAACGACTTGAATCAGAGGCAACAACATCGGGCCAACAAGCATGCTGGACACACCCCCGGGGGACAGGCCAATCGATGAGCTTCATGAAGACAGACAGTGAGAGGGAGAGGGAACTGGGAGAGAGAGCATGTGTGAGAGACAGAGAGAGGGAGAGGTAGATGGGAGAGAGAGCATGTGTGAGAGACAGAGAAAGAGAGAGTGGGATTAGGATTTTGAGGGATTACTGTTGCTGCAGACCGTTGAGCCCTGCAGACAGACAGGTGAATCAGGAGTCAGCATGAGCCTGTGCCAGCGTGGACCGTGGGTGGTAACAGGATCAGCAGTGCAAGACAAGAGAGCAGCCTCCATCCTTAGTAGCGTGTGTGTGCGTGAGTGTGTGCGTTGCGGAGAGTGAAAGAGTAGTTCTCCAGAGAGTGGACCATCTTGTAGTTCCTAATTGGAAACAGACATCGTTTGCGCCGGAGTCCATTAGAGCTCTTTATTTTATCTGTGCAGTGATGTAACTTCTGAGGCGTTGGAATTGAGAGCGAAGACTCTCTGCACTTGCCCTCCCTGGTGTCTGGCAGGCCTGTGATGAGCGGGATCAGAGAGTAGAGGGGGGATGGCTAGTATGTCGACTCCTTGAAATCCATTCGTTTTTTCTCCCCTTTGTCCTCTACCTCTTTCTCTCTCTCTCGTTTTTATACAAAATTGAGCCCTGACTGACTGATAGACAAACAGGCAGCCGCACAGATAGACAGTCAAACAAGCATACAGGCAGTGAGTATATCTCAATATGAGGTTCTCTCGTTCTCATATCATGATAATCCTCTTCTCTTATGAGTGGTGAGTGCTTGATGGAAAGGTCATGTTGAACTGTGACCCCCAGTTTAAGAGACTGTAATCGCTCTTAGGCCTCCTAGTGCTCTCTCTGGCACGGTGGTCATGGTAACAGTAACTAGGGGCATCAGAGGTAGGGGAGAGGTGGGGGTGGAGATCCAGGGGGTGGGTGGAGCTTCAGAGAGTTGTGTTCCCCTGGTGTTGGGCATCAAAGCCAGGGTGACTTTATCAGTGAACACAACAAGGGGCCACATAAAAGACCTGCTGGTGACAATGAATTTCCATCATGTAAAATGATGGGAAATTGCTCCGTCTCTCTCTTTTGCAAAGAATGTTAGAACGTTGGTTATTTTACCATTCTAAGTTCTGAGAAACCTCAGACTCGGGGCATAATAGTTACTTGGTGTAAAAAGGTACGCCAATGCGTTTGGACTGTATTATACATGAAAACATTTGACACAGCTCCCTCAACACACTCAGACTGGCCCATTCTCTTCCACCTTCATGAATGTTTTATCACAGTGCTATCACAGTGCTACAGTACTCTAGTCTCTTGTCAAACACACATTGCCTCAGGCCTGCCACCCCCACAGCCTTCTCCCCAACCTCTGCCAGACAGATTGCAACAGTCTGGGGGGGGTGTTTAGCTGGGGGCGTGGATGATGGCATCAATACAAATGTGTACAAGTGACCCTGTGATGTTGTAGCAACGTCAGGCCAAACTGCCTTAGAACACGTTCGATACTCATACATCATTTATTTACATCAGTTTTTCTGTGGATCATTGCACTCTTTTCACTGCCATGGATTGTGGGCTGTAGTCAAACAGCAGTTGGGGCACTAATTCATCAGACTGAATCTCTCATTTTTAACACCGACAAGGGCTGTGGTCCAAATTTAGACATAGCCATATTTTACCTTAATTTGCCTTGTCAAATGAAGAGGAGGATGTTAAAAAGGGTGGAATATAAAATATGTAATTAGTAATGCGAGTTTCTAAGTGCTGGGACTGAGGCCTGCGCTAAGCAGCTCAATTATTTGTGTGTTGTGGATGTCAGAGAGCGACATGAGTTATCAGCCAGGAAAAGGCCTCCATGTTGTGGTCTACAGTTAAGAGAACTAAGCAGAGAAGGAACATATTTTGACATTCAAGTCATCAAAAGCAACTTGTGTGATACTTGCTGTTTCCGTGATCCCTAAAATCCCTCAGTGCCTAGCTTTCTCCCTCCCTGCAGACGTGGTCTGTGTACTTCCTGTCCTGACTGCGTTGTCCCTGTGTACATCCTGTCCTGACTGTGTCGTCTCTGTGTGCTTCCTGTCCTGACTGTGTCGTCTCTGTGTGCTTCCTGTCCTGACTGTGTTGTCTCTGTGTGCTTCCTGTCCTGACTGTGTCGTCTCTGTGTGCTTCCTGTCCTGACTGTGTCGTCTCTGTGTGCTTCCTGTCCTGACTGTGTTGTCTCTGTGTGCTTCCTGTCCTGACTGTGTCGTCTCTGTGTGCTTCCTGTCCTGACTGTGTCATCTCTGTGTGCTTCCTGTCCTGACTGTGTCGTCTCTGTGTGCTTCCTGTCCTGACTGTGTTGTCTCTGTGTGCTTCCTGTCCTGACTGTGTTGTCCCTGTGTACTTCCTGTCCTGACTGTGTCGTCTCTGTGTGCTTCCTGTCCTGACTGTGTTGTCCCTGTGTGCTTCCTGTCCTGACTGTGTTGTCTCTGTGTGCTTCCTGTCTCAGATCAGTAAGCAGCATCTCCAGACGGTGAAGGAACGCTTCCAGGCCTTCCTGAACGGAGAGACGCAGATCGTGGCCGACGAGGCTTTCATCAATGCAGTCCAGAGCTACTATGAGGTGAGGCTCCAATTCACCCTGCCTATGTCTATGTCTGTCTGTCTGTCTGTCTGTCTGTGAGAGAGAGAGAGACAGAGAGAGAGAGAGAGAGAGAGAGAGAGAGGAGAGAGAGAGAGAATATAGGCATATGCACTAAGTGTGTGTATTTCTTTGGCTTTCAGTTAAATTGACTGTGCCTTGGAGAATGCTAACTCTATGGTGTATGTTGTTCTGTATTCCACATTGATTCGCTCACACTCCTTAATAGATCTTCAATCGCAGTGGAAATTATCTGTTGGATTGAAATGTCTGAATCTGAAAGGAGATGACTCACCTTTGCTCTGACAAATGATGTGGAACAGACTGGCTTCTCCAGGCAGGCTTAATAATGTGCTCCCGCATGGCGGAGATGAAAATGAATTGGACTGCCCGAAATAGGCCTCCTGAATAATGACAGGGTCTATATGCGTTCTAAGCCTTCTAACCTGTACTCAAGACAGACTTCCTCTGCATCAATTAGGCCCCATGCCTTAATTCACTTGTTTGTGAGATCCCAATAATGAAGGAAGTCAGGAAATAGATGTTCTCTGTTTGGAGGCCTTTTTATAACAAGAGGTGAGAACTCCAGAGTCCAGCAAAATGTGAATCGGACCTGAGATCTAGAACCTGGAGACCATGACACGTGACACTGTGATAAGAGACGTGGAAAGAGATTTGTTCTGTCAAATAAGTCAATAGGTTTAGTGCAGAAAGGCCAAATTACGGAATTGGAATGATGCATTATTTAACACCCAGCCAAAGCCGGCTTTTCAATTCAATTAAAGCCTAATGCTCTTACAGGCTTAGCTGCAACTGCTTGTACAGTCCTCACATCCACACCTGGGGCAGAGGGGGAGGGAACGAGCCGTTTACCTTCTGTCCTTCGGTTAGTAGAACCAGAAGAGAGTTTACACGGCATCCTTCTAGTTTTAAAACAATATGTAGATTAACATCTATCGAAATTCAGAAGTTGACACACATTAAACTAGTGAACGTCTCTTTTTAGGTTTTCTACTGTGGTTCTACAGGTACCCTGCCGTGCAAGACCAAGGCTACTGATATCTATAGCAGGCACCTCACTAAGAGTTCCCCGTCTCCATTCATTATCTGTTAAAATGATGCCTACTACCTTCACTCAAAGAAACTAATGAGTTCATAATTGATTGAGAACCTAGTGTCAATTAACCCCAAATATCGTGCCCCGTAGAAAGGACCAACAGCTTATGTAATACTTTAGAAAATGTTGAAATGGCGAATTGAAGTGGAGCTTAGGATGCACAAATCTGACAGTCTCCCTCTATCACACCATTTGGTTTTGAAAAGGGCTTTCTTGGGGAACTGAGGAAAACAAATGTGTGACAGATCGAACGCAGCAAAACAACTGTGTCACATTGAATCGAAGCAGCAAATTCCTCCTCCTCCACGCACTGACAAAGACGGGGAAGTCCTCCTTCCCAGCCGCCCATAAGCTCAAAGCATGAGGCTCGCATCTGCTTCTTTATGAACACTCACTTCTGGGCTTACACATCATGTTCCATCCAGCCAATTCAGGAAGTGCATTGAGCCACCATGAATAGAAAATGGCATTGATCACACTCCTCAGCTGAATGGAGGTGGAGTCCCATTCGACCTAGTGGGGAGGAAGGATCCGTGCTGAAGAGGCTGGAGTGGGCTGGTCTCGACGGGGACAGACACTCGACGTGTAACCGCTGTCCTTCACCTCCCCCTCCAGGTGTTCCTGAAGAGTGACCGCGTCTCTCGCATGGTGCAGAGTGGAGGCTGCTCAGCCAGCGACTCCCGGGAGGTCTTCAAGAAGCACATCGAGAAGCGCGTCCGCAGCCTGCCCGAGATCGACGGCCTGAGCAAGGAGACGGTGCTGAGCTCCTGGATGGCCAAGTTTGACACCATCTACCGCGGCGACGAGGACCTGCGCAAGGCGCAGCAGCGCATGACGGCCAGCGCCGCCTCCGAGCTCATCCTCAGCAAGGACCAGCTGTACGAGATGTTCCAGAACATTCTGGGCATCAAGAAGTTTGAGCACCAGCTGCTCTACAACGCCTGCCAGGTGAGTTACTGTATAAGCCAGGTTTCAGTGGCCTTTTGAGTTGTATGTACGGTGCATCTCACTTGGGTCTCTAACCAAGCCTTTATATAAAGCACGTCACCCTCCTCAACCCCATTTAGCTGAAAAACATCCCTCTTCAGTCTTGTTATGGGGCACAAAGAGAGAGATTGGCTGCTCTGGAAAAGCAATGCAGTGCAATGCAGCCATTGTGGAAATGAATAAAATGATGCCAGAAGAAATCCTGCAGGTATGAGTGCCTGCTTGAATACCCCATGCCATCAGTAATCCAGGCATTACAGTACCCTGGGTGAACACTGCTTAGAAAATATGACCATTGTGTGTGTGTGTGTGAGAGAGAGAGAGAGAGAGAGAGAGAGAGGGAGAGATTGCGAGAGAGAGATTGCGAGAGAGAGATTGCGAGAGAGAGATTGCGAGAGAGAGAGATTGCGAGAGAGAATGTGAGAGAAAGTGGGTGGGGGTGCTATTGTGAATTAACAAAAAATTCAATGTGATGCATTGTGACAATAAAGGTGGGCAGAGTATAGTAAAAAATGGAAATATCTCAATTATTCCTTACAATAGGTGCATTGTAACGAAAGGGAATTAAAGGATGATATGGGAGGCTATTAAGACTGAAAGAGAGGAGTGGGTGGATGGAGGACAGGATGATAATTATGGGGTGATGATGGCATTGAAGATGGGTGTCCTGTCCAACTGTCAATCATCTACCTAATCGAGCCCAAGGAGGTGCTAGAAGCTCTCTTCAGATGGCCCTATGTAATCGCCCAGCCTGTTGTAGGATTCTAGACACATCCCATATAGCCATGTAACATGTTCTCAAGACTAAAGCAGAGAAGAAATCTTTCTTAACATAGGCTGTGGGTTGACCTTTGCATGACTACGGAATAATAGTACAAATCGGAACGTAGTTTCATTATGACATATTGTGGTCAAGCCAATGGAATCAGGCTTATATCATTAGCACAGCACACTCCCGTAGCCAATGAAAAGACAGGGCCAGCCCCCTGCAGTGTCATTCTGACTCGTCTGACACCACAGTCACCAGTGTTCCATTAGGAAGAGTTCTGCTGTGACGGAATGAGACTTGTCAGACCGTTTCCAGGCAGAGCTACGAGAACAGAGCCAGTGTCTTCTACAGGAATCCTTTCCCCCCTGTTTTCATGTATGTTTCCCATTTCTCCACGGAAGAAGAAATAAGCTGTAGATTTGTGTCGAAGTGGCTAAAGCAGCCTGTTACAGTCCAAAGCAAGTGAATAGCAAGACACCGTGGCTAGTACATCATTCCGAACTCCATGCACAAGCACGTGGTTAATGATCTGAAAAGCAGCGACTCCAGACCTCTGCAAATGTCTCGGTGTGAGGTCAGTGGGTTGTCATGGTCATGTGACCCTAGATGGAACCCAGTTGGTCACAGTCACGTGTCATCTGGTCGTCCCAGTCAGGTAGCTGTCAGGAGACGTCCCCTCGAGCCAGAGCCAGTTGGATGAGCCACAGATGGTCTCCACACGTCTTCTCCTAACAGGCAGTTGGTTCCCTTATTATGTGAAGAACCGGTTTCCAGGGGAAGAATGACAATGACAGTTTGATTTATATCATACAGATATTTTTCCAGAGAATAACGTCACCATGTTTTCATGCAAGGTACCAAAGCCATATAACATTGTCCATTGTCCATTGTTTTTTCTGTTTCCCCGCTACATAATGAAAGCAGTATTACACAGTATATAACAGTATAAACTAACTGAACCACTGCAGAAACAGCCTTTTGCATGGAACGGCGATTGCATCTCATTCCATCCGGCCACTGTGTGGACCAATCAGAAACCTCTGATGATCCGGTCCTGCTCGTTTGATGGATATGTTGTTGCCAGTAATGATGACTTGAGTTAGAGGATAAATCAAATTACAGTGGGCTGTGGCGGATGTATACCCGAGGCGTGGGTGGAACAGAGTGGGAGTTTTTCCCATTTATCTGATAGTCTTCAGCATTGTGGATGTGGCTCGGCAGACTGCCTAGTGCTGCTGTAATTAAAGTACAAGCAGGAGCCAGTATGGACCAGAGTGGGGAACCATCCAGAACCAGGGTGAGGAACCCCCAGACCAGGGTGAGGAACCACCTAGACCAGGGTGAGGAACCACCTAGACCAGGGTGAGGAACCTCCCAGACCAGAGTGGGGAACCACCTACACCAGAGTGGGGAACCACCTACACCAGAGTGGGGAACCACCTAGACCAGAGTGGGGAACCTCCCAGACCAGGGTGAGGAACCTCCCAGACCAGGGTGAGGAACCATCCAGACCAGGGTGAGGAACCACCTAGACCAGAGTGGGGAACCACCTAGACCAGGGTGAGGAACCACCCAGACCAGAGTGGGGTAACCACCTAGACCAGAGTGGGGAACCACCTAGACCAGGGTGAGGAACCACCTAGACCAGGGTGAGGAACCTCCCAGACCAGGGTGAGGAACCATCCAGACCAGGGTGAGGAACCACCTAGACCAGAGTGGGGAACCACCTAGACCAGGGTGAAGAACCACCTAGACCAGAGTGGGGAACCACCTAGACCAGAGTGGGGAACCTCCCAGACCAGGGTGAGGAACCACCTAGACCAGAGTGGGGAACCACCTAGACCAGTGGGGAACCACCCAGACCAGGGTGGGGAACCACCCAGACCAGAGTGGGGAACCACCTAGACCAGGGTGAGGAACCACCCAGACCAGAGTGGGGAACCACCTAGACCAGGATGAGGAACCACCCAGACCAGAGTGGCTGCTGGGGATGCAGAGCTGTCTTCTGCTAGAACTCACATACACCTTCATATCAATGTTACATCAACAGACTCCCAGAGCGGAGATTCAAAGCTTCTGAGTTAATTTCCTGTGTTGATTTCCTTCTGAAGAACAGGGCAGGGCCTAACTTAGTAGTGGCATGAAATCCACTAGAAAAGCAAAATCCTGTTTAGGCTGTTTAAGTGTAATGCTTAACAGTAAGACGATGGCAAAGGAATGGTTCATTGCTCTTAAGGCGTTCACAGTTCACAGTGCCTCTAGTGTTTGTTCGGAAGAGCCCTGAACAAAATAAAGTGTGCTCTCTGGTTTGTCCAGATAATATCACTTACATGGTCTAAATATGGACTAAATAGTTCTAGTTAATACCAATTTAGGAATGTAAAATTGCCAGAGAGATTCATGGACATTTGTTTTATTATGAAACAGAAACCTTGTTTGATGTGGTGAGTTATGGTTTGAGAAAAGTCTTAACAAAAAGGAAATTCACATGACACTAGTGTCCTGCCTCGGTTGAGAGAGATCAAAAAACATCAATGAGATCATGACACTGCGCCTATATTTGACAATGACAAACAAGGCCAAGCGCACAGCAGTGTTTGAAAATGTTCCACTTTTGCATGCATTTTGTCTGGTTACATAAATAGGTGAGACAGACAAAAGATCATTTACTGTGTGTCATCAAAGGCTGTGGTCCTATCATACTTGAAACAGAAGCCTGGATGATAGCTTTGAAGTATTTCACTGTTTATGGTTTGTCTCATGTACCCACTGTGTGAGTGTGTGTCTATGTGAGTGTGTACACGTGTGTGTGTGTCTATGTGAGTGTGTACACGTGTGTGTGTGTGTGTGTGTGTGTGTCTATGTGAGTGTGCACACGTGTGTGTGTGTGCTCTGTCAAATGAGGTTACATGTGTTCATGTGTGTATGTGTGTGAGTATGTGTTGGTGCTACCTATCACCGTCTATTACAAACACACCCCATAACCTTTGTCTGCCTCTGTGTGGCTGCCATGGTGACAGTCAACATGGCCACCTCTGTCCTCTCTCTCTCTCTCTCTCTAACTCTTTTTTATGCGCTGTTTGTCTTTTCCTTTCCTGTCAGCCATTGTCACCTTGTGTGTATTGAAGTAGACAGCAGCTGATTGGTTTTCCCTTAATCACATATCAGTGGCTGGTCTTTCTATCCATCAAGCATAGGGAACAACAATTAGTTGAAACAAGACAGGGTGAGCTGAAGGGAGGGGAGGGCATGGGAGAGGAAAGGAAAGCAGGGGAGACTTTTTTTTTAAACAGTCTCTAAAACCCCACCACCGGTCTGAGGTCTGATACGGATGCTATAGGATGCTGTTCAAAACGATTCAGAATCACCTGTAAATGTCTTTCTGTGGTCTCGGTCTCTAGACACAGGAGTAAAGATTAAAAACACACTGGCACTGAAATCTTTTCTCTGGCAGGGCTGTGTGTATGCGTGTGTGTGTGTGTGTTCCATATGTGTGTGCGTGTGCGTGTGTGTGTGATGGAAAGCAGATTAGAAAGACAGTAGTCATGACAACTGTTTCTGATGGTACTGTGTTTTCCAGAGCCTAAACTCATGCAACCTTCTAAAAATGCTGGGTACAAAGTCAGTCTGCCCAGAGAATCTGGATCGAGTCAAAAGCTCTCTCTTTGATGACTTACCTCCAGCCATAATCAACTCTCCCTCTGAAGCTGTTTAAACCCCTGCAATCATTCTCATGAATCCTTGGGTTCAGATTAGGTACAAGACTTTGGATAACCAGGGGCAACTAGGGAGTGTGTCTTTGTGTGGGTGCAAGATGTAGGCTTGTGTGGTCACACCTCTGCAGCTTGAGTGATCTGGCCCCTGTAGTGTTTAATGCTAGCCCGACAAGAACGAGCTACACCCCAGAGGCCTAGACAGACAGATGATCCTTACACACACACACACACACACACACACACACACACACACACACACACACACAGCAATATCGATTGTCATTCTTCACCAGCCATCCTTCTTACAGAAGGAATACAGTCTGTATAAGACATACACGTGTTTCCCTTCCAGTGACCTGAGGGATGGATGGATAAGGAGGCTGGAACAGACAGACAGGACAAAGCCCTGAACATCAGACTGAACAATAGATCAGAAACACTTACACAATTTCCACTTCTTCACCAAACATAGGCCTGTCTTGGACACCAGGCTGGGATTAAGACCTCAACAGCTAGACCTGAATCCTGTCAAGAGAGGACCGTAGTTTAACTGTAACCCTGAGTGACTGGGAGAAACACAGAGAGAAGTAGACGGAGACAGAGAGATGAAAAGAGTGATAGAAGCAGAAAGAAGAGATGGAAAGAAATTGAGAGAGAGAGAGACGGGGAGAGCGACAGAAGCAGAGAACCCCAAATGAGTGAGAGAGAGAGAGAGAGAGTGAGAGAGAGAGAGAGAGAGAGAGAGAGAGAGATGAGAGAGAGAGAGAGAACAGGAGCAGGGACAGTGTGCCTGTACATGTGGTCCCTCCAGACCCTGTGAGTCTGCAGTAACTCAAACATGTGCCTCTGTTGGTGGTAGCAGCAGGGGGGGGGTGGGGGTGTGCGCTCAGCCGAGACCTTCCTACAGCAGGAAAGAGATCAATGCCAAGACCAGGGGGAGAGGGGAGACAGAGTGACAGAAGGCCGGAGACCGAGAAACAGTTTGGTGAGTCGTTGAGAGATAAATGAAGAGAGTGAACAGACATACTGAAACGAAGGAAACAGAACATTTTGGGAAGAGACTGAATCTCCTGAGAGACAGAAAAATGTGTGATGAATGAGCTGAGAGAAGGACATGATCGCTCAAAACCTTCTGTCCTCTGCCTCCTAGACTCCTCTGTACTCGACTCCCCCCATTCTCACTGTACTCTTATGGTGTCAAAAATGTTGTGTCTGTCTGTGCTGTTATCCTCTGTCTGTCTGTCTGTCTGTCTTTGTCCTCTATCTGTCTGTCTTTGTCCATCTATCCATCCATCCGGTTCCCCATCCCAGTTCTCTCCAGCACAGATCTTATTAGTGGAATCGTTATGCTATCGATTGTCCATTGAGCCATAAAGCAATCACAAAGACCAGGCCAACTGTACTTTTCTGGGAATCATGGAACACACACACACACACACTCACTCACACACACATATGCTAGGTGATTATTACTCATTACCCTCTTATAGCAAGTCCATTTCATACCAGCTGCTCTATTGTCTTATTGATCTCCTCCAAACCCAGCGAGGCTGCAGGATCGGTACAGAAGTCTGCTTGTTCTCAGTAACTGGCCTTGCTGTCTGGAGCACACGCAGCTACAGGCACATTGTCCGGGGCCAACCGTCATAGAGTCCCACAGTCCCCAGATGATAAAACAGTTTACACCTCACCATAGGTTTCAGTCGTGACTGCTGTTCCTATCCTGAGCCTCATAGGGGCCGATGTGCTAATCCTCCCTGTGGCAGCTGTGTATTTACCCAACAGTCATTAGAACGAGCCACAGGTGCCTGTTGCCTGCGTGTGGGTGCGGGAGGGAGTGGGGAGGGATAAGAGCTGCTCCATAGGTGCCCTGGGATCACAGAGAGAGAAGCCTGTCAGGTCCTGCTGTCTGGGGAGATGGAAGACTACAGGCTCTGCTCCCCACGCTGCTAGACTCCAGCCCTCCTGCAAACACTCCTGCTGTACGGTGTGACGGATCCCACTAGCCCAACATAGACGTGGTGCGCTGAATTAATTCAATCACTGTGTTCCATTTCTCGACTCGGCTCTCGCTGGATTTGATCACGTGACATCATTGAACGAGTGTAATGGAGGGAAGGACGGGGGTGTGGGGAGGGAGGGATGGAGTGAGAGTGGAAGAGCGAGAGGAAGGGTGTGTCGCTCCCTCTGCGGTCTGCTGTGAGGAACTCTCCAGAAGGCTGATGAGAGGCAGAGGGGACGGCAGGATTCAGGAGACGAGGCAGGGGATGACACGAGGTACAAAGACAAACGAGCGACGAGAGATTGAAACACGAGGGCTAAATACACTGGGGCTAGATTGAAAACAGGTGCTGTCAATCAGGGCTGGGGAGGCCAATCACAGGTAGGATAGGAGACACTGAAATGAGAGGAGAGGTGAGTACACACACACACACACACACAGAAAGCACCAAGACATGACCTAGGGAGTGGGGCGGGATGTGACAAATGTCTGTTTAATGGAGTGGTTTATCAGACTGGTTACTCATACAGCCGGGAAGAATGATCGTCATGCTGTTCTGTCTGATCTGATCAACATAAACAGTTGTTTTATTCATCGCACGCACCCACAAATACACTGTATATACAGTATATTTACAATAAGCACTGCAGGAGTCAAGCATGGACTCAAACATCAGATTCATAGCACATCACTTGGCAGTGTTTAGTTATTGACGTTTCCCAAGGAAAGCCACGATGATAGGCTCAAATGGATGTTCTATTGACCAGAGCTGACCACAGTGAAGTCTACAGAGTCATCTTAAACAGAAGCCTTAGTGAGGCTTCACGTCCATGCATATTCTGTGATCGTCATGTCATAGCTGGCTGTGTGCATAGGATAGGTATGCACTCTAATACCGCAGGGTCCTGTTCCGTGGAGACTGTACTTGGGATTCTGACAGACCCTACAGTGCGTTGCCTAGGAGACGAACTAAGATGTTGCCTGTGTGTTTTCAGCTCGATAACCCGGATGAGCAAGCGGCCCAGATCCGGAGAGAACTGGACGGCCGTCTGCAGATGGCTGACCAGATAGCCAGGGTAAGTATCCATGGACACATGATTTGATCCAACCTGGTTTGTGTATAAGATCCAGCGACGCTATGGCAACTGCATGGTGTGTGTGTGTGTGTGAGTGTGTGCACTACACCCAAGAGTTTAGGGCACGTCTTAACATAAGCACAACAGGCTCAATACTGCATACCATGTCAGTGAAAATCAAACTGCCCAGAGGTGTGTGTGCACGTGTGTATGTGTGTGTTGGCACAGTATACCTCTTCGTATACTTGACATTGTAGTCTTACATAGTGTTGTCTGTATATGTACAACAGGGTGGCAAGTTTCCCAAGTTTGTATCCAGGGAGATGGAGGCCATGTACATCGAGGAGCTGCGTTCCTCAGTCAACCTTCTCATGGCCAACCTGGAGAGCATGCCCGTGTCTAAGGGGGGAGACTTCAAACTGCAGAAGCTCAAGCGGGGCCACAACACGTCCATCATAGACATGGGCCAGGAGGACGAGAACACGCTGTCCAAGTCTGACGTGGTGCTCTCCTTCACCCTGGAGGTACACACCAGCCAGGCCCTTAGAGGCACTGGAGGTACACACCAGCCAGGCCCTTAGAGGCCCTGGAGGTACACACCAGGCAGGCCCTTAGAGGCACTGGAGGTACACACCAGCCAGGCCCTTAGAGGCACTGGAGGGACACACCAGCCAGGCCCTTAGAGGCACTGGAGGGACACACCAGGCAGGCCCTTAGAGGCACTGGAGGTACACACCAGCCAGGCCCTTAGAGGCCCTGGAGGTACACACCAGGCAGCCCTCAGAGGCACTGGAGGGACTCACCAGCCAGGCCCTTAGAGGCACTGGAGGTACACACCAGCCAGGCCCTTAGAGGCACTGGAGGGACACACCAGCCAGGCCCTTAGAGGCACTGGAGGTACACACCAGGCAGGCCCTTAAAGTCACAGTGGAGCACAGAGCAGATGGGCTCTGGAGATAAGCCTACAGAGAGGTGTCTGATGTCATTGTAACCTTTAACCTTCTGGATTAAACAAACACAGATGGTCTGGGTCCTGGTGTTTTATACATGTCAGTACCATAAGGGTATTACATTTATTATGACAGATATGATGTGTTTATGCAAATATTTGGTATTTAAGGATTTTAAGTTATACGGAGCCGAACGGGAGACTGGAAGTGATGTATTCCAGTAACTTTTTGTCTGCCTCTGTGCGGCTTCCATGTTGACTGTCAACAAGGCAGCTTCTGCCCATCTCTCCCCTCTCTCTCCCATATGTACTTTATGTTCCCCTCTCTCTCCCATATCTACTTTATGTCTCTCTCTCTTGCGTCCTCTCTCCCTCGCCCCCTCTCCAGGTGGTGATAGTAGAGGTGCAGGGCCTCAAATCTCTGGCTCCTAACAGGATTGTCTACTGCACCATGGAGGTGGAGGGGGGGCAGAAACTCCAGACAGACCAGGCTGAGGCCTCCAAGCCCACGTAAGTAGAACACACACACACACTCTCACACACCCTAAACTCAACACACACCCACCGAACACACATGCACATCAAGGGAAAACCTATGTTCATTGTGTCGTAACCAACAGCCTAGCCTGTTGAAAGAACAACCGGCTTGGCATTCTTGTATTTTATGTAACCGGCGAAGCAGGTTCAAAGCTGTAAAACACTCGGCTCATGAACCAGCCGGCGGGTGATAACATCAGCCACTGGAGTAGGAAGCACATGTGAGCTACTGAGGTGATGAAGCCTGCTCTCACTTCCTCTTCACGCCCCCGGTCCCTCTCATGGACTTCCTCTGATCTAAGAGGGCCAAGCTCCGGCAGCTGACTGGCTAATTCCTGTGATGAAGGGTTCCTGATGTGATGCACGTTCTCCTGGCTGGATGGAGGGTTCCTGATGTGATGCACGTTCTCCTGGCTGGATGGAGGGTTCCTGATGTGGTGCACGTTCTCCTGGCTGGATGGAGGGTTCCTGATGTGGTGCACGTTCTCCTGGCTGGATGAAGGGTCCTGATGTGGTGCACGTTCTCCTGGCTGGATGGAGGGTTCCTGATGTGGTGCACGTTCTCCTGGCTGGATGAAGGGTTCCTGATGTGGTGCACGTTCTCCTGGCTGGATGAAGGGTTCCTGATGTGATGCACGTTCTCCTGGCTGGATGGAGGGTTCCTGATGTGATGCACGTTCTCCTGGCTGGATGGAGGGTTCCTGATGTGGTGCACGTTCTCCTGGCTGGATGAAGGGTTCCTGATGTGATGCACGTTCTCCTGGCTGGATGAAGGGTTCCTGATGTGGTGCACGTTCTCCTGGCTGGATGAAGGGTTCCTGATGTGGTGCACGTTCTCCTGGCTGGATGAAGGGTTCCTGATGTGATGCACGTTCTCCTGGCTGGATGGAGGGTTCCTGATGTGATGCACGTTCTCCTGGCTGGATGAAGGGTTCCTGATGTGATGCACGTTCTCCTGGCTGGAGGAAGGGTGATACTGTTCAGGGTGGATGAACAGTGATGCAAGGTGGATGAAGGCTATGCAGGATGGATGACGGGTGATGCAGGTTGGATGATGTATGGATGAAGGCAGATACTGGGTTAAACACAGTAGATAAAGGGTGGATGAAGAGTCCTACAGGATGGGTGAAGGGTGGATGAAGTATGTCCCTTACTGTGTGTTTTTTCCTTCACCTCCTTGGGTCCTAGTATGTAGTAGAACCAGAACATAGTACACTTTGTAGAAGAGTCCATGACAGCACAGCACTATCAGCAGTAGTGTAACTGAATGGTTGTCAGTTAGCTGCAGTTGTAGACCCACTGCTTCACACATTGCAGTGGCAATGTGTTCCTGATCCTCTCTCTGTGTGCCCTTGTGTTTGTGAATTATATCTGGCTATCTGTGTGTTTGCACAGACAGGATATTTTTGGCCCTGTACCCAGACCCAGAAAAGCCTCAGGTGGGAGGTAGGGATGTGAACAGCTGTAGGATGAATGTGTAGCTTAGGCCCACATGTTCCTGAAACAGGAGAGGAAGGAATTTCATACAGAGCCCACATGTGCCGGACACTCTCACTTATGGATGTAGCATCGTCTCCATCTAACATTTTAGCCTTTTCGACCAGCTTTTCCCTATTCTATACACCTCTTATGTCCCATATCTTTCTTGCACCTCTCCCCTTCTCTGTCTCTCTTCTCCCCTCCTCCTCTCATGTCCTCACGCCCTCCCTTGCTGTCTTCTTGTCCTAGTCTGTCCTTGTCAGAGGCTTGACAGTTAGCGTAGTGGTCAAGCAGTAGTGAGAGAAAGGAAAGTGTGTGTGTGTGTGTGTGTGGGAGATGAGTCGCACTTGTGATCCAAAAGCTTTTAGTTTGATGACCCCCTATCTTATACACATATAGTAACATATACATGTGTTTGCGTGTGCGTGTGCATGCATGTATGTGTTTGTGTGATTTATGCTGCCATGCATCTACACATGTGACGAGGCTGAGCTGTTTGATTGGTGTAATGCCCAGTGGAATGCCTCAGGCCTGTGCCCGTGGCTATCAAGGCGTACACACACTTACACACAGTGCTTACACTCACACTGCTTAAACCCACATACACAAACACTGCTTACACACCTACACACACTCACATGCACTTACATACACACACACACACACACACACTACTAACACACACATACTCACACACATACACACTCATGCACATGTTTGCACACACACAGAGAGCACGAGCTGAGTTGCATGCGTCAGAGTAGGGGTGTGGGTGACTGTGTGTGTCTGAGACATCTGAGTGTAAACTCATTATTGAGGCACGGACTGGATTTTAATAGATCTATGATGTCATAAAACATGTGATTATATGATCACGTCATTTTGGTATGAGATACTCTGTTGATTAATGACAGTATTATTACAGCATCTAACATCAGTCTTTAATTTGATCATTTTTCAGACTTGTTTACACATATTTACATTTTCTTTTCTGCGAATGGCGTGTGAGCGTGTTATCTTACGGTAATGATGGTATTCTCCCGTTCCGTCTCCTGTCCGGGTCTCCTTGAGCAGCTCGATGCACGCGCCATAGAAGCTGCTCAGCTGCCATCTTAGAGGGATATGGAACACAGTCTAGAGGAGGAAATGAAGGAAAATACATATTGTACATCCACATTTATGGGAATTGTGTTTGTGAATTCCTCAATGTTTGGAGACTATTTAAAAAGTACACTGTATTCCATGATTAAATCATGGAATACTGTGTACTGTTTATTGTCTTAGTTATTCCCTGCCATGGCCTCATCAGCACAGTCTCACACGCTGATGTTGCAGACACACACACTCAGGTCAGGATATGCTGGATTGAGAAACGCCGTTCCTCGTGTCAGAAGGTTCTCTGTGTTACTTACTGTACTGACTCCACTGGGATCTCACAGAAATCGGCTCTGTTTCCCAGAAACCTTTTTTCCTCAATGACTCTCAACAGCTTTTCATTGCGCTTGTCTGGTATGTTTGGAATGAACGTGCGGACGGTGCATTCACTGGTGATGAGTCGACTCATCAGTTGACATGTGTGTGTGTGTGTTTGATGAGGCGTGTCCGTGCACTATACCCTCTCAGCCGAGTCACGTACGGTTCAGGCGTCAGGAACGCCTGGTCTTCATGACAAGCACCCGACAGGTACCATGATTCAGACCAGATCACATCAACACATGGACAACCGCCCTCTGCTCCCTGTAGCCAATGGGCAGCCAGGATGTGGGTCATGCTGACTCTGCACATGCTAACCACCAGGCCAGAGGGCCCAGAGGTTTGATGGTGGATGCGTTGTGACTTTTGCGGTGACCGGACATTAGCACGAGGCTAAATGGAAGGCTTGATTTGGCAGTGTACCCGCGTCAGGAGAGCGCGAGTGTGAACTGTAGATGTCTCTTGGCTGTGATTCAGCGGACGTCGAGATGGAGAGAGGTGGGCGTCCTCTCTAATGAGCCTTCAATGAGGCGTGACCGCAAAGCCTCAGCCATCACCATCCATGGCTTTACCCACTTGGCCCTCGCACACACACACACACACACACTCACAAATGCATACAAACACGTCATTGTACAGAGTTGTCCCGGAGCTGTTACAGACAAAGAACAACGACGTAACAAACTTCTAACAAGCCTGTCTCACCGCTCCTCGCAGTGTGGAACACACTTGCTCTTCACGTGAACCAGAGTGCGTCTGCATGTTAGTGTAGCTGATATGTACAGCCCAGGTAACTATCCACAGATGGGAATCCTGTTGGAAGTGGCAAACACCTGAGAAGTGAGATCTCAGATCTCAAGGCTTTCAGAAGCCACTCAGAAAAGTGCTAGACAGAACTAATCAGTGAGAGGAAACCCCCCAAACACACACACACACACACAGTGCACTGTAAATCACAGATTTCCGCGGCCTCCCATGGGCATAAACCATGATGAAATGATGACATGGCTGTTGAACCTGTCAACGTGTCAGACTGCCCTGCAGAGTGACAGTCAGCTCACTGCACCTGGGTGTGTAACACTTCTCTGTGTGGAAGCATCACACGTATACACCCACACTCACACTTTTTTGTACCACCTCAATCAATACTTAGCACTACAGGATTATTATATGCAATTATTTGTTACTGTGTGTTTGTTTCTTAGTCTGTTTTCATTGAGCTTAGTAAGGTGCTGCCTATTGATATTGCAGCGTAGCAACACTCTAATGGTTAAGGTAGTATGAAAATGCTTGTGACGTTTTCTTCTGTCTGCGCTGGACTTTGTACTATTTATGATCTGCACAGCTGTGTCCCAGGGTAGAGGTTCAGGTGCTGATAGTTGATTGTCTGGGGTCTTTTTTGATTTCCTGAGCTGGCTGTGGGCTCTGTATATTACAGACACATCCAGGAGATCAACTAGTAACTGACAAACTGCTCTCTCAAATCGATCCTGGCTGCGGAGTAGAGACAAGCTTACCTTTAGCCTTACACATCTGGAAGATATGTACATTTCTCATACAATTATCGTAATCAACACATTTAAAACGTGTGTGTGTGTGTTTCAGCTGGGGCACCCAGGGAGACTTCACCACCACACACCCTCTGCCTGCGGTGAAGGTGAAGCTGTTCACGGAGAGTACCGGAGTGTTGGCCCTGGAGGACAAGGAGCTTGGACGCGTGAGGCTTGGCCACCACACCACACACTCATTCCTCCACGACGCTCTCTGGTGTACGAGCGCTGTTCACACAGTGTCTGTCTGTGTTCTCAGGTGGTCCTGCACCCAACACCCAACAGCCCCAAACAGTCAGAGCTGCATAAGATGACCGTGTCCAAAGGATGTCCGGACAGTGACCTCAGAATCAAACTGGCCATCCGCATGGACAAGCCTCAGAACATGAAGCACTGTGGGTGAGTTAAGCTGCCCCCAAACATGGCCTCCGCCCCCAAACATGGCCTCTGCCCCCACACATGGCCTCCACCCCCAAACATGGCCTCTGCCCCCAGGCATGGCCTCTCCTAGTTTACAGGCCCAGAGAGATTTCACTTGCACACCTCCTCAGCGCCCCTTTACACATGATGATTTGCTGCCCTCTTGTGGTGATAAACTGTCATTGAATGACTTTAACTCAAATATGCCATAAAAGGGCTGATTCTGCAGTTTGTGAGGAAATACATTATTCCAGTGTGTGGGGTAGCATATTTTTGATTCAGATAACCATTGTTTTATCATCAAATTGGCGTTAAGCTAAACATAAATGCTTTGCAATCATTTGATTTTAATGACTTCTCAGAGAAAGCTGGCTTTGTGATGTTCTAGACAGTTACAGTAAAAGCCACATGAAGGGCTACCATCTGATAAAGATCCACAAAGCACATCATTGTCAGAAGAATTAATGACTATGAAACCTACTCAGTTATTAATGATGTCGGCTGTGTGAAGCGGCCATTTTCAGCTCCTCTCTAAACACACTGCTGGTTGACATTCTGGATCAAATATTTTGTTTTGGAATGTACCAGTACCAGTTAATGGATATGACTTGAAACAAGCAGGCAGATCTTGGAACACATCATCATTAGGCTGCCTGGTTGATAAAGAAAGAGATGTGACAGCAGCAGGGCACAAGGACACGCCTCGCCTCACATTCCTCCTTCTGCCCTGCATGTGCGTGTGCAAATGAACGAGCGCCCAAGCTTGTGTGTGTGTGTGTGTGTGTGAGCGTGTTTGTGTGTCCGCTCCGAGGGCATTGCCTTGTATCTTGGGTCTGATGAACTTTCCCTGTCTCCCTGTCTCCCACTCCTCCATATGCTCCGTGTGAGGGTCCTTAGGGCGCCTCAGACCCCAGTGGGGTGGCCTTACAGATGCCTGTGTTTGTGCCGTATGCTGCTTGTACAACTCTCTGCCTGGCAGGCATGCGGGTGCTTGGCAGCCCCCTTGCCCACTGCTCCTTGGGCACTAGATTATTCAGTGCGACAAGCGCTGGTGCCCCTTAAACACACCAGGGGAAGGGCAGGCAGAGGAAGGCCTGCCAGGGTGCCCCAGCAAGGGGACCGGAGGCAGAGGCAGGAGAGGGCAGAGGCAGGATAGGGCAGAGAGGCAGGAGAGGGCAGAGGCAGGAGAGGAGAGAGGCTGGGGTCTTCCCCCTCAGATGTTCTTTTCCAAAGCCCCTGTCCTCTGTTCAGTACACAACAACCCCAGGACACTGGCTCGGTCATGTGACTGGAGGTGGACAGAACAGCTCTGAACCCAGTGTACTCTCTCTTCAGATGAAACCCAGACGCTCTACTCATCCAGAGTCGTTCTATCTTCTAAACTCCTTTTAAAAGTTTACCTTTAAAAACATTTAGAATCAAGCAGCATCCGCTTGGTTGTAACCTCTACCCTCCTAACACTCCCAGGTATCACGTTTAAGTCCTTCAGTGAGTTCATTCTGATGTCTTTGTAAAATGTGTTGTTGAACATTGTAGAAATGCAAAGTTTTCACCACAAGAGGTCAGCAGCTCCCTTTATTTTTGTCTTGACGATACCTCAATCCCTCCTGCATAAGTCATTGCGATTGTTTGTTTAATGTGTGCTTGTTTCATACAAATTCTTTCTTTTAGTATAAATGGCCAGATGTATTTGGTAAGAAGGGGACTATATTCCACCTTTGAACAACAAACCCGTCTCTCTCTACACAGGTACCTGTGGGCAATAGGGAAAAACGTGTGGAAGAGATGGAAGAAGAGGTTTTTTGTGTTAGTTCAGGTAAGCACAAAGGCCATCCATGACAAGCATGCCTGTGTGTCGGTGTGAGCTCCTAGCAGTGTCAGTAGAACCCTCCTGAGTGAGACGGCAGTGTCAAGAGAACACAACACGGATCTTCCTCTAGCTGTCACAGAAATGATGAAGAACGAAACCAGCTCATGTCAGGAGCTTCGGCGCAGCCATTTTCTGGAGCTCCTCTTTTGGAGCCGCCCGCTGTCTGTTGTGTGTTTGGGGAGGAGATGTCTCAGAGCTAGGAGTTGACAGGGGATTGACAAACCAGAGTGAACGCTGGCTGGCCTAACACTTGCAGCTAAAAGTGCCTCCCGAGCGAAGCCCCACTCACGCTCCCAGCTACACATACAGCAAGTGACAAATACCGGTCAATAGACAGCCGCTGCCACTGTGGGGTTTGTTTGTGTGTGTGTGTGAGAGAGAGAGAGAGAAAGAGAGAGAGAGACAGAGACAGAGAGAGAGAGAGTGTTTGTGAGTGCACGTGTCTTTATTTGTCTGAGAGAAAAAGGAATGTTCTTCATGACAAAGAGAGGAATGTAAATGTTTGTTTTCACTGTGTGCACTGTATGCAAAACGTTTGATTAATGATTACATGTGTATGAATGTGTTTAATTTCTTTGTTTTCTTTTTTAATTTGCCTCTTCTGTTTTGGTTTTGTTAAGTCCCGTGTAAGTATTGATCAAAATGCTAATTAGTGGGTTTACATTACGGTGAACCATACTAAATACCAATTTTTCTCTGATCCCTGATCAGGTTATAGCAGAGTACAATATATAGGGATACAAGTGCTAGTGAGGGTAGGAATAATAGTTACTGTATGCCTCTGAGAAATACTAACAAACAACACTATGAATAACATTTGTTTGTGGTGTTGGAAACCGCTCTATGAAAGTAGTGGATTAACAAAAAAGATATAGAACAGGTACAGAAAGAGAACGTAAGGTTTCCTCCTCATGACTCATGCTTTAACATTTCATATTCATCTTTATCAGTGACTCTGAGTTGCCCAACCCTTGTCTGAAACATCTTTTGGAAACTATGTTCATGTGTGGAACCTCCCTAAATGCCCACTAAGTTACCCCAAACACACACACACACACACACACCCGGGCACACACACACAAAAACTGATTTATATTTGATTGACAGTCACCATGATACTCACAAATAGCACAGCTTATACTTGGGGGTGTTTGTTTCAGTCGAGGGAGATTAGTTTCCTGTTGAATAATTCATGAGTTCCTAATTACAGTGTGTGAGTAGATCATTTACAGTGGCAGGGTGATGGACGCTGGCTGCAGACGCTAAATATGCCAGCGACACGCCAGCGACACGCCAGCAACATGTAAACATTTGTCTGCAGGTGTAGTACAACACTCACAGATACATGTTTACATGTCGCTTGCATGTAAACATGTTAGACGTGTCAATGCCAACACGCCACACCAGGAAACCCAATTGAACATCTTAAAGACTGTTTCTTCATTTACCCTTTCATCATGTGTTTTTCCCAGTTCCTTCCTTCTCGTTCAAACTGTGTGAACATGTCTTTTCTAAAGTTAAGGCCCCAGGTGGAGCCGACTGTGTCCGACCACAAGAGGCCTAAAATGCCTCTCATAAAATCTGTGTTTTGACTGGAAGTACACCCCAGTCCTCTGCACCCTCCTTTCCCCTTTCCCCGCTAGCTCACTGAGACAGAGTTAGTGTGTGTGTGTGTGTGTGTGTGTTTGTGTGTGGTGCAGCTAGCAGAGCACCCAGACAAGTTCCGTCTGTACGGAGCAGATCGGAGCCATAAAGCACATGTTTATGATGCAAAGTGAAGTCTAATTATTCAGTTGTCTGGAGGCTGACCCCCTCTTCCTGTACACCACTCTGTTTCTCCTGTCTCTCCCTCACTCGTTCTCTCCTTGCCCTCCTCTACCCTCGCCCCCACCCCGCCCCCGCCTCAGACACACACACTTTACGCTTAGTCTCTCGCGTTTTCCTCTCTTAACATCAAGCCGTCCATCTTTCTCCTTCTCTCCATTTCCTCTCTCCATCAGCTGTAATAACTTGGCTGAGGAGCGATGTCTTCAGCAGCAGGATATGTTAATGATCAGGATGACCAAGGGTAGGGGGTGCGGAAGGGGGTTGTTGGAGATAACGAGCTGCCACTACTACAATGAAATGCAGAGGAAAAAGCTTCCAAGCGTACCATAAGCACTTTCCATCCATCCTTTCCCTCCCTGTCCCCTGCTGGATCCCCTCCCGCAGTCGTGAAACACAAGCCAATTTAATAGACTTCCAACCACCTTGCACCGGGTTGTTTAAAAGATCAAAAGAATGTAGAATGATCAGGTGAAGAAAGTAATTTACAGTTATTTAATTGTTAGAGAGATTCCCCGCCTCCCCCTGCCTCTCTGCCTCCCCCTGCCTCTTCCCTGCCTTCTCCTCAGCCTTCCCCTGTCTCCCTGCCTCCCTACCTTCCCCCTGTATTCCCCCTACCTCCCTGCCTTCCCTCTGCCTCCAGACCTTTCGCTTACATTCCCGTGCCTGGCTGCCTCTCGCCTTCCCCTCTGCCTCCAGACCTTTCCCTTACCTTCCCCTGCCTCCCTGCCTTCCCCCCTGCCTCCCTGCCTGCATCTCGATTCTGTCACCACTGTCTCAGACTTTTATCACCAAGCCTCTGATGAGACTTGGTGATGGAGACTTTAGCAGGCAGAGTGAGGAGCAGTCATGAACGCGGGGAGTGGAGTGGTCTGGGTTGGGGGGGTGGTTGGTTGGAGTCTGATGTGCCCCTGTGAGGTCCCGGAGGCGAGAAGGGGGAGGGGGGCGGTGGGCACCGGGGAGCTGGGCCGCGGCCCCTGCAGCCCTCCCTGGGCCACCCCGGGCCTCATCAGAGCCGTGGCAGGGAATCTCGCTTGTCACACACACAGGAGGCAGGGCTGCAGCCGGAGTGAGAGCTGCCATTTGCAGCAGAGGTGACAATAGCCCGGGATTGGCCGAGATCCAATGCTTCCGTTTGTGCGCCGGCGTGGCTTGACTGGCACCTAGCAGTCAGGCTCCCATGACATGTGACAGGGTGTCACTCCTGCTCGCCTCGTCTGCCGGAACATGAGTGACAGAGGCAGGACCACAACCCCACCCCGCCACCGGCCTTGGCCCCGACCTAGCCTCGGAAATAGTCACCACACAGACACACACTCAGACACACACAGACACATACACCTTCTCCAGCTGCTCTGAATTAAACTCTGATTATTTTACTCTTTAACTAGAGAGTATACCATTTCTGGGGAAGTTGTGACGTGTACTTGCAGTTGCTGAAGCTGGGGAAATTATATATATTTTCACCTCTTAACCTATTGTTTAAACTAATATAAAACGTACACACATTTGGAGAAAGACAATATTTTAATGGGTGGTAGACTTTATGAAAGGAACTGTTGCAACCAGACCAACACGATCAGTCAGCCAACTAGCTTTTAGGATGTTGATAATGTCAGGCTACATATTTAAGGACCAAAGTTGCAGTGACCCGCAACGTGTGTGACATCCTTTAGCTAATAAATTACAATTTGCTGAATGATTGAAGGGCTGGACAACAAACGTTCGAATGAACTAATCACATATCAACATGGAAATGAATGACAGATTGACTAAGTGATGGTGATGTTTTCTGATTGGCTTTTTACTATAGACAACTATCATCTCAGTATGCCTGCGCCTCGTCCATTAATTGTATATAGGCTGGCGAGACAAGTTATCCATTATTTATCAGCAGGAGAAATGGTTGAAATGAGGGAGAAATACAAGATGTAACGTGAGAAATGGCTGAAATCAGAAGCAACCCTTGTCTGATGGTCATGTGACTGGTTATCTGCCCTATGAGGAGGGAAAACCACCTCTATCAGCATCACAACAATACCAGCTCACCAGCGCAAACCATGTGTTTTTATGTTGCTGCCTGTTTTGGCCAGATCTCCCTTGAAAAATAGATTTTTAATCTCAATGGGACTCTCCTGATTAAATAAAGGTTAAATAAAATAAAATAACCAGTACAATGGGCTAAAATACCGGTTGTTGATATCACAGCCTGGAAACATCAGATGTTATCACCCTGGCCTGTGCTTGTGGCGTTTGTGCTGCTGTCTTTTTGTAACTAGCTAGCTGTCTCCCAGAAGCGAATGAACTACTGAACTGATTTTCTGTAGGTAAATGCGCGTAGGTTTGTGACATTTGTGACTGTGGCTCGCTAGTTAGTCACTGTTAGCTTCACTTTTTTCGTCACAACATTCGAGGGACTAATTAGGATGGGAAAATGATAAATATATATGAGAGAATATAGATTGCGCCTTGTCAAAGGCAAGCTCCTCTTATAAAGAGTCTTTGTGTATTCTGTAAACACACTGTCAGTCAGTGGCTGCTTAGATAGATGTAAACTCATTCCCTCCCTATTATTGCTGGTCATGAGCACACACTCGTTGTCTCCCCGAACTATGAACCACGCTCGTGAGCCCTCTGATTCACCCACTTCATTCATCTAATTATAATGTGATTATCCTTGTATATTCACACACACTCACACACATTACTGACAAGAGGTTCAAGAGTGGGCAACACAGCTGTCATACACCCACCCCCCCTCCCTCTCCCACACCGTCTCTCTGAAACACACACACACTCAGATTGTTCCTCCATATGCCCCTTCTGACTAGCGTCTGGTCACTGTGTGTGTAGTGATTGGTCTATTAACCCTTGTGTGTGCATGAGGGGCTCTGCTCCCCAGGGATGGACCCTTAAACAAGCCCCATTTTCTTGTAAGTGGTGCTATTACCAAGTATTTACATGGCAATCACACAGACATGTAGCCTACTCATACACCGGTCTTGGTTTAACATGGATGTCTTATAGTTTTAAATTGGAAAACATTTAGCTGTTTGAGATTGAGCCAAAGTCCGTGTGAACGCATGGTTTAAGCACCACTTGCTGTGTCATAGACCTGGGATCGGGCGGGCAGTGGCTACCAGCTGCCACGAGCCCAACCTCACCCCCTCTGCCTCTCCTCCTTCCCCCGGGCTTCAGGTGAGCCAGTACACCTTTGCCATGTGCAGCTACAGAGAGAAGAAGGCGGAGCCTGTGGAGCTCCTTCAGCTGGACGGCTACACTGTGGACTACACCGACCCCCAGTCAGGTATTTATTGATCCTTTTCATTGTTTCATTTTTGCAGGGACCGCGCACAATTTTAAGTAATTGCGCCCGAGTTAGCTAGCAGCTCATTTACTTCTGTTGTCCCTGGATGGTAAGGGTTGATGCTGCAACAAACCCAGGTCACTTGACTGTATAACCTGCTCCTACTCCTCCCTACGTAGTTTGTGGACCCCTGTTCTGAGCGGTCGGTCCAGTAACAGGCTGTCAGGTCCTAACTCCACTGAACCCACCAGGTCTGGATGGAGGGCGAACCTTCTTCAACGCCGTAAAGGAGGGAGACACTGTGATCTTCGCCAGCGACGACGAGCAGGACCGTATCCTGTGGGTGCAGGCCATGTACCGGGCCACAGGCCAGTCCCACAAACCCATCCCCCCCACCCAGGTCCAGAAGCTCAACTCCAGAGGTGGCACCACCCCGCAGCTGGATGCGCCCATCTCCCAGTTCTGTAAGTGTGGTCCTCTGTCAGGAGTGTGTTACTGACGTTCCCACGTTTCAGCAGGACTACAAAGGACAACATCATTCTGCTGTTTTCACCATCACCTGTCCATCACTACTTTAACAGCTGTTTGTAGTTATTTAGGGCGTTAGGATTGCTCTTCCATTTGTGGTGGCCAATTTGTTTTATTTTTCATACTTTTCCAACATTTTTAGATATGTTTTTAGGCTGTGCTTATTGAAAGGACTGGGAACACAGGACTACTTCTCAGGACTTATGAGAATGCAGGCTACTCTTGAGGTTCTTTTCAAACTGGGACGCAGATAATCTCTCCTCACTATACATCCTTTTCTCACATCTTCTCTTTTACACACATCTGCTGTCTCCCTCTTTCTTTGTAATGTGTCCAACTAATTTCCTCGTTCACTTCTTCTTACCTCTCACTCTCTTGCTCTCACACTTTCTCTCTCTCTCTCCCCCCTATCTGGCCGTGTGTGTGTCATGTAACAACAGCAGGTCTGTGTGTGTGTGTGTGTGCTGTGTGTGTGTGTGTGTGTGTGCTGTGTCTGCTCTCTGCTCTCTGTCTTTATGTCTCTCTGGTTTGTTCCTTCTTACCCTGCTATCTTGTAGCTGGACTCAAGGGTAAGTGCTTTCCTGTAGCTGGCACAGGTTCAGATAATCCAGTGATTATCTGACGACAGCGATGTGCTCCCCCACCATCCTCTCTTCTCCTCCTTTTCTTTTCAAGTCTCTCTGAACTCTCAGTCAAATCTAGATGTAGAAAACCCTTTAGTTCGACCTGTTTTAGGTTTAACATACTCACGTCCATCCTTATTGAATCAGGATGCATGTGAATCTGATTTTCTTTTCGGTTGTTTTACATGCATATTTGCCTTCTCTTACTCTTACACCGCCATTGTATTGAAAATGAACCTCCCTCAAAGCAAAACAATTTAATTAAAAAACAACGTATTGAAAGATATTTCTTTATAATCTTTATGCCTAAAAAAAACAAAAAAAACATGAATTAATGGAAATGATTGTTTTTGACACACAACTGGAGTGACAGTATCTCTCAGCAGCTGGTAATTACCATGTTAAAAGTGCCATGTCATGAATAATACAGTGTGCTCTCTGCACTATTATTTCGGGAAGCAATCAGTGAAATGTTACCAAATAACAACTCTCCAGTTCACACCAGCATCTGTGCGCAGTCTAGTCTATAACACTACACAAAATAGTAGAGAAATATAATTAAAAACGACATTAGGTGTCTTTGGATCTTAATATTATACGTGAGTGATCCAGCAATTACCCTTTTACAGAAATGTAAGCGTCAGGATTTAAACCAAGGTAAGTGAGGTTGTGGTCTTACACTGTAGTTGTAGTTAACACTGTTTCCGGAATAAATAAAAAACTCAGTAACAAATCACTCTGTTATGACTACAAAGCATGTAGCAACAAAAACAAATCACATCTAGACCACAAATATAATCCACATATCATTGCATGAGTTACATCAACTCAAACATAATTAGTCCTGTCTGCTGTAAAACAACTTATAAAAGAATATTAATAAAATACCCCCGCTTCAGACGGGCCCCTTCTCATGTCACGAGAGCTGGCAAATATGTACTCTGTCTGCCGAACTCTGAACCCTAACCATTAGGTAGTGATAACATGCCATCTCTTAACCCTGTCCATGAGCTCCTTATGCCTGCTCGTGTAGAGACTGAACCATGGACCAATACTAGTCCCCAACACCATCCCCTCCACCACAGCACACTGATCTCCACTAGGGCAAGCTTCTCTATTAGTGATTGATGAAATGATAAACATTGTACTGGCTGTGATTTTGGTTATATCAATTCTATATGAATATCCTTTGTTTTGATGCCAGGTTTAAGTTATTAGCTATTCATGTAAATTATCGATGTAAAATCATAAATATGTGAAGGGGTGAGACAGGCACCAGGGGTGAGACAGGCACCAGCACTGGGTTGGAAGGGAGTGGTCTTTCCTCCCTCTGTGTGAGAGAGGCAAGGTGTGTGTGTCTTCTAGGGACTTAAGTTGGGTGGCAGGGCATGGCGGTCAAACCCCCCAAAAAACACCAAACTAATTGTGTGCTAAATAGCCCCAAATGATCTCCTTGCCTCCTGACTTCTCTCCCAGTTGCAATGGATCTATAAATGAATAGCATGTGTCAATCATTGTCATGTCTGTCCTTCCCCAGCACAGACGAGGTGACTAGTGTCACTGTGTGTTACTGTCCAGGGTCCCCTTGTCCACTCTGTCGGGCTCACGTCAAACAGACGTGACAGGCCACCAATCACATGAGAGGGGATCACAAAGTCACCTTTTAGATTTGGGGAGTTGGGGCGGTCATAAGCATCATAGTAGCGCCCTCTTTGTTCTCCTGGTGATTGACAGCTGGGGTGCCCCCTCTGTCGGCCTCACTCACCCAGGAACGAGACTGTTAGGCAATGCTTAAATATATGATGGAGCGATGATTATAGTGTTTGTTTCTCCTCCCTGACGTTCAGTACTGTTCAGTCATCGGACGATTTTATGTAAAGCTAAGTTAATATTATTATTATGTTATATTTGTTGACATATCATACATATAGCTATGATTGTATTTTTATTTAATATATATATTTTTTATATTATATATTATATTTTACACACAAATTATTGGAAAGTATACTATCAATTTTATCACTGACATGACAACTTTTTGTCAGTTTTTTAAAAAGCCCTCAGTGTGTTGACACTGTGGTTAGGGGTCAGGCTGTATGAGGGACACTTGGTTTGTATTGACATGTAAAGCATGATCACCAGCAGAGGCAGCTGTATGTCTCCCTGAGAATAGCAGCAAGCTGCAGGTCAGTGAAGCCCTGTGTCCTTAAGCCCAGGCTAAAAGCAGCGATTAGAATCAGAATAGCTGTGGATGGCCATGGTGAGGATTAACAAGCCTGCCAGTCTGGCCTGATGTACTCACTACTGCCTAACCACGCTAACTGGTAAAGAAAGTGGAAATGTCAAATGTATTCATCCCCCCCTGCTCCTCCCTCCCTCCCTCCCAACCCCGCCCCCACTTCTTGGTTCTTGGGTAAAAGAGGTACGTTGGTGGGGGGTCCCCTCATCCCAGCCACGTCCCAGGCTGAGGTGGAGTTGCACTGGGGAGAGTTTAATTATGGGGTACCCCAGGGGGGCCTTGTCCTGGGTTCAGTAGTGAAGGAAGGAGGGAGGGAGGTAAGGAAGGAGGAGGAGGGGAACATGCGCTCGGCTTGTTGCTTTCCAGGTTCTACCAAACTGCTAATTAGTGTACGGCAAGTCTAGACTTGAAGCATTGTTCACCTCATCCACAGTAAATACTAACCTTCAAAACATACTGCACTGTATAACCTGATAAGTGAAGTTTATTTAAATGTTTTTATGAAATACATTGTCCGAGCCATTTGAGTTGAAGAACTGGATGTACTGAGTAAACAAAGTATACTTTTATAATGGGGAGTCATTGACTCATTTCATCCAGCTCTTCAACTAGAATGACTCCAGTTGATTCATTTCATAAAACCATCTGAGTAAACTAAATCTCTTAGGTTTTACAATGTGCTCTCTTTCACCCTCTCTTCCATTGTTTACAGTAGTGTTCCCTGCCTGCACTGCCCACTCCACCCCTATGCTGCACCTGTAGTAATCCTACAAACAGGGGGCAGTCTCTGGAGATAACAGAAAGTCATGCATGGATACAGGAATGATTTGTTCTGCACTGGTTATGCTGCACCTCACCTCTACCTGAGCCCCAACTGACAGAACTGACCCCCCCCTTCTCCCCCGTGACCACCAAACCAGTAGTGACCACCTGCTAGTTGACTGTGAAATTCTCCACTGACCAAAAACCTACATTGTCCAACGGCCGTGTTCATCGTAACCGGCAAACAGGTTTTACAGATTGAGCACCGGGAAAACACAAGTTAGCTGTAAAAAGGCGGTAATCAACTTCAGCGTAACCCTGCATTAGCCATGAAAAGTGTTTTTTTCCCAGTCTCATCCTGTTAACCTGGTTGCCGGTTTTGAATGAACATCTCCAGGGTGACACTCCCAGTGTCATGCCTTTTGTCACAGTGTCCTAACTCTGTCCCCCTCTGGCTCATGTGTTTCTCTCCCCGTCCTCTGGGCTCATCTCACTCTGTGTGGGCGTGGCGGGCACAGACGCCGACCGGGCGCAGAAACACGGCATGGATGAGTTCATCTCCGCTAACCCCTGTAGCTTTGACCACTCCTCCCTGTTTGAGATGGTGCAGCGCCTCACCCTGGACCACAGGCTCAATGATTCCTACTCCTGCCTGGTGAGGCTAACATGCAAGTGACAGTGTCAGTGTTTCCCACAGAATGTGATTATATTTGTGGCGGTGGGCAGGGGCGGAGTCGTTAAAATGAAGTTAAAATGTGGGGCTCAGCCCAAACCTATGTCCTAGTATCGTGTAGATGTGAGTGTGTAGATTGGAACTTCAACAAGTAATGCAAGAATGCGTCGCACGCAATACATTTATTTGCATTAATTTGAGTGCTAAATAGTTTTTGGACCTTTATGGGGCGGCCTTACCCATCCTTGGTATCCCAGATGTTACAATCAATATTTTTGGGCAAATTCTTTTTAGGCAATTTATTTTTTACCTCAAATCTTTTGGGTTTTACATTTTTTGGATCTGAATTTCAACATTTTAATTTTAGCCTGAAAGTTGTTGTATTTGAATTTTTGAAGCCTGAATTACATTTTTGGGTTGAATTTTGAGGATCTAATTTGTATTTTTAATTTTGCCATGTTAAACAGTAAAACATTTTATATAGTAGTAATTAGCGGGCTGCCACAAATAAATCAATGTTTGGGAAACACTGTAGATGCTACCATGCTATGAATATATGCTACCATGCTAATAACACATGCTACCATGCTAATAGCACATGCTAACAATACATGCTACTATGCTAATAACACACGCTACTATGCTAATAACACACGCTAACACGCTAATATATAACACAGGGTACTTTATAAACAATGTACAACCTCTTTTTTTGTTGGGTTGGAAAAACATCTACAATCTCGTAGATGCCTAATTGTCCTGAGTATTGAATTCCTCAGGTATAAATGTGACAATGCCTCCCCCCCATCTGTGTCTGTCTGGTAGGGATGGTTCAGTCCAGGCCAGGTGTTTGTCATGGATGAGTACTGTGCTCGTAATGGGGTGCGGGGGTGTCACAGACACCTGTGTTACCTAGGCGACCTCCTGGAGAGGGCGGAGAACGGGGCCATGATCGACCCCACCCTGCTGCACTACAGCTTTGCCTTCTGCGCCTCTCATGTCCATGGCAACAGGTACGGAGGGTGAGCATGCACGCACAGGCACACACATACACACACACTGATATGCACTGCCTGCTTTGGACCTGTGGTACAGTATCACCATATCACTCCATCCCATTCTTATTTTTGTGTTTTTAATTTTTAAATTTTATAAATGTTCTAAGCTTTCTTGCTTTTTCCTGTGCCTCTATACTGGCCACTTAACGTGTTTCATCGTTATTTAGGATTTCTGTTTGCTGCCTACTTTAATCATCGTTTTGTTTTCCTTCTTTATTCTTTAATCACTCACTATCACCCATGTCCATGACTTACCTGAATGATAACTGTAGTCAGAGAGTGAGTGCGTTGCCAAGCTGGCCTGTATCTAAGGCACAGCTTGGTCAAGCCCTTAACCCCCCCCACACCAGAACCCCCCTCCCCTTCTAAGAAGGAACTCATCAAAATCATTGAGTTTATGAAGAAAAAGGACTTCAAGTCCCAGACTGCCTCTGGGGCCAAAAGGTAAGAAAGGGTCTGTGCCGCTTCTTCCCAGATAAATCCACTGTGAGTCCTCCCTAGCCGTTTGTATGTGTGTGTGTGTGTGTGCGTGTGTGTGTGTGCGCGTACATGCACACGTGTGCGTGCGCCCATGTTTGTGGTCACATCATCATGTTTATCGTCTCAAGTTTCAACATTTTCCTAATTTCATGTCGCGTATATGAATAGTCGACCTGTCACGATCATAGCTGGGTGTCTAACAAACAATAGCACCGCTCTATCTGCATGGACAAGGGCCGAAGCTGAGGGCAGAGGTCACTGCCGGCTGTCTGTCAGCCTGCCCTGGCCTGACACCCTTCCATCCACCCATAAACCCTCCTGAGCTCCTCCACCTCCAGCCTCTGACAGACAGGGATGGACCTGGGGAGCACTGTCTGCTTGAGTCGTGTTATGATCAGCCTGAACAGGGAGACAGGAGTAGCTCCAAGACAGACAGGAAAGAGAGAGAGGGGGGGGGCAGAGAGAGAGACTATGAGAGAGAGAGAGAGTAAGAGAGACAGAGAGTAAGAGAGAGAGGGAGAAAAAGACTGTGGGAGAACAATGCACAGAGAGCAATCAGGGGCAGGATGAAAATACAAGGGTTGTGAATAAATAAATAAACAGAGTGATGGGTCAGAAATAGAGAGAGAGAGAATGGATACAGGGAAAGGGAGAGGGAGAGGGGGGTGCACAGCCCCAGCCAGGCAGGGGTCTCCATCCGGTGTGCCTGGAGGTCAGGGATGACAGGATGACAGGTCGTCATCCATGATGGGAGAGTGTCTCTCCTGCCAGTCGTTGTCCATCCCAGAGTCAGACCCCCAGACCCTGGCCTGGCTCCCGTCTCCGCTGCTGCCACCCTGCCACCCTGGGTCCCCCACCCCCATCCCCCCTCCAGCCTCCAGGAATCCAGCAGGAGGAGGGAGAGCCAGCTTTGGCCAAGACCTCAGCCTAATAGACACATGGCCAGAGGACAGGAGATGAAGACTGGGGCCAGGGCCAGAGCCCTGGGGGAGACGGGCTAAATTGAGTTGATGTACTTCCATCTCCAGTTGCTCATGTGATAATGTAGTCAGAGTGTGTTTACCAGATGGTTTTGGATCAAATCAGTGTTATTTCTATCGCAGTTACAACAAGAATCAAAACAATTGTTTGTGTTATTTGTAGTGCGGTAAGAACGAGAACATCTTCGATTAGAATGAATCTCTGGAAATGGACTGAAGTGAAATGGAAGTGCCCTCACCTCAGTCTCAGACAGGAGGGGAAACGCAGCTCTCCTTCCCAGCATGCCTCCGCTGCCTTCAGATGTGTGTGTCTGTGACAGCTCATTTCCATCTAGTCACGGGAGGGGAAGGGCACCAGGTTATAAAAACATTATGAAAGCAGTTTTCAGATGAATGTGTTGGGATTCAGGGCATGGATTAATTAGTGTGAAATTATCCATTTATTTTCAGTTTCATCACAGTTGTAAGATTTGTGTGTATGATATTAGACTCCTTTCTTCATTTTTATAAGCACACACAGACACACACACACACAGCTACGGTATAGGCTATAATTGCATGTGACATGCTTCAGATGAACACACAGAAATGCACAGCAATATCAACAATTAAAGCATGCAACACACACACACACACATATGCAACCCCCACAAAGACAACTGCAGCACTCCAATACCACTGTGTGTGTGTGTGAGTGTGTGTGTGAGAGTGTGTGTGTGTGAGTGTGTGTGAGAGGCTGGCCTCCTTATAGTTTGTGACACGGCTGAGGAGTGGGTTAGAACGTGAGCAGAGTGCATGTGACAGAGGAGGCGCTGGTCGCCGTGACAGCGGCTTGAGGAGCAGGAGGCGTGACACGCTCCCTCGTCACCGGGCTGGCAAGATGTCATCTGACTGAAGGACAGTGAGAAAGGAAGGGGGGGGGAGGAGGAGAGTCCCCCCTGTCAGATCAGAGGAGCTGCCCAGTTTGGCACAGGGCTGGGGGGGGGGAGGGAACATCCTCCTGGATCCTGGATCAGGAGTTTCATTCAGGACCTGTAGAACAGTGTGGCTTCACCACTCCCAGCAGAGCAAGCCCAGTGTACCAGGCCTCTTTAGGACCAGGTGACCCATGGTTGACAGGTACCAGGCCTCTTTAGGACCAGGTGACCCATGGTTGACAGGTACCAGGCCTCTTTAGGACCAGGTGACCCATGGTTGACAGCTCCCAGATCTGTTGACCTCCACCAGGAGTGACCCCCCTGTGTTTAGTCTCTGTTTTCCCTGGCTTCATACCATTCTAGACTCGGCAGTGTCTGATCATTATCCCCACACAACAGATTCCTGACAGATGACTGGTCCTGGGGCTTGCTGGCCTGTGTGTAATATCCACTGTGGTGCTCTGTTCTGTCGTGTGGTTCCACGCAGGCCTGATGGGATAGGCACTGTGACGTTGGACGAGAAGCAGCGCTTCGAGGAGATCAAAGAGCGTCTACGCGTCCTGCTGGAGAACCAGATCACACACTTCAGGTGTGTGTTCACACACACACACATGCGCACACCCCAGTGCGCCCCGCTCTAACGACATCACAGCTTTTGTGTCCGAGTTCTAGTCGTGTAAAGATGTCACCGTCCCCCTCCAGGTACTGTTTCCCCTTTGGCAGACCAGAGGGAGCCCTGAAGGCCACCCTGTCCCTGCTTGAGCGGGTAGGCCTTTTCTGTGGTCCCAGAACACACACATAGTCGAATGACAGCGACTCGCAAGTCGATCAAGGCGTTGTGAGCCTGACATCTGTGCGTTGTGAGCCTGACTTCTGTGCTTTGTGAGCCTGACTTCTGTGCGTTGTGAGCCTGACTTCTGTGCGTTGTGAGCCTGACTTCTGTGCTGCGTTGCAGGTCCTGATGAAGGACATTGTCACCCGCGGTCCCTCAAGAGGATGTGAAGTCCGTCATCCGTAAATGTCTGGAGCAGGCTGCCCTGGTCAACTACCAGCGCCTGTCAGAGTACGCCAAAATAGAAGGTAGGTGACTGTTGCTGTGTGCCCTGTGTTACTGTGTGCCCTCTCTGACTGTAGCCTCTCTGGTCGCCGGACACAGCTGAATCATCTGTCTGGAAGGAAAGATGTTTGCTGTGTGGAGTCGTGCTGAAGCAGCGAGTGGATCAGGAAATAGGTTCAGCCCTGTGTATCGTGTGAGACCCACGGTGTTTGAGTTAAATATATTAGCCTTTTGAATGTTTGATCCTAGTGTATTCTTGGTATTTAACTAAGATGACAATTTTTTCCCACCTCAGCAGTGAAAATACCCGTTGTTGAAAATACCCTCTCAAATGTTAATGTCTTTTAAATTAGCCTCTTTTTGTCTTTAGGAGTATTTTGTGTATTTCTTATGTAGCTCAAAATCCAAACTCTAACAGTAGAGATGTGAACAGTAAGTAAAAATGCATTCAGTTCTCAGGCCCACTGCCCCTGTCCTCCTCACTGTGGCTCAGTTGCTTCTGGTCGGAGTGAGGCCCTGAAGCAACTCCCCTTCTCCTCCTCTCAGGCCAGCCCTCCTCCTCTCCTCCTCTCCTCCTCTCCTCCTTCCTCCTTCCTCCTCTCAGGCCAGCCCTCCTCCTCTCCTCCTCTGTTCCTCTCCTCCTCTCCTCCTCACCTCCTGTCCTTGGTTCTGAGACAAGCCTCATCTTCTCCTCACCGCCTCCTCCTCCTTCTCCTCCCTGTCTATTGGCTTTGCTGCTTTCGATCTCAGTCTGTCATGTCTGCTGGAAGTCAGGAAGGCCAATACACACGGCCTATACTGGGATTGCTCTCTGTAGCAACTCATCATGTCTCTGCTGCATGTCAGAGGTTTTCTTTAGTAGGCATGGACACTTTAGTAGTCATGGACACAGCACTCTAGTGATAAATATGTCAAACTGGATTTTCGTTGGCTTTACACAGACAGCTGAATGAGAATCAATTAGCAAAATGACAATAAATGATTGCATGTTAAAATTTTATTCAAAAATCGAACCAAATTTGTGGGCGAATGTAATTTTTCCCTTGAGTATATAAACTTGTACCTATTCAATTTTAAGCCAATTCTAGTTGATGTCTGCAAAGAAATCCCTACGTGTACTGAAGATACTGAAGGAGGCAGCCTTTAGTATCATGTCTGTTTGTTTCCTTGACCTGTTTCCTTGAAGCTGCAGACCCCAGAGAGATGTTACACATCTACATGCCATGTGGCATAACGAATGGTTAATCCAAAGTGTGTCCACTCACTCCACTTTTTCACAAGGCCAACAAACACACACACCCACACACACCCACACACAGACAGACACACGCAACCTCACAAAGCCCCAAGCTCTCTCTCTTTCTTCCTTACTCTCTCACTCTCTTGCGTGATCTTAATTCCACCAGCATCACATAGGGAAGCCTTTGGTGACCTTATGACCCCCACATGCAGCCTTGCACCCACCCTCTTTGACCTCTGACCCTCTGCTCTGACCCTCTGACCGCAGCCTCTTGCATGCCCCGATCCTTTCTCCTGTAGGGAAAAAGAGAGAAATGTATGAGCATCCTGTCTTCTGCTTGGCGTCTCAAGTGATGGATTTAACCATTCGTGAGTACCTTCCTCATCCTGACGCTCTCCTAACCCCTCCCACCTCCCCACTCCTCCCACATTCATTTTTTCTGCTTCCTCTCAACCTCTCAATTTGCACGCTTCCTCTCCACCCATCTGATCACCTCTCCCACGGCCTGCTGGCTGATGTTCTGGCTCGCCGTTTCCCCCCTCCCTCTACTCCTCCTCCCCCCTCCTCCTCCCCCCTCCTCCCCCCCCCCGTCCCCCCCTCCCCCCCCCTCCTTCTCCGGGCCTTTTGATCTGTTGTTCCTGTGTGTGAAGGCCATGCTGTCAGTGAGAGCATCCTGAACGGCCTGTGTGTGTTTTCCTTTGGGTCCCAGTCCGGCCCACAGGTCCGTCTAGCCGTGACGACGTATCAGTGAGCTTCTTTTCTGTCCTCCTGCTCCGTCTGTCTGCAACTTGAATGCATTTTTACTTTGCTTCTGTGTACAACCCCCTCAGTCCTGTCCAACCATGCCTCACGAGTTTCGATGCTGCAGATTTTACTGTAGGTTCACATACATGTACAGTAACAACAACCGCCAGAAAGAACTGGTAACACATGTTGATGATTTCACGGCAACTTGAAATGTCTCAGTAGCCTCAGGAAAGAGAGGATCCTCACGACGTGTTTCTGTGTCCTGTCTGCGTACTGTCCGTCCTGACTGAATCCATCCAAGTGTCTCACTCTTTCTTTGTTGTTGCAGGTTTCGTTATTGTACTTGTCCTGAAATGTTGGGTTGTGTTCTTCAAATGGATTTTCAAATCATGTCTGTTTTGTTTGTACCGTTTTATTTTCATTCGTTTGGTTGTTTTAGTGTGACGTTGACTTGTGAACGGCAGGCCCTGCTAGAGGGCTTATGGACACTCTAGGATCTGGCTGGATGGAGGATAGCTGATCACTAAACCTCCAGCCTCCTGATCTTCTGCTCCTCTCATCTTCTGCTGTTCTCAATGCTGAATATCTCCTCTCTTTCTCTCACTCTTCCTTCTCCCTCCCTCCCTGGCTCTCCCTCTGTCCCTGTTCTCTTGTAGCGGAGAAAACTCCGAAAGATCCGAAGGATCCAGGTGACGCCTCATATCTGACTCTCAGCCTCCTGAACTCATTATAGTAGCGTATTCCTATCCCCAGTAGAGTCTTAGCAACATAACACCTCACTGCCTTCCTGGGGCGTGGCTTGGGAAGGTTACAGGAATGTTACAGGAACGTTGTGACAGCGTTATGTTTCCACACCCCTGTGGTTCTCCCCTGCACTGCATTCTAGGAATGGAGATGCACCCCCCCCACCCCCGCAGCCCCCCCCCCTGTGGTGTGTGGGGTCCCCCCCCCCACCCCGCAGCCCACCCCCCTGCGGTGTGTGGGGTCCCCCCCCCTGCGGTGTGGGGTCTTGTGTTAGCTCATCCATGGATCTGGAGAGTCTTAAGATGTTTCCTCATCTCCAGACAACCACCGTGGAGAGGAGAGGAAGGAGCCATATTAATACTGTCTATGACTCCTTTGAGTATTTCACCTGTCTTTTAAGAGATGCAGAATTGGCATTGCTTTATAGCATACATGCCGTTATCAGAACGTAGCTTTGGTTTCTACGTTTACCAGAATTTGGCACATTTTGCAGCAAGCTGTAAGGCAATGCTCCTGTCCAAAATGCATGACCTAGACCCATACTGTATCTCCAATGTGTCAGAACAGAACCATGTGATAAACAGTCCACAAGTATTTCAGATGAAGACATCTAAACCATTTTTTAAAGGGTTGAAACCTGACTTAAGGTTGACTTATAGCATGAATAAAATCGGTGGATAAAAAAACTTGATGACTGATACATTGGAAATACATAAGGACCTGTTTAGAGGAGGGTATAGGAGGACAAGTCACAGGAACGGTCGGTATTCCCCTCAAAACCAGTGGATGCCGTGTAACCTTTCATGACGCCCAGCGAAATCAAAGTTGTCATACTTAGCATTGCTACTAGAGAATAAAGACAGTAGACCGTGTACAGCATCACCATAGACCTTGGGTTTAGTTTAGCTGCTGTGTGTGGAACCAGCTCGTTTATGAACTCCTTGCTCCCCTACAGGAACGCAAAAGAACGCTGCTAGTTTCTATGGTAACACGACAGAAGTCTGTCGCCCCAAAACACAGCTCGTCTTTGCAATATTGCTCGATGCCCCTAGTAAATAAGGAAAGAACTGCCCTGTGTTTGGGTGCCGATTCTCTGAAAGCCTCCATCCGTACCGGTGACTAGACCATCACTTTAGCTCTGACAGTCAAAGAGGCCATCCGCGCACACACAATACGCAGCCCAGGCCTAAAGTGCTGTGACAGCGTGTGTGCGTCGCAGAGCCTTGACTCTGTACGCCACCAATTAGACCCCTACCTCTCCACCAACTCCTGAGCACAAAGGAGGATGTGTGTGCGGGCACAAAGGCCCCGAGGAGCGAGCGGTGACCAGGTCTTTACCTCGCTCGGCCCCTTCCTAGCTGCAGCACTGTATGACACTGTCAGAGTGCGTTCGAGTCTGTCAGACCTAACGCTGACCCCGTTGTGACGTCGTTTAGTTTGACTTGACGTGGCATGAGAGGCTGTAGGAGAAGAATTTGGATGGGCCTCGCACGTTACGATAATGGAGAGTAGATATTTCAGCTGCTCGGTTTTTCACTAGACCCTCTCAAAGGAGCGTGGCTTTCAGTCAGAACTGTCTTAAGACAGAACTTCCTTTCATACTCCTTTCTACGCAAAGATATATCATCACTACTTATTTTGCCATCTGAACTGTGTGCCTTGGTTTTGTTTTGTCCAGTCACACAATCGATGTCCATAGTCGTGACAGTAAACAGGATTTGTCGTCATTTTTTGTTCTCCAAATGTGTAAACAGCACAAGAGAGCACTACTCTCTCCTTCCTGTCAGGGTCACACTATAACAGGGTCACAGTATACGATCTGTGCTACTTCCTGGTTATACAACATGCTTCTTCAGCCTGGCTCACAGTAACCCTAAAGCATAGCAGGGGAAAACGTCCAGGACAGCGGAAGTTCAAGTCTGCAACATTCAAGTGTGTGGGCGTCCAAACATATCACTTCCATACCGTACAGGCCATGAGCACTGCACGCCCTTCTGGACATGCATGGTGACTGTGGAACATACCTGTTCTTTTCTCTTTTCATTTGACTCATTCTACCAGCTTCGTTCTTGACGGTCTCATGATTGTGTTAATACTGCTGACAGATACAGGTACCGTTGCGAAAGAAGCCTACTGGGTTACCCGCTCCTGAAGGGATAGATCAGTCGACATCCTAGTTCTCAGATATTTTTTTGCGTCGTACAGCAGCATGCTTATGTACCTTTTGTTATTGTTAAGAGCTTTTGAGGGAACAGTAGGGTACCGTGGAGCAGACTTTAAGGGAACATCTACTACTGGACCACATTGACTTTTCACCCTTGTGCTTCAGAGAATGTAGGCCGCTTAGTCACTCCCGCCAAAAAACTGGAGGACACCATCCGCCTGGCAGAACTAGTCATCGAGGTCCTGCAACAGAACGAGGAGCACCACGCTGAGGTGAGTGTGTTAGGAGAGGATAAACACACACTTTATCTCTCTCACACACACACACACACACATACATACACTCACATGCACACACGCTAAACCACACACTCCAAGACATAACTGGGTAAATCTTAATCCAGGCGTGTCTTGTATCTGGCAGTAGAGAAACCTATAGGCCATGTGAACTATCTCTGTATGTTTGACAGGCTACAGGCACAGGGAAACAGTCGGTACAGTATCCATGTCTCCTTCTCTCTGCCTCGTCTCCGATGCATGTTAGTGAGATGACTGCCCCTGCACGGTAGGGGCTCAAGGCGTGGGCTCAAAGGGTTAACAAAGTGCCTCGGACACCCCACCCTCTGACTCCCTACTTGATACTTAGTAATGTCTAAGACTGAGAGGATGTCAAACAGAACAGTGTTGTTGTTGTGATGTTCAGGACTCGGTTAGTGTGTTTCCTGTACACGCACTTATCGCCTCGGATGGAAATGCCCCACCTACGCAGCATCTATTACACCTATTGCGCAAAGGGCTTTCCTCTGATGTCATATCCTGACAGCTCTGCTCTTTTCGGAAAGTGGGCTGTCCCTAGCAGAAGGTGCATGGGACTGCTGGTCTGGTGGGGTGTGATCATGATTCACACTTCCAGCCTGCAAATCGTGTCACATCCTTTTTATTCAGGAACGCAGGACTTTCTCTGCCCACAGACTTGGTTAAACACTTTTGTTCAGCGTTTTGTATATTTGTATGCTTTAGTCTCTCGACGTAATGTTGTCGTTTTTTTGTTCTTTTTTTTTAAGATATATCCATGAAACATTTCTGTCTCCTTTGTTTTGAATTCTATTTTGTATTTCCTCCACTGTAATCTTACCATACTGAACCAACAGTTTCTCCAACAGTAATCTTGACTTCCTGTTCTCTCACTTTTCATTTTCTTAATGGGGAATATTTGGACAGGGAAAAGAGGTACGTGAATGACCCTGACCAGATGAGCCCGTCCACATCCCACTGCATGGCTGAAAGATGCCCACGGTCACAGACTGGGCCCAATCTTTGCCATGCCCCGACTAATCCTGCCTTGTAACTTACCTGCCTTGTGCTTGTGGTCAGCTTGGAGGATTGAGCAAATGCTTGTCAGCCTTTTCTAGTCTGAGGACTAGATATGAGGTTGCCTTTGGTAATAAGCAGACCTCAACAAGCACTTTGGTGGCGCTCTGTCCATCTCAAGACACCAAGCCTCCCCATTCCCCCCCCTCTGTCTAGTACCACCCCCGTCTCTCAGAAATACTCCCACGATTGCAAATTGCACCCCCTCCCACCCCCTCCTCTTGTATGCCTGCCCCTGGTGTCACTATCTCCAAGCCTATCCTCCACAGTCCTCTCATATGAATGTGTATGAAGCCCTCCTCTGTCCTGGTGTGTTTGGGAGAGGTGGTCTGACAGGTAAGTAGAACACCCAAACGTCTGATCTATCTCCATTGGATTGCTGTATTTTCAGGCAATGGAGAAGAGCATGCTTTGTACACTGGACAAAGGTTCACCATAAAGACTCTGGCATTTTCTTTTGATTTGCTACATTGGACATGGACAGCAGACCAGCTAACCAGCAACATCCAGTAATCTAAATATTCCACAGACATGACTTGAACTCAATCTTTTGTAGTGTTGGCTTATCTACCCAAAAAGGAGTGCTGCTATATATTTGCATCTCCAATGCAGGGTCTGATTCGATGGAAATCACAAGGGAACCGAGCCCAAATGCCGGTGCACTGTGATATCTAGGGTCATGAGCCTAATTTGTCATGCTAATGAGATGCCCTTCCTGGTTATTGCTGGTGCTGTTGCTGGCTCGTCCATGCCATCTAGCCCCCTTGGCACAGAGATGCCCCCCAGGTGCATGACCCACACCCCCATGGGCATATTCACATCTGTGGGGCGACGAGACGATGTGAATGTCTGAGCCCTGCCTCCTCAGGTGCCCCAGACAGCCCTGGGGGACGCAGGGGAGCATGGGAGAGCAGGGGAGCATGGGAGAGTGTGGACGCATGAGACTAGACTGTTCCTAACGCAGTCACTCCACTGCTTTCTGCTAACAGAGGGCACTGTCTAGAGATAGGCAGATAGAGCGGCTCCCTCTATCCGGAGCACTCTGCCAGAGGGCTGGCGTGACAGAGCAGCCCCTTTGTGACACTTCTCAAGGAGCTGTCGATCTCTGCCTCTGTGGGCCAACAGAAAAGCACAGGTTTAACCGTGCAGGGGCACATTGTTTCAGCCTGCCGCTCCAAGCTGTGAAGTGGCCCCCGGAGATCTCTGTGTGATGTCTCCGAGGTGACAACTCGACTTATTGTGAAAACGCGAGATGGAGAAGAGCCCTTTTATAGATCAGTGGAGTAACGTTCCTCCCTTTTCACCTTTCCCCTCAAGAGTATGAGACTGTGAGACTTGCACTTAAAGACGTGCTCGGAGTGTGATTTCACAATCTTAACTACCTCCTCTCTCTTTGTCTGTTTCCATCTACGTTTCCTGTTTCTCCTCTTCCCTTCTGTCACCTCTTCTGTCTATGACTATTCTCTCACTGCTCTCCCCCTCACCTTCTGTACTCTAACCCTCCCTCCAACATCTACCTGCCCCACCTCCTCGCCCCCTCTCCTCCACCCTCTCCCCCCGCTCCTCTCCCTCTCCCCCCTCTCCTCCACCCCTCTCCCCCCTCTCCTCTCCCTCTCCCGTGGTCCTCTTCTCCACCCCTCTCCCCCTCTCCTCTCCTCCACCCCTCTCCCCCCCTCTCCTCTCCCTCTCCCCCGGTCCTCTTCTCCACCCCTCTCCCCCTCTCCTCTCCTCCACCCCTCTCCCCCCCTCTCCTCTCCCTCTCCCCCTCTCCTCCCCTCTCCCCTCTCCTCTCCTCCACCCCCTCTCCCCCCTCTCCTCTCCCTCTCCCCCTCTCCTCTCCTCCACCCCTCTGCAGGCGTTCGCCTGGTGGTCGGACCTGATGGTGGAGCACGCGGAGACCTTTCTGTCCCTGTACGCGGTGGACATGGACGATGCCCTGGAGGTCCAGCCCCCCGACAGCTGGGACAGCTTCCCTCTCTTCCAGCTCATCAACGACTTCATGAGGGTCGACTGTGAGTGGTCGCACACGGACCCCAACACGCAGACATCCAAACGAGGAGCGATTATGAACCGACACGCACACATCCTAGCCCTCCAGATCTATGCAGAACAGCAGCCCACACTTGATATGACTCCAGGGGAGGCTGAGGGCACACACTCCTGGAACGGGCGTCTGGGGCCGGGCTGCGTAGTCGTTGCGAAGCCCCACGGGGAGACGGAAAAAAACGAATCACCCCGTCGGGATCCGAATGAAGTGGAACGTGTCGGTAAACGGCCGGGTAGATGAAAGGTCAGGAAGCGGAGCGCGTTTGACAGGGAGGACAATGAAGACCTCTGAGAGCTCCTGTAGGAGTCTCATCTGGAGCGGTTGCTGTGGGCTCTGTCATCTCCCTAATGACCTGCAGTTGCCTTAGGAGCGCTGTCCAGGGTCCTGAAAGCATGAGAGAGAATAGCAACACTTAAAGCAGCCTTTGTGAACTGAAACTGCCGGGTTATAATTGTCGCTGGAAATAATTTGTATAGCTTGTCAGCCGGGGAGTCTAGCATTATTTGCAGTGTTGGAACCTGCACATGATTGGCTAGATAGCTTTGAAATGAACTGAATATGTGCATTTCGTTGCATTACATGACATTCAAGACAGGTAAATGGTAGATATGATTTTCTTTTTAGACTCCAGTAGTCTTTTTTCAAAAATGGCATTAGATATACTTACACAGTCAATGTGTTACTCACTGTATAAGATGTCTCAAAGGGAAACTGAATGGAGGTGTCCAGTACTGGTAACCACGTCACAACAGACATGATGGTGCTTTACAAATGGAACAAAAACATGACACTTCCCCACACACACACACATCTGTAAACAGTCCATCTCACTGGGGCATTCCTCCACAGAAGGTCATCGGCTGTGTCTCCCTGTAGCTGTTAGCTTATGTGGCAGGAAATAGCCTAAGCACCAGACAGGCGCAAAAGTCAGATGCCATTCAAGCAGTTAATGAGGTCTAAAACAGTGGTGCCTTGGAGTGAGGCGAGGCCCGCGACCACACTCCTGGACTCGCATCCAAGTGTACAGCAGCCGCTCAAGTGGCTAATTGGAGAGCAGCAATCAAGGAAGCAAACAAACATGGCACCTACTGTGTATCAGTGACCTTGACTACCACGCGCACTCGCGCAACACGCAAACACACACAAACACACACCACACACAACACACAAACACACACAACACACAACACTCCTACTCGCACACGCACATGCTCAGAGGGAGGGAGAGAGAAAAGGAGAGAGCGGGAGAAACAGAGAGAATGCTCAAAGGGAGAGCGAAAGACAGACACACGGCGTGGGGCCGGGAGGCATGGCATTAGCACACACTGGCCTCCATTCTATCTCCTGTGGTCTGTGTTAACGTTGCCTTTTTACCAGTTGGAGCCGGTGGAGAGTCAAACAAGAGACGTGTGTGTCCTGTGGCATTTGTTGTGCATGTACAGTACCCTTCTGGATACTGTGCCATCCTGCATCCCAAAAGAAGATTAACTACTAAACTCCCCACAGTTATGAGCTACTGTCTATCATATTCTATTATTAGCTATTAACTATTATCTATTACTTTTTATTAAACTGAATATTAGGACATGCACAGTTTTAGAATAAATCGATATTATATCAATGACACATGATATACAAATTAGGATTCCATTGTTGACCGTGTTAACCAATTCATTGAGGTTTATCTAGGATATGAACAGCCTTGTTGATAAAACAGTTTGCACTCGTCTGTCCTTCTCCTCAGATAACCTGTGTAACGGGAAGTTCCACAAGCACCTGCAGGACCTGTACGCTCCTCTGGTGGTTAGATATGTGGACCTGATGGAGTCGTCCATCGCTCAGTCCATCCACAGGGGCTTCGAGAGGGAGTCATGGGAGCCTGTTAAGTAAGGACATCTTTACTACAGCACACATGAACGTCTCTGTACCATTTGATATTGTGTGTGTTTCTGTTTTCTCTCTCTAAAGGTAACATACTAATCTGTCTGAAAGTCTTTCAGCTTGTTCTGGTCTGTTGTGTTTCCTGTACCCTGAAGAGATCATTCTTTTGTTGTTCATTTTTAAACTGTACATCTGCTGCAACTTAACCACTGTTACCACTCACTGTTTTCTTTAGCAATTATGCCGTGAACCATATGCTCAATTAGTCATCCTGAATCAACACTGTATATTGTGTTTTTCAATCGTATTCCCACCCCTACTGTTACAGTGTTAGGGTCTTCACATTTTAGTCATATTTGATCATTTACTGAACCATTCTCTAAATGTGTGTGAAATCTGTCTTTTGTTTCGTGTGTAGTCATGTGAGCTGATCGGTGACCAGGTTTGCTTGCTTCCCCTCTAGCTTCTTCAGAAAAGCCCTTTTTCTCTCATTTCACATTGCTTCTTCGAACCATCTGCATTCCTTCTGTTACAGCACATTCTTTCTCCTCTCTGCCTGTGTCCTCTCTACAGGAGTATAGCAAGTAATCTGCCCAATGTGAATCTACCAAATGTCAACCTCCAAATGCTCAAAGTACCAAATCTCTCAGTGCCAAGTGTTAACCTTCCACAAATGCCCAGCTTCGCTGCACCCAACTGGATGACAGCTATTTGTGACTCTGAGTGTGTATTAAGTATCATTTGGAGCCTGAAACATGCATGCGTGTCCTTGGCGTGAACATGTCACATATTCCCCCACGATACCAAGACGAGTTGGTATTGAAACTTGTCAGCTGGCCCAGTTCTACTCGCTAACTAAGAGATGAACATGCAGGCTGCTCTTTAGATCACCAATCTGGATGAAAGTGGCTGACAGGAACGTTTTCTCATGGCATACTTTGACACCACGATGCTAAATGTACAGAGAGAACTAATGGGTTCCTGTCTCTCAAGTGGCATCCTATTCCAAAGCAGAACACACACACAAAACGTATCACATTATACTAAACCATAAACCATATGACTGTCTGCGCGAGAGAGAATAGCAGTGGTAGCAATGGAATCGAGAAGCTATGTTTAGACTCTATATTAAAAGCACTCTCTTTCCACACCTTAAGGTACAACGACACATTATCTGTGCCATTCTTAACGAAAGTGAAATACAGCCTACACACCAACCAGGGAAATGGGTGTGAAGAAGAACAAACCGAGCCACACCGAGCACATCCTGTGTGACCCTCACACCACCTTTTAAGATCCATGTTTGTAGGCACTAGACCGCCAATCATACCGACCTCTCCAGGTGTAACTCAACCAGTAAACATGATGAGACGCACGTTTATACAGTCAATCACTGCACACTCAGTGAACATGAGAAGTGAAATACGAGGTGAAGGTTTTTCTCTGCCAAGTCAGAGCAACCGAGTACACGTTGGAAGCGGGCCCGGGCTCAGGTGCTGTGTGTGGCAGCCAGAAGGCGCAGCCAAATGTCCTCTCAACGTTCAAATTCCAAACCGAAAGATTAGCGCCACCTTGAAAACATATATGTGATAACAAGCCTATAGACACGTTTTAGCTACAGGAAGCTGCCTGGATCCCAGACTCTGCTTCCAGAACCTTCCTTCTGTTTCACCTGGAGCCATGTTCATGCCAACTCCACCGCATTGAGTACAAGTTGTGCAAAGAGGGGATTTCAAAATGGAGACCCTACAACAGCTCTTCATTTGCCTCCTGCATGTGTTTGAACCCAAGGACAGAAAGATACAAACACTTTACTTCAAATACATTTACTTACATAAAGAATTGTAATTCGCTTATTGATGGCTTTTAAATTCGAGTATTACCTGATAGTTGTTGATGTGAACTGCAACTTTGTTCAAGTGGCCAAATTACACACATGTATACCTTGTTGGAAACAGCCTTACAACGGCATCCAAGTGATACGTTTGTATCTTTCAGTTGGAACCCTGCGGTCCCCTTTCAGTGTGTCACTGTGGGGTGAATAACAGAGCAGTGTGACACTCTGAGCTGGAGCTCCTTAAACGTTGAGGAGGACCCCATGTCTGAGTCGTCTTCCTGGAGGCGTCTGTCTCACTGTCTGTCTGCAGGACTTCAGTTTGGGTGCTAGAGGGTTTCACAACACAGCATGCAAGAATATAGACACTGTTCGTAACCTCAGCCACCGACCCAGCCCCCCCACCCTCCTCCTCCTCCTCCTCTCTGTTTGCTCATTGATGCTCTGAAGGGACGCCTTCCTCATCTGGGTCCTATATTTTGACCATTTTACGGACAAAAACAGAGACACAGGGCACTGTGCGCTAACCAGAGAAAATCACCGGGCTCCATGTCTCTGGTATCCTTCCTGCTCTGCCTCAGAGAGCTCCTGGAACCCTGCCTGGTGTGTGTTCCTAGTGGTGTGTGTTCCTAGGTGTGTGTTCCTAGTGGTGTGTGTTCCTAGGTGTGTGTTCCTAGGCGTTCACCTGCCTACCTACCTGGAGTGAGCATGGACCCCACTCTTTCCCAAATAACCACTCTGGGGTGTCATAACCAATTCAGGGTGGTTATTGATTTGATCAGTAGTGATGTCTGTTTATTTTTACCTTGGACTGAGCACACACACATTTCAGTGCTTGTATTGCACTAGCTCGACTCCAAACACGATCATCGATCAGTACACGGTAAAAATAAAAAGGCCCATCCAGAGCCATGGATGTATGCGTGGTCCCCTGTTCCCTCGTGTTGTACTCTGTGCCCTAGTTCCCTCTTCTTGGCGTCTGTGCTTTGGGGGTTGACCTCTGACCCCTGACGTCTGGCCCTCCTCAGTAACGGCTCGGGAACATCAGAGGACCTGTTCTGGAAGCTGGACGCCCTGCAGACCTTCATCCGGGACCTCCACTGGCCGGAGGAGGAGTTTGGGAAACACCTGGAGAGCAGGCTGAAGCTGATGTCCAGCGACATGATCGAGTCCTGCATCAAGCGGTGAGCCGCACGCCGGGCGCCATGCGGAGCCACGAGCCTTACGATCCATCACGCCAACGTTTCCTGTGTCTGCTGTGTCTGATGCCCGTCACGGAAACATCCGGACTAGCGCGTGCGATCTCTCTCCGCAGGACGAGGGTGGCCTTCGAGGCAAAGCTGCAGAAGAGCAGCCGGACGACTGACTTCCGCGTGCCTCAGTCCATCTGCACCATGTTCAACGTGATGGTGGACGCCAAGGCCCAGTCTGCCAAACTGTGTGCCATGGAGCTGGGCCAGGAGGTATGGTGTTCCCCTCTTCTGTCTGTCCTCACCAGCCACACGCCACAGGGGCTGAGAGAGGGAGAGAGAGAGGAGAGGGAGAGGAGAGGGGAGGGGGAGGGAGGGGGAGGGGGAGGGGGAGGGGGAGGGGGAGAGGGAGAGGGGAGGGGGAGGGGGAGGGGGAGGGGGAGGGGGAGGGGGAGGGGAGGGGGAGGGAGAGGGAGAGGAGAGGGAGAGGGAGAGGGAGAGGGAGAGGGAGAGGGAGAGGGAGAGGAGAGGGAGAGGGAGAGGGAGAGGAGAGGGAGAGGAGAGGGAGAGGGAGAGGGAGAGGGAGAGGGAGAGGAGAGGGAGAGGGAGAGGGAGAGGGAGAGGGGAGAGGCTGGTGTTCTCCTCTTCTGTCTGTCCTCACCAGCCACTCGCCACAGGTCTGAGGCCCACGCTCAGGCCCACAGTCCACACGCTGCTTCCCTGATGGTCTGCAACCAGATTTCAGGAGGGATATGCAATTGCAATAATATTATCAGTTTGTACAGTATTGTCTCTGAGTGCTCTGAAGGATATTATGAGCCATGGTACCCTGCAGTGGTTTCTCTGGAAAGGGATGTTTTTCTGAGCATGCTGCACTGTGCGTACACATCAATATCCATTCAGAATCACTGCCAGTTCTCTCTGGAAAAAGATTTGTATTTTTGTATTTTTTTGGTGGCATGGATTGAATTCAGCTCACTCGGAATCCACTGTGCTTGACTCCATTCATTGTTGCTGTTGCCGTATCATTATGCAATATCTTTTTGACATGTTATTCCTCGCAGTACATGCACTTACATTTGTTTTACTGCCACCTGCTGCGATTGCCTTGTTTTCTAACTGTGCTTTAAGTTGAGAATGGGCTTGTGACGTGTGTGCTGCGTCGTCTTCACTGTCACCATGGTTCCTCTAGCTTTCTTTTGCTTCTTTTGTCTCTGTCTTGTGAAAGTTTGCTAGAGACTGGGTAAGTGTGGCTAACAATTCAATTGAAATCTCACCCCTGGTTCCCAAATGTATAATTAGCCGTTATTGCAGTTTCATCTTCCAACACTTGAATTGTTTTCATTTCATTAGCATATGTGTAGATGCTACTGAATATACATGGGATTGGATGTGAGAGTTCTCATATTTGCGGAATCTGAAGACTGATTCCAATTACCAGAGCTGAATTAATTATGAGAGGCCCCTTCACTGTACTGCACCGTGCGTGTACACATGCTGGGATAAAGAAATGCATCTCTGAAAAGCCCCCAGTTGAGATTCCTATCGGGGACTAATTATACTTCTTCGTACTATTGCTGAAACCAAAAGTAGTATACCAAAAATGCTGAGATGTTAGCCTACTAACACACTGGCCTCTCGCAAGCCTTCCCCCACCTAACCTTCTCTAGTGTGTGATCATGTTGGGATGCTGGACAGGAGGTCACGTCTGACTTGTTTATCTCCTCACAGAGACAGTATCACTCCCAAATCGACAATCTGATCGAGGAAACAGTCAAGGAGATGACGACGCTGCTGGTAGCAAAGGTACTGCAACGACAACTGACCCGACGCTACTGACTCCCAGTCAGTGCGTCACGGTGAAGCTAAACATACGCCACTGACATTTCTGTATCCACAAGCAGAGGAGAGCAACGACAGACTACATCATTATCAATCATCACGTTGTCTAAGCAGACTATTTATTTGCTTTGTTTGAGTGACAAAGATGTATTTACCTTTTTGAGTCTCACTATAAAAAAATCGACATGACTCACTTGATGTGACGGTAATTATCCATACTGCCTTCTCTCCCTGTCGCTCCTCTCGTTTGTCCTCCTCTCCGTCCTACCCCTTCTCTCCCTGTCGCTCCTCTCGTTTGTCCTCCTCTCCGTCCTCCCCCTTCTCTCCCTGTCGCTCCTCTCGTTTGTCCTCCTCTCCCTCCCCCCCTCTTCTCTCCCTGTCGCTCCTCTCGTTTGTCCTCCTCTCCGTCCTACCCCTTCTCTCCCTGTCGCTCCTCTCGTTTTTCCTCCTCTCCGTCCTCCCCCTTCTCTCCCTGTCGCTCCTCTCGTTTGTCCTCCTCTCCGTCCTACCCCTTGTCTCCCTGTCGCTCCTCTGATTTGTCCTCCTCTCCGTCCTCCCCCTTCTCTCCCTGTCGCTCCTCTCGTTTGTCCTCCTCTCCGTCCTACCCCTTCTCTCCCTGTCGCTCCTCTCGTTTGTCCTCCTCTCCGTCCTCCCCCTTCTCTCCCTGTCGCTCCTCTCGTTTGTCCTCCTCTCCGTCCTACCCCTTCTCTCCCTGTCGCTCCTCTCGTTTGTCCTCCTCTCCGTCCTCCCCCTTCTCTCCCTGTCGCTCCTCTCGTTTGTCCTCCTCTCCGTCCTCCCCCTTCTCTCCCTGTCGCTCCTCTCGTTTGTCCTCCTCTCCGTCCTCCCGTCCTCAGTTTGTGGTCATCCTGGAGAGTGTCCTGGCCAAGCTCTCCAGATACGACGAGGGCACGCTCTTCTCCTCCTTCCTCTCTTTCACAGTAAGACGGCTCGGTTTCTCTCCTACCTGACCTTGAGGTCGCAGCATGCAATCACACATGCCCTGAGTGCTCTTAGTACACTCATCCAGCAGTTACTCACTTGTGTTCTGGATATTGTATGAGAAATCTGATTAGATTCAGAGTGCACTTTTACAGTTTTGTGTCCTGGTGGGACACTTTTACCTCTGCCACCGACTCATTCGTTATTATGCAGCTTTTGTCATGAAAAGTGGACACACAGTCAGACATCTAAGCCTTTCTTTTCCATCTGCTCTCTCTCCCCCCTTTATATCAAGGTGAAAGCTGCCTCAAAATATGTGGACGTACCAGTAAGTGAGAATATAATATTCTATTATCTGCAATACCATGTTTGTGTGTGTGTGTGTGTCTGTGCCCGCGCATACTAGTGTAATGTTGTCCTCCTTCCCAATGTTAAAATACCGTCCTTATTTTGACCAGGACAGCAAACCAACCGAATCGTTAAACACATAAACACACACTCACTCACACTCTCTCACACACACACAGATCTGATTCTTTCTGTGAAAACACACATTTCTCGCCATGATTTTCCTGTCAAAGTCTCACTTCCAGATGGTCGTCATATTTCAGGGGGGGGCATGCTAGCTGAGGGGGGGGGACTAGGGCACGCTAGCTGGGTCTGTTCTAAACACCACTTCTCAGGAGGAGCATTTAACTGCCAACGTGCCACTTTTGAAATGAAGGCCTTGTCAGTGGAATCAATATTTATCAGAGGGTGATTAAAGATTGACATGGCATTGGTGGGCACAATTAGTTTGGAATTGAAAGATGGCAGATAGGACTGGAAAATTTGAGTGGGAGAGTTACAGACAGAAACAACAAGTGAGTTAGAGTTGCTCCTGTAACTGTGTATCGTCTTCTAAATAAATTGCCATTTCTTATTGGCAGGCTTACAAATCTGCTCCTCTGTCGTGTACCTCTGATGCTTCTGTTCCCTTTGCACATGCCCAGACTGGGACATCTAAATCTTAGCCAGCAACTGAGGACTGACAGGAAGTTCCCCGAAAAAGACAGCCAATGAGGACCCTGCTAATGAAACACCTGACATAGAAACCTCTCACTCAGACAGTTTGCTAGCACTTCATTTGAATGTTGGGTCACATGTGTCGCTGCTAGACATGCAATAAAAGCCAGTGACGACCTGCTTCACACGAAGCCTGTGGAACGCATGAAAACCTTCCTGATAGGCTCTTCCCGCAGGTTTCTCCAGTGTCTGTAGACGATATCTCTTTTTGAAACGTTCCTCCCTCCTCACTCTCTCTCTCTCTCTCTGCTTGTCTTTGTGTCGTCTGCTACAGAAGCCAGGGATGGACATTGCAGACGGCTATGTGACGTTCATGCGCCACTCTCAGGACATGCTGCGTGATAAGGTCAATGAGGAGGTGTACATAGAAAGGTTATTTGATGTAAGTACACCAGTGCTTCCCTGACATGTGACCCTGCAGTCGGCCCAGAGGGATAAGTCACATTTTAGAGCCCCTACACTGAAACTCTTCTCGTTTTCTCCTTCTTTCTCTTTCTGTTTCTTTCTGTACCCTCTGTACCCTTTCTGAGCCGTGGCTTTCACAACTCTGCCTCTGCCCCGGCCTTTGCCCCAGCCTCTGCCCTGGCCTCTGCCCCGGCCTCTGCCTTCCCCTATGTTGTTTTCTTTGTTTCTATGTGTTTGTCTGAAACGTAGACAAATCTTGGGGAGGGATTATCTTAAGCAGTGTTCTCTCTTTGAGTCAGCAAACAAGAGTTCATCAATTAAAGGGAGCACAAAAGGTCTCCTGATTCCCTGCAAGGTGGCTTAATTCAATCTTTACTCCACCCCCCCCCCACACACACACCACACACACACACACATACTCACTAAGACTTTTGCTCTGGATGTACACATTGTTGAAAGCCAAAGGAAAGGCCAGAGGTCAACAGAGGAGGGATATGAGGGAGAGCTCAGGGTCGTGGTACATTCAGACTGTCGGCAAGAGACGGATGGGATTTACATGTTTGATACATCTGTTCCCTGTCTAGGCAGAATCCTTTTTTTCTCCTGCACGTTGCTAACCAGATCATCTGGTGTCGCCGCAGTCTTACACAAACACATCATACACACGTATAAAACCGGGACACAGTTAACTGTCCACTCTATGGATTAACTCTGCATCCCAAACCTCACTTTAAACCTTTGTGGAACTGCTCCGGCAAATGAGGGTGTCTTTAGTCAATCTTTCCCTTAAGGAGCCTCTCTGACCTGGGGCTTATTGTTACGAGGGCTTAAGACAGATTGAAAGGAAGAAAGAGACACACAGCGTCACATGTCATGATGTCATGAAGGCGGGAAGGAGTGAGGGTACATGTCGGGGATGAGAAAAGAGAACACTGTCTTAAGGAGGCGCCAGGGACATGATGCAGGTTATATAATCCTTTGTGATGCATGTCAACCAACTGTCAGCTCTGCTTCTTCAGGCAAACACTTCTGATTGCTTGTGCCTGATTAGTTTGTGTGTGTGCGCGTGTTTGTTTCTGTGTGTGTGTGTGTGTGTGTGTGCGTGTGTGTGTGTGTTGGGGGGGGTTCATCTAACTAGTGTGACTCGCCTCCCCTCTTCTCTGACTCGCCTCCCCTCTCCTCTGACTCGTGGAGAAAGTGTCCACTTCTCTCTGTTTGTTTCACTCTGCTGCTTGTTGACCTGCTGTTGTGCCATGTATCCTCTCCCTTGAGAAGAGCGTTTCTGCTCTGATTACCGCAGAGGCCTCTCCTGCTGGACTTGTGTGTCACTCTCAATCTGCTCTCCCTCTGGCCATGCTGCGGCGTATGAAGGTGTCTCGCTACACTCCACAACTCTCCTCTGCTGTGCTTTTCTTGTCAGTCGCTCGGAAGGCGGCGAGGCTTAGCTGCTGTTCCCTCTGCTGCAGCGCTCGCTGATCCAGCACGCGTCTCCGAGCACCTTTGGTTTTCGCATGTGCCAATTGGTTCACTTCTATCTCGTTTTTTCTTCCTCCTCTTTTTCATTGTCGCCACACGATATGGTTTTGAAATGAAACTTATCTCTCATGCCGAATTGTTTTAGCACATGTTCTTGCGCCATGATTCAAATAATCTTCCTGTGTGCATCTACTAGCGTGGCCCATCTCCCTATCACTACTGGTCTCACTACGGTCTCACATGCACTCCCATCTCCCTATCACTACTGGTCTCACTACGGTCTCACATGCACTCCCATCTCCCTATCACTTCTGGTCTCACTACAGTCTCACATGCACTCCCACCCACCTACCTCCTTCTCAATACCCACGCTTACATTTATATTACATTTACACTTACATTGACAAGTACAGGGACCCCGGTAATCGAACCGGCAACCTTCTGATTAATAGCCAGATTCCCTTACCGCTCAGTCATCTGACCCCACCACCTATCCCCTACTCCAGTGGTTCTTAACCCTGTCCTCAGGGAACCCCTGTCACTGCATGTTTTAGATGTTTCCCTGCTCTAACACACCTGATTCAAATAAATGGCTCGTTATCTAGCTCTGTAGAAGCCTGGTAACGAACATGTATTTGAATCAGGTGTGTTGGAGCCAAGTATCATCTAAAACATGCAGTGACAGGGGTTCCCTGAGGACAGGGTTAAGAACCACTGCCCTACTCAATACCCACCTGCCCCAACTCCTACCTCACCTATCCCCTACTCCAGGGATAGGCAATTCTGGTCCTCAGGGGCCACTGTCCTGCATGTTTTAGATGTTTCCCTGCTCCAGCACACCTGATTCAAATGAATGGTTGTTACCCGGCTTCGACAGAGCTTGATAACAACCAATTCATTTGAAACAGGTGTGCTGGAGCACGGAAACATCTCAAATATGCAGGGCAGCGGCCCCTGAGGACCAGGGTTGCCCACCCCTGCCCTACTCAATACCCACCTACCCCTACTCCGACCTCACCTCCCCCCGGCACCCAGCTCTGCCTACCTAACACCTACCAGCACCTGGTTCTGGGTACAGAGGGTTGATTTATTTGGAAACCTCATTTTTAGCCACTCTCACTGCATAATAAGAGAAGCATAAATGTGAGGTCTGGGCTAATTTATTTATTTTTAAATCGATAGCTAAGATTGATTGAAGTGATCAATGAAGTGAACAACTGAGTAAGAGTTAAGAAAGAGAAGGATTTATGTGTGTCAAAATCTTTTTAAATATAAATATAATTATTTTAACTTCTGAATATTATAAACAATAATAATAATAATAAGACTTTATTTATATAGCACATTTCATACAAGAATTGCAGCTCAATGTACTTTACATAAAATCAATAAAAACAGTAAACAATAATAATAATGAAAAACAACAATAATGTAAGTAAAAAACAATAATGTAAGTAATGTAAAGCAATATTCTACCTTTCTAAACACATCTGAAGGCACTCAGACATGATTGGTATTTTCTGTCATATAAATATATCACATATACAGTAAATATAGTACAATCATATTTGACCCAGATCTGACCGATGCCATAAAAACAGCATAAACAGCTAGTCACCAAAACTTAAACCGATCAATGAAGGTGGATTAAACACAAAAACACTATAATCACCGTCATCCCACCCATCCATACACCCAGATTCTGAGGATGTGTAGGTGATGAGATTTTAATCTTTTTTTCATCTTGATAAAAAAACAAAAAAAAGTTTCAACACCAGTGATTTGTGAATATGACTAAATAGCATTACTGACGATTGAAACAAGAATCCCTCTACAAACCACTCAAAGCATATTCTAATGACAAATGAAGTCTTTTGTTACAGCCTACATGAACCCAATGGTCGTCTAGACAAAAAAAATAGGTCTAAAAGAACTCTCTATGACCAGAGTTCATCGATAGGAAGACTAGCATGCCAGCCAGCGGACACGTGTGGTGTTGTCTCACAGAGATCAAGGTCAGAGGTCAGAATCCTCAAAGTCCTGTTCCAAATCTGCAGGCTTATGGGACAATTGTTCCTCATGATGTCCTGTGTAAAGTGCAGGGTTTGATCATAAAAAGCGTGTGCTAGAAAGTAAGTTCATCACCAGTAGTCCATGGGCTACCCAGTAGTTAATTATGGTCAAAGTCAGTGTCATAAGCAGATTACCATGACATGTCCCAGTAATTTGAATATGCATCAGTAGGCCAGCGTTTGGCCTTGCCTGCTCTGTGACATGAGACTGACCATATGGCCCAATGTTAATATTCTAAGAAAACAACACAGCCCCATTGAATGAATTATGATTGGAGACATATTAGACATGTGTCTAATACTCATGCTAAGACAAAGATTTGAGGGCAGGGGGTCTTGTTAAAACATGTCTCAGTTTGACCCCTTACAGGCCCCATTTCCAGGAATAGCTGATCTTGTTTCATGCACAAGGATGGGTGTATATATTATTCTAAATTCATGTGAAGGAGTATTATTTGTATAAGTTATGATTATTTTGATTGTTAATTAATGACTGAGAGAAGAGATGTCAATAATAGGGGGGTTTTACTTCAGGTTTTTTGTAATGGCATGTTGTTGTTTTTTACAAAGCACCAATTTCCCTCTCAAAGCACAGCCACCTAAGGAATGAATCTCAGAGTGAGACCGCTAGTTTGTTACACTCTGGCGTGGCCAACAGAAAGACAAGGATACGGTCAGGCCAGGAACAGAGTTGGGGTGTGGAGGAGGAAAAATTAATTTGTTTTGCTCCCCCCCCCCTCCTTCTGTGGTGGTTCTTGAAAGAACAGCTGAAGAGATGAGGATTAAAACAGCTGTGCTTAACGTGGAAGGGGCTCATCGACTTAATGCGGGTGGCCCAGAGATCATTGATTAAAAAAGCCATCTCTTCAGCCATGGCCAAATCCAGCGCTGCACTGATACTCTGTGGCCTCGTCCTGCTCTGCCTCCTCCTCTCACACCAACAGCCAGAAAAGAGGAGCTGTCAGCAGGGGGCATGATGCCAGGCGCTGGGCGAGGCTAGGCTCCCCAGGGCTGGGCTACAGATAGAGGGATTACACTAGTCAATTATACACTTAATCTGCCCTGCCTCGGGTGGATTAGGAGCCCGGCTCATTGATTGATTTGAAGTATTTCCGTTGACCTTGGGTAGTTATCAGATTCACAGCGAGATTGCACTTTGTGACGAAAGTTAAGGCGCTTTTAATCGCTGCTTCTCTCGCTGTCACTGCAGCGGCGCAGCAAACTGGTTCACCACTGGCCGGAGCAGGGAGGGGGGCGAGGGTTGGGGAGGGGCTAGGGGCTAGAGGTACAAGAGGTTAGGCAAGATTTAGATTGGGATTGTGCACTACTGTTGCTGCTGGCGTGTGCTGGTGGCAGGGGCGGAGGTGATGATGAGAATAAGACAGAGTGTGTCACAGACCTGCTGTCATACCACTTCACTGTCCGGGACACTCAACCACTTTGCAGGCCTCGGTCACCAACTGCCACGCCAAGTGAACAGTTTAATCAACTTGAGCTTGTGTGGCACGTAAGGTTAACCGTGGCGGGCTGAGGCAAGCGGTGGCCAGGCCACCGACACCAGCATCCAGGAAGGAGAGTGAACCAGGAGGAGATCTGGGGGAAGAACTCTGCAGCTAGCTGTGTTCGTCTGACGCTCACTCTCTCTAGCTGGAGCTGTTTGCTGCTCTGTGGCAGATTGATAGAATACTCACATATTTCCTTAGATGTGACATGATGTAACAGATGTAACAGAGTTGGGGTCTGTTAAATAAGATAGGGTCAAACTTTTTTTTTCCCCCAGTTAAAAGCAATCATACAGGATGAAATAACTCATTGGAATGTGTCCTATAGCTTATGTTGCTATTTTTTATTATACACCATTCCCTTTGATGGCTTTGAAGACATTTTTTAAACTTTGGCCTTTAAAAGAGTCTCGGTCAATTGGATTTGTTGAAATGATCAACAAAAAGGGAATCAAACATGTTTACAGAATTCTGCCAGTGGAGTCCATCCCAAAATTATACATCAACAAAAATATGGTTGGTCAAAGATGACTTTTGCTGTTATTGTATAAACTATAATACAGAGTCATAAGAAAGACAAAGATATTTGTGTCCCATGAAAAGCCACGGCGCATCGATATGAGCACAACACTGCTTCGATGTCCTCTTATTGTTTTTCATACCAGTTATTAATCTCTTTAAGTTGAAATAAACCAATTGTAGAAAGAGGCTTTAGACGGCCACGCGGGACGTGGAGAGTAGGTCACCGGAGAGAACGAGCAGGTAGAGGGTTCTCTGGATGTTGACTCGCGACGACTTGTTCAAAACAAGTTAAAAAGGTTTCGCTTCCTTTTAATGAAGTCTGTAAGCAGCTTAGAGTCTTTATAATTACTGAGAGATCACTTTGTTTTCCCTCTGTCCAGCGTCACTGGGAGGTTCCACAGTGAAGCAAATCCCCCGTAGCAGAGCGCTCCAGGGCAGGGCTAGGAAAACATCTTGAGGAGCGTCAGAAACAGACCAGGAACAACAAGACCAGGAAAAATGGGAGTTAGAACGGGATGTTTTTCTTGTTTGTTGCTTAGGTTAGTGAGAGATTTTCAGGGGTTATAGTGATTAGTCAACACACACGTACGTGCGCACAAAAGCACTTTCACAAACACTGTCTGTCTCTTTCTCACACGCATACACACGGCCTCCTCTCACACCTCATGAATGCGTGGAAACACACTAATAAACCCCTCTGTCATCTGCTCCTTCATCTCTGGCTCCCTCTCTGTGTAAAGGGAGGTATGGTGGCATTTGTTTGATTAACTTGCCCCACAAAAGTGACAGCTGCTCGCTGGTGCATGTGGATGAGTGGCCCAGCGCGGGGCCCTCTTTGTACATCTGTCAGCGCGGAGGCAGGGGGGAGCGGGGTGAAAAGAGACAAATTGGTCCCAAAAGGCAGGCCATTCACCTTCCGTGGCCCCCCCCCCGGGCCCCCCCCCGCCCCTCCTTCCCATTCAGGTGCTCGGCGGGACCCTCAAGTGCTTGCTGGCTTATTCCATTTTCGCTCCCCCTATAGAGGCCGAAGCCCACAAGTGTTTTACCCTTCTTTCTGCCTCCCTCAATCTGCTTCTAAGCGGCCCTTTGTGAGGAGAATGGCTCACTTTGCTCAGGCCCTGAGCCGGAGCTTTTTCCACCACTGAGCTTTTTTGTCCCTTATTGTGTGTTTACTCAATGACGCAACGCAGACTATAATTCCAGCCGTTTAGTTCCTCACAACACGCTCTTTCCCTCCTTGGTTTCTTTCCCCTCCTCACCCTGTGTTTTGGTAATGTAGTCCCTTATTTGGACACTGTTATCAGTTAGCTGACACTCATGAGTGGAATGAGACTGGCGTTTTGTGACCGACTCAGACTGCCACTGAATATAGCTTGGATACGACTAAATGTGTTCCCTCTCGTTTCTATGATGTACATTTGCATGGGGCCTGTGTATGGGTGTATATGTGCACAGGGCCTGTGTATGGGTGTATAAGTGCACGGGGCCTGTGTATGGGTGTATATGTGCACAGGGCCTGTGTATGGGTGTATAAGTGCACGGGGCCTGTGTATGGGTGTATATGTGCACAGGGCCTGTGTATGGGTGTATAAGTGCACGGGGCCTGTGTATGGGTGTATATGTGCACAGGGCCTGTGTATGGGTGTATATGTGCACGGGGCCTGTGTATGGGTGTATATGTGCACGGGGCCTGTGTATGGGTGTATATGTGCACAGGGCCTGTGTATGGGTGTATATGTGCACAGGGCCTGTGTATGGGTGTATATGTGCACGGGGCCTGTGTATGGGTGTATATGTGCACAGGGCCTGTGTATGGGTGTATATGTGCACAGGGCCTGTGTATGGGTGCATATGTGCACAGGGCCTGTGTATGGGTGTATATGTGCACAGGGCCTGTGTATGGGTGTATATGTGCACAGGGCCTGTGTATGGGTGCATATGTGCACAGGGCCTGTGTATGGGTGTATATGTGCACAGGGCCTGTGTATGGGTGTATATGTGCACAGGGCCTGTGTATGGGTGCATATGTGCACAGGGCCTGTGTATGGGTGTGCACAGGGCCTGTGTATGGGTGTATATGTGCACAGGGCCTGTGTATGGGTGTATATGTGCACGGGGCCTGTGTACGGGTGTATATGTGCACAGGGCCTGTGTATGGGTGTATATGTGCACAGGGCCTGTGTATGGGTGTATATGTGCACAGGGCCTGTGTACGGGTGTATATGTGCACGGGGCCTGTGTACGGGTGTATATGTGCACAGGGCCTGTGTATGGGTGTATATGTGCACAGGGCCTGTGTATGGGTGTATATGTGCACAGGGCCTGTGTATGGGTGTATATGTGCACAGGGCCTGTGTATGGGTGTACATCCACACGGTGCATTGTTGGCCTGGAGCTCAATCCCACCTCTTAAGAGGACTTAAGCAGGCATCTTGGAGATGTAGTGCTAGCTGGACACACACAGGGAGAGTTTTGTTCCTCTCCTGGCTGCGCTGAGGCGTGTGAATCGTCATCCGGGGCTCCTCTTTGTACCAGTGACACAATCAAAACAGTTTGAAGTCCATAAGCTTGCTGAGACCGAAACTTTATTTCAATTCCGCTATTCACAACTCCCCACCCCCCAACACCCTACACATGTTTTTTCAAAGAGTAGAAAAGCTTGTTGACAGAAAGAGAGAGTGCTGGACAGAGAGTTGGCTGGATGGAAGGCTCCGCGGTGGTGTTGGTGTTAAAGAGCCTGGCACAGCGTGGCAGGGCCGCGGTTCTGCCCATCAGTTTCCTGTCAAAGGAACTGCCTCTGGGGGTCAGCACAGCAGCTCTCAGCCCAGGCCTCCTTTTTGGGGTTGGGAGAGGTGCATAGCTGAGGGGGGGTGGGGGGAGGTGGGGGGGGCCCGAGGGTCACCGGTGTGAGTTACTATGGTAATTGAGTTCCGTCATCAATGGGCCTCCTCTCATGAGCTATAAAGCACACAATAATAGGCCAGCGGTAGCGGTGAAAAGCAAGCAGGTAGGATTAGCCGGCCCCTTTGTCGTAAGTGCATAATGTCTTGTAGTCAGATTTAAAGACTTCTCAACCCTCGGGTCCTCTCCTCAGCCGCCCGCTGGGGGGCCTAATTTAGCTGCCCTGGCTGCCAGAGTGAGGCCTGCCCTCTCTGGGGCAGGAGAGCAGTGCGGACAGCTCTTTTTAAAGCACCAACAAAGCCGTGCAGACACCCTGGCTGGGGGTGCAGGAGAAAGGTTGAGGCTTCGATCGGCCTACCAGTCCTTAATGGATTTTTGAGGATTGTTTTGTTTTTCATTTTGCCTGGGGGCTTCAATGGCAACATGTTTTTTTTTGTGTGTGTGTTGGGTGTGGGGTGTGTGTGGGGTGTGTGTTGGGTGTGGGGTGTGTGTTGGGTGTGGGGTGTGTGTAGGGGGGGATGTGTGCAGTGTGTAACAGTCATGTTTTATTTTGTGGTGTGTGCGCCTGTGCGCAGGCATGTGTGTGAGTGAGTGAAAGAGAGAGAGAGAGTATTAAAAAGGAAAAGTGGTGCATTATGGCTCTGTGAAACACAGCGGCCTTCTCTATCCTTTGGAAGTAAGCCTGTCACTTTGCATTAGCATCGCCGCAGCAACAATCATCATTCCATGCCTCCCGCTAATTGCAGACACAGCTGGGTCCCAGCATGACATCTACGACACACTCGGCACCCTGCAACAAGCAGACCCAGTCTGTGGAGAGCTCTCACACACGCCTGCTACACGGCACTAACACAGCAATGAAATGAACACGCATTCAGTCACCGGCAAAGACACACTTTGGAGAGACACAGAAACAAAACCAGAGAAAACCGTGCAAGTGACCAGACTTTGAAAAAGATGAACACACTCTGGGATATTTTAGTTTTTTTAACTCACATAAATACACACAAACAAAAGCTTGCATTGGAACACATAAGTTGTCAGTCTGTCACAAACACACACACACACACACATAGACATTAGCAGCAGCAAAGGCAGAAAGAGGCAGAGTCACAGGTTGCTTGTAATCCCCCTGTACCCCCCGTGGAGGGGCCCGCCTCTCCTCCAGCATTCCTGCTTCTCCATGCTTTTTAGAGACAACACAAAGGCCCTAAGCCGACCCCTTACCAGCCCTCTGGCCCCCGTCTTGCAGAAGAGGGGCACACACACACGTCAGGTGTGTGGACCCAAAGAGGAAACATGGTTTAGAGTGCGTAAGTGTGTACGTGTAGATGTGTGTGTGTGTTTCCCCGTTGTGTCATTTTCAATCAGTGCGTGTGTTCGTGCGTGCCTTTGTCATCGCGTCTGCTTGTGGGGTACGTCTGGTGCTAGTGTGTGTTTTTTTGTCTTATTAAGCCATGCCATTGTGCATAGAGTATAGTATACATGTTGTATAGGGAACAGGGGGCTGTGTATATGTGCTGGTGTCAGGATGGGAAGGGTATGCAGATTTTGCACTGAATTCTGTTGGTTGCCCCCCTGCCAGGCGTTATGGCTTCCTGTAACATGTCAGATATGGGTGTGAACACAGGGTTCAAGGAGGGGTGTTGTGTGTGGCAGTGGGGGGAGGTGGGGGGAGGTGGGGGTGTAGGGGGGGATGGTGTTGGGAGGGCAGGAGGTCGTTCTGCCTCCCAGCTCTCACTCCAAGGGGGATGGGACCTGCAGATGTTCATGTATGCGTGCCGGTTGGTGTCTCTGCGTGTCGGTGCCTCTCGGTGTGTGTTTCTGTGGAGGTTGGAGGAGGGATGTGGGTGGGTGTGTTAAAATCATACATATATTTACAGTCCCTACCTACACACTTGCTTACAAGCATTGGATGTACACCCCCCCTCCGCTCCATCCACCCCTCCAACCCCCCCAAATCCTCCTGAACCATCCGGACCCTTATCAGATGGAACTCGTTAGAATGTCACAGATTTGATCCCTGTCGGGTTATGGCATTATGTATTCAGAGCCATATTACGCTTGTTTTGGCTGTCAGCAAGCGCTAGTCCCCTGCTGATCCCGATCTAGCCTAAAAAGGAGAGCTGGGGTGTGTTCGTCTGTTCGGAGAGAGGCTTTAAGTCTTCCTAGAGAGGAACAAAGCGAGAGTGCCATCACTGTTCATTTGACAAGCCTGGCATCCGAGTCAGCCTCCAAGTTCCCCGCAGATAGACACAAGCGTTTCACGACGCTTCACTTCTCGTCTGAACGAAACGTCGTGAGCATATCACGCTCTTTAGCCAGAGAGTTGGCTTTTAGGGGGTCGGAGGGGAATCGAGCAGTGAAGGAGAGAGGCTGGATGATGCCCGTGTGGCCGTGTGGGTCGGCAGATGAAGGTAGGTAGGTCAAGCTTGATGCTAGGGTCGTTGTGTGAAGGGAGGGGTCAGAGGTTGTGTCGTCAGCGTGAGAGGATAACGAGCGGAGAGGCACAGAAAGGAGACCGTTTGGAGGGAAAGGTTCAGATAGAGAGAGAGGGAAAAGCGGGGAGAGAGAGAGCAGCTAGTCACTCCAGGCCTGGCCTCCCGGTGGGGGGTCGCGCTCGGGGCGAGATCACATCCCTGCTGCCGTGGCGTTGCCGTGGCGTTGCCTTCACAGGCACAGAGCAGCAGAGACGGAGCTACTCACACCAGGTCACCACGGTGATTCACCCCGGAGAGCTTAGCGTGGTACTCTTACCCTGCTAAAACACTGTAGGGTGAGTAACTAGGTCCTGTCCACCGTGGAAGTTCTGACCGGGAAGGACCCCATTAGATGATGTCCATTCGATTCTACTTGAACTGCTGGAGTCATTGTCTCTGAGTGAAACTGAGATAAAACAGAGATATTGCGCTCTAGAATTAGTAAATGAGTCAATCCAGCCTGGTTGTTCCAGTCTTCCCCCCCATTTGACATTTCTAATGTTTATAAAAATATACTTATGCCAACAAGGCTCGTAGCACAGCCAAAATGCCCAACATGTGATGCAAGTTCAATCTAATTTAATCAAACAAACTCAGGGGTCACCCCCAGATAGTCTCTCTCCCTCTTCTCCCCTATCTCTCCTCTTTCCCCTGCTCTGACCGTAGAGTGGCAGTCTCATCTGATTAGTATCACCCTGCACTGATCATTACCAATCAATTAGACTGGAAATCCGACCGGCCTCACAGACAAACATCTCAAGCCTTGTGGCTAACTGCTGTAACTGTAGCTAGCGATGAAGGACTCCAGTTCCCTGCCCTCAGAGAAAGACAGAGACAGAGAGAGAGAGAGAGGAGAGAGAGAGAGAGAGAGAGAGAGAGAGAGAGAGAGAGAGAGAGAGAGAGAGAGAGAGAGAGAGAGAGATAGAGAGAGAGAGAGAGCGAGAGAGAGAGAGAGAGAGATGAGAGAGAGAGAGAGAAACCGGGGGACATTTTGAAAGAGAGGGGGAATGCTGGAGTTGTATGAAGACAGACAAGGAGAGAGCTATAGAGATGAAGACTGAAAGGAAGAGAATGTTATTATTAGGTCTGACTGGGGTTCAGGATGCCAACAACATGTTCCTTGGCAGAACACAAAATGATTAACTGATGCTTTCACACACATTTTCGAAGAAGTCTCAAATTTTCTCATGTCATTTAATCACCAGAATCAAGCTACGAAATGTAGGGTATGACTGATTCTCTTATTTTTCTGAATGGCTTTGTCAGTGGGACTGGTGTTGACGTGTGTGTGTGTAGGTGTGTATTGTGTGTGTCTGTCCTGTGACTGTGTGCCTAGCTGGAGAGCACTGTGTTTGTGTGTGTTCCAGCAATGGTACACCAGCACCATGAACCTGCTGGGGACCTGGCTCACTGACCGCATGGACCTTCAGCTCCACGTCTACCAGCTCAAGATCCTCATCAGAGTGGTCAAGGTGAGAAGTGCCCTGAACACATGCCCCAGCACCACAACACACAGTCTCAAAGGCCAGGACCTTCACGTGTACCTGCAAGCCACACCCTAAACCCACCCAACATCCGCTTGGCGGTTTATCAGTGGGTATAATACAGACAAGCTCAAACTCGACAACCAAGCTGCTCTCTAAAAACAATCTACATTGGAATCATTTCTCCCTGACTGTGAGCCATGACCTAAAAGCAAGGCAGCCGTGACCCGCTTTGTGTTGGCGTGCTGTGGAGCACAGCCCTGCCAGACAGACACAGAGCCAGTGTTAATATTGCAGTGTTAGTTTGGTAGTGTGAGTGGTACCGGGTCCTGTCAGGGTGCGTCTCATCTTCCTGCTCATCAGAAGGACGAGAGGACACCAGAGGAGCTGGAGACATCGTCCCACCTTCAGCTGCTACGAGAGGGACACTTACTGTACCAAGAGATCAGGCCTAACACGTCCCGTCGTGGGTTTATATTAGCCTGCATGACCAACACAGCACGTCTCGAGCTACACTGTCACACTGTAGATTCACATGCAGAGCGGGAGATTCTTCCTGCGTCGATTAAGGGGTTTATTTCTTGATGAAATACAAGTTGAAAGACGAGTTCAATCACCAGTTTGGAAGCAGTCCTAACCCTTACACCTGCTTTCTGGCCGTTGTAGAAAAAGTACCGTGACTTCCGGCTACAGGGGGTGCCAGACTCCACCCTGAACAGCAAGATGTACGACACGGTGAGGAGCCGGCTCACGCTGGAGGAGGCCACTGCGTCCGTGAGGGAGGGAGGCATGCAGGGCATCTCCATGAAGGACAGCGACGAGGAGGACGACAACCACTAGACCAACATCAAGGGAGTGGGGATTCTCACGTCAGACACTGGGGGTCTGTGAGAGCCTGAGAAACGATGCATGTCCCAACTGTCCTCGCCATGACATCACCCTAGGTCCGTCATCTGTCTCGGTCAGAGCTAAAACACCAGTACAGGAGGAAATGGTTAAAAGAACTAAAAAATTTAAAAAAAGATTCTCCATGCTGTTAGTCTTAAAATTGTGGGAAAAATATCTTTAGAATTAAGCGATATAAATTGTAGGTATTTATAACTTCGATATTTCTGAATGTTCTTAAGCAATATGGAGAACAGTTTTGTTTGCATTGTCAATGACCATGATTAGGAGTAATGTTCGCTGTGCCCTGTGTGACGCTAACCTTTCTAGGTGCTTCTTTTAATGTTTACTGTACAGTAAGAGAACATCATTGTGAGGAGAAGAGAATTACCGTCTATCCGTCAAAAGGTGAATGTCTATTGCCTAATGGGAACAAACCACTGACAACATAATTGTATCTATGTTGAAATACTGCCTAATGTCCCTCTTCACTAGAATAATCATGGTAGACACTTTTTTATTTTATTTTATTCAATACTCCTATTACATTTTCCCTCACTGGCCAAAACATTTGACCATATTTTTTTATGAGTTGTTATTTGAGATGCAATATATTCCAGTAGATTAATTGTTATACTTTATCTTGTATTTTAGTCCTTTTCTCTTTTCTTCGTTTATTTTTTATTTTTTACATCAAATGTTAAAAATGATGTTCTTTTTTTGTTATGTAGCACTTACAGCACAATGTATTCCAACCACACAAAAAGTGAAAGACACTTCTGTATGTAACCTATAGTTTGACTCATATCTAATATGTTTCCACCTTTTTGTAATGGATTGTGGAAAACTGCTATGTCGCTGTTGTTTGTACATACTAAAGCTGTATATTGCCCTGTGTGCAATGACTGCATGTCCCAGGTACACACTGACTTCCTCTCACGAATGTTCTTCTCAGAATTGTTGTTCTGTGTGTAGAGTTACCGGTGGACTCATGTTGCTTCTGCCTTACAAGTCCCCTCAGTTGAAAAGGATGAGCTGTGCCCAATAGAATCAAAATAAAATATGACTGTATACACATGCAAAAACAAATGTTGTTTTTGTTATCGTCTGTAAATTACAAATATGTCAATATTGTATTATGTAAAAACATAACAGGTCTAAATGGATCTTGAACAAACATCGTCCGTCACGTGAGTCAATAACAAGAGTCGGGGGTGTCCTCTGTCTGCAGTGTTGTAAGATGTCAATATCCCGTACGGATGGAAAACTACATATTTATGTGCATGCTCCTTTTAACTTTTCCACCCCTCTAACCAGAGCAGTTTCTTAAGAAAGCGAGTCAGAGATTAGTGTCCTGGATTAAGCCATTTCTCATCTTTAGAGTTTATATTACAGCCCAGAAGGAGATTTGAAGAATTGCCCAAGATGCTATGCAGAGCATCCCTCAACCAGATCTCCTCAACATGATTAGAATTATTCTCAAAAGATTTCAAAAAAACAAATCAGACTCAAGATGACAGATATAAACTGAGTCAGGGGGATTAAATATAATAAAGTCACAAATTAAAAGATGATGCGATAGTTTAATTATTTCATAGAAGTCAGAAAAACTAATCCTTCTTAGGAGAAAAACAAGATTTAGGGCCTTCTTGGAGGGATTGAGGTGACTCAAAACAAATACAAAACAATTCAACTGTGTCTCAATGACAGGCATTCCTCAGTGCTATGTAGGGTGACTCAGTATCCCAGGGGATGGCATTTCATTTGCATACTGTTAGTTTAAGTGCAAATTGATGTAACAAGTTTTTCTGCGCAATATTTAGTCTAATTCACTTGAGTACAGGACTAAGAAGAAACAAGGTCCTTCCTCCACTAATGTGACAGTTCCTACGCCTTCTCCAAAAGACATAAATTGGTCTCACATATGTATCTATGTTTGCTTGCTCTAAATGATATATACCAGCATTTACGATAAGTATGATTAATGCTCTGCATTGCGACAACGACCGCATTCCAGTGAAGAATAGGGAATTGTGCCATGGAGGAGAATGTGCCATGGAGGGGAATGTGCCATGGAGGAGAATGTGCCATGGAGGATGTGCCATGGAGGAGGATGTGCCATGGAGGAGGATGTGCCATGGAGGAGAATGTGCCATGGAGGATGTGCCATGGAGGATGTGCCATGGAGGAGAATGTGCCATGGAGGAGGATGTGCCATGGAGGAGAATGTGCCATGGAGGATGTGCCATGGAGGATGTGCCATGGAGGAGAATGTACCATGGAGGATGTGCCATGGAGGAGATGTGCCATGGAGGATGTACCATGGAGGATGTGCCATGGAGGAGATGTGCCATGGAGGGGAATGTGCCATGGAGGAGATGTCCATGGAGGATGTGCCATGGAGGAGAATGTGCCATGGAGGATGTGCCATGGAGGAGATGTGCCATGGAGGATGTGCCATGGAGGATGTGCCATGGAGGATGTGCCATGGAGGATGTGCCATGGAGGAGAATGTGCCATGGAGGAGGATGTGCCATGGAGGAGAATGTGCCATGGAGAATGTACCATGGAGGATGTGCCATGGAGGAGAATGTGCCATGGAGGATGTGCCATGGAGAATGTGCCATGGAGGAGAATGTACCATGGAGGAGCTATCTGAAAGCTGAGTCGATCCACTGACATGTTCTTCTTAGCTACTTGGGCAGAATTTGAGAAATGAAAGACAAGAGGTCTTCAGTAATGAAAGACTTCTCATCCCTGCAGTCGTTCTAGTTAAACTCACCACCCTATTTCCTTTCCCTCCTTAGGGGGCACGGGGCAGAGACAGACAAACGAGAGAGGCCCTTCGTTGTAAAGCACGGCTCTGCGAGAGACTGCGTCACTGACCTAATTGTGCGTTTCTACAGCAGGCTGCTGCGCTCACCCTGATATAGCAATAATCAACAGCAATGACAAAAACGCTGTATTTCCACATCCAATCTACCATGTGAGCGGCCTCGGGATATCATACATTTAATTTCCTCATAAATCCAGTCACAATGCAACAATTTTGTGCGAGAGAGGACACCGAGACGGATTAATGGGCCTGGAGATTTACGCAGGCACGATCTGAGCTGCTTTGGTTTTTAAGCCTCAATCAGGTTGCGAAGTGGGAATGATATTGGTATCCAAATATAAGATTCTCCAATTGACCATCACAGCAAGAACTGGCCCAAGTCTCAACATTGGTGGAGACTAGAAGTGCAGTGGGGAATCTGGTAATAAAAGGAGTGTGTAGAGCAAGTTGTTCTCCCATATCGAACTCAGCATGCCTCGTCTGCCAGGACATGTGAAGATGATGACAACAGGAAAATGGAATGATGAGAAAAATAACAACTGTTATATAAACATTTGGTTTACCCCTTTATTTAAAGAAATGTCATGATATGTATTCATGAGACCATATATTACCAAATGTGGCAGGGGGTGCTAGCGGCCGGCTTGTGTTTCGGTGGGTGAAATGGCTATTTTTCTTTGTTGCTTTGCGTGTCTGAAGTGTTGGGATTGCCAGTCATTTGTGAGAGCAGGTAAATGTCATATCCGTTTAATAATAGCCGTCTCAAAGCCTCTTATGTTTTTGTGCCCCACCACAACCTTCTTATCTGAGCCTTAAGAAGGGACAACAAGCCCACTGATTAATTTTAGATCTTTTCCATGAAAAGAGTAGCTTACAGTTTAAAGCAATCTCACACAATGTTCAGTCAAGACATTAGGACGTTGCATTCACAGATGAAAATAACAGTTTGTCCTGTCTGATTTTCATACAGTAAATCCCATATGGGGATCAACAGTATCACAGTCAGAAACTAGGAATCAAGATCCCGCTATTCTTATGATGTCAATGTCAGGACTTAATCTCTCATAGACCGCAAATTCTATTTAGCATAGCTCTTTTCAGCAAATATGATGCGCATCACAGAATGCACATAATATAAACAATTGTGTTCAAGTCATAAGAAATTATTACCAAACTAAAACGACATAAATGCAATGTTAACGCTTTTTAACTGGAAGTGAATCTAGAAGGCACTTCCCTCCAGACCAGACAATCAAGCATAACCGCACACAACACATCAACATGCACACGCGTAAATGCCCTGAACCTGAATTTCTTTGTCGCTAAACACAACTGATTTACATTTATCTTTGACTCATTTCAAAACACCTGTCCATTAGTCTAGCCTCCAGTGCTAAATGCTCATGCGTAATAAAGCAAACAGGCACCAGACCTGTCCCCTGTGCTGGGGTCTGTCCCTGGCAGCACCAGACCTGTCCTCTGTGGTGGGGACTGTCCCTGGCAGCCTCAGGCCGGGCCTAACCTGCTCCTCTGTGACTCACAGCGGGACCAAAAGGGACGTACACTTCAACCTGCTCATTCTTAATATTAACCGACACGTGTTCTGGTCCTGGTCTGCATCTCTAACTCTTCAAGTCGATCCTGTTGACTTGTCATGTTTAGGATGTGGCCGTGAAGACCTTAGTCTTAGTCTCGGATCAGACTGGGTCTGTGCAGAGTGCCTGGTAGCTATTAGCAGCCCCACAGCCTCCCAGGTGGCCTGTATGTTCAGTTCTCTCTCAGACCTCCTCACTATTGTCCTGTGCTGCCATTCACCGGCTCTGCTCTGAGAGCATCAAAGGCTTCACACTTTCTATACACATGGCCTGTTCAGAAGCAACTGTATGAAGAACCTCGGCACTTGGGTAAGGGGTCAGAAAAATACATGGAGGGAAATAGTTGGGGGGACTTAAAAAGGCCCAGAGTAAAGTGCCCCAGTTGATGCTTCAAAGAGAGTGTGAGGTGAGAAAGGTGGGGGCAGATAAATGTGTGCTAAAAGGCTGCCAATGAAATTGTGGATTGAGTTGTGAGCAAGCTGTGCACGCTTTTTCTGAACAGAACCTCCTTGTGACCTACAGACAGTGACACAGGTGTTTGTATGTACTGACCTCGCCTGCCTCTGTGCATGCGAGTGTGCACGTGTGCATGTGCCTGAGTGTTCTGTAGGTGAAGAGAGGCAAACAGACAGGCCACATGGCAGAGTGGGCTGTACTGAGGGGCAGGTGAGGGCCAGGAGATCTGACAGACTGAGAAAACTCAGGAGGGCTTCAGGACACAAACACTGGCTGACAAAAGGACTCACTCAGGAATACATTAAAATGCCAATGCTGCAGTCCATGGCAGTGGAATGCCACATTGCTTTGACAGACCATGTTTTCCTCTTTGTTGGCATTTCTTTAGCAAAGTTTTCCACTCTTTGTTTTTTAGCAGGTTTTTCCCACAATCTTTGTTTTTTAGGGTCAGAGATGGCAAAAGGTGCACACATCCTTCACTCAAGTAGAAGAACAAATTCTCATGTTTAAAAAAAACTCTGGTACAAAATTGTACTGTAAAAGTACTGACTACACTTTTTCACTCAAGTTAAAGTAAAGACGTATGGGCTCTAACACGATGACAGATATAGGAGTTGTCAATGTAGACTTGTCACTATAGGTATAGTCAGAACATATGCATGGACATATTTGACCAAATTTTTCTTACTAACACATTAAAACATTAAAGAGGGAGGGTGATGCAGAGGATGAGTGTAGAGTCTAGCTTGGCATGTTGCAAGACATACGTGTCATAGTAAGGTGTGTGCAACACATGGAGTGGAGGTGTGTGGAGGTTCATCATGATGCCATAATTAGAGTGTTTACACCCTGAACCTCCGAGTTCATGTTCACAAATAGCAACTCAGCACATGCAGAGGCAATGTTGTGTGGTTTGACCTGCAACGAAAATGTGCCTTCTTATAGCAACAGAGGTAGGAGGAAATGCTTGGCAACCATTCATTACAGACCAAGCTTTAAAAAGCCGCACTGATTACTCATCAATTGCACAGCTGCACACAAACAATGTGCAGCTATTGAGCCGAACTGACAAACTCTCTCTACAATCATTTGTGATGTCAGGACCAATTCTGAAAGGCAGGTCAGCCAGCTAGGAAACTCGGACTCCTGTCGAGTCGGCATTACCTGTGAAGCGAAGTTGTGTTTGATTGACCATTAGGCGAAGTTCTTTCAAGTGATAGCTACATTCTGATTTAAAAAATGGTCAAATGTCGAATTTTTCAACTACACTATAATTGTACAAATCAACCAAAATAATCTATGAGAATTCAATGTCTCCTGCTGGCATGCGATCTACATCTAGCAGTATGTGAAAGCTTTGTAAACGAGCTCGAGACAAGAGCAAGACCTTTAAGTCGATGCCCGAGCTAATTGCTGAACGTGTTAGCCGACTTGAAGCCGAGGTCACAGAAATAGGATCAATGTTTATTGTGTGGACGAGCCGGTAATTGTGCTTGAATAAACTCAAATTGTAGTTACATCATTTACATATGAGTGGAATTAGTGGAACTCGTTTAAATCCTTCCGAGCCGAGTTGCAGGTGTAACGGGATTTAAGACAAGTTACACATTAAGGTTTTCTCATGTGAACTTTTTTTTGTTTTTCTTTATTTGGCCATTTATATAGCCTATATGCACATTTTAAATCAGCACGTTTCATGGATGTCGATTTATTAAAAAGACTCAACATTTTCCAGATACAACAAAGCACACAATATGACCGCTGCCTAAAAGACCAACACCATTGGTGTAGGGCTATTCGACGTAATAATCGAGAGGACATGCAAATAAACGTATGTACGGTACACTTCATATCTTTAGGCTACATTCCCTGGGGGAAGCAAAGAAAACGTTATAATGGGGTAGTCAAAAGAATCACAAACAAACGATGTAATAAAGAAAAACGTTTTGAAGAAGCGCTTTTATTGTGTGTTTGAACTTGTAAAGTTCTCTTGAAATCTTTTTTTAAATATAATTTGTTGTGCGTCTCAGGTGAAATCGTCTGCAAACAAATGAATTCAAGCTGGTCCTTATGAAAAAAGAGGAGAGGGTGACTGGTCATTGTTGCAAGCACACAAAACTCTGGATTCCAACAAACTTTCTATGCTGGTTTAAAAAGAGCTCTTTTCATTTCTCGCTATAGGCCTACCTCTGGCCAAGCTAAGTCTTTTCTTTTCCCTTTTAATCCTTCCCTTTATTTCGGAAAAACACAAAACCAGGTTCCATGCAGTGCTTTAGTGGTTAAAAGTGAAAGAGCTGTTTTTTTCCCCCCGATCTGAGCTGAGCTCTGAATCGCTCAGGAAAATTGGTTCTTCTGAATAGGTGAAGGAGGAAAAACGTTTAATAGGATCCGAGGGAGGTTCTGCTCTTGCAATCTGCTCCTTAAACAGGTGGAAATTGGACCTTCTCAATTATACAAATAGTAAGTATAAACCAGCATGGAAAAGCTATTCCATCTTCAAGGATTAAGAACTTTCATTGAAAATTGAGTCTCGTCAAAGCGGAGAAACGAAAATCCTTTTTGTTAACCAGGTTAAACAATCTGAATATGAATCTTAGTGGTCGTTAAATTCTGAGCGTAGTTTAAGCACAGGCTGCTGGAAGCAGGTTTATAATATTACATGTAGGATATTTGTAATTTCTTCGCATGTATTTTTGCGACTGGATAGCCTATTCTAAAACTTAAACATTTAAGTAAAACATATTTTTATCAGGCTATATAGTAGCCTATATAGGTCTAATAATAAATAGCCAAACCTATAAAAACAGTATTCATATTTATATTATGCTCTCTATGTTATTGTGAATATCCATTGAATATAAATTATCCAATTGCCCAGACAATAATTTAAAAAAATCCTCTGAATTTGGATTTAGTGAAATAATGTTTTTCTAGGCTATCAAAGCGACTGGTGACAAGAGGGACTGGATTTGGAGACATAAATAATAATCTGTAATAACTGTCATGCATACCACCCCCGTGGTCGTATATAAGTGGGCGGTGGGAGAAGGGACAGGGCTTGTGATGGCGTTTCTATGTCACTCTGATACGAGCTAGTCCATGTGATGTCAGCTAAATGCAATAGACAGTGATCCAGCACTGATGAGGACGTCCGCTTTCAAAATGTGACAGAGCAGTCACGCTGCTATCCACGAACACATCTACCGTCGCTTTTACAATAAGGTAAACTTTAACATTGACTCTGACGTTAAGTTTACTATCAGATTTTCCGAGGTAGGCTAGGCTACTGAATAGAAATTAACTCGGTGTTTTTTTTCTTTTTCTTCTCTCTAACGAGCTCTGTAATGTCCTGTTAATTTTGTGTATACTAGTTAATGAGCATTAATCTGGTACCCCTGGATGCTATTGTTCCGGGAATGGCCATTTGAATGCAAATGAGTGACATTGTAATACCAAGGTGCTTATTAAACTGATGTGTGTGTCCTGTCTTTTCTGGAACTCAGGAGCCGAGGACAAGTCGGCTGGTCGGCTGCTGCTCACACCAAGCTAGGTTTACAAAATGGCAAGTTCTCTTCCTTTGGAAACCATGATGTCTTGCCCACGACTTGACAGCGGCAGGAACGGAGCGTCCACCGCGCCAAAGGCGTTGGCCTTTTCAATTGACCGGATCATGTCCAAGACCTCGGAACCGAAAGGAAGTTTGGATGACCGGCGAGGATTGGAGATTGCCGAGGGCAAAAAGATGCTAAGCCTCTGCTCACCTATACCTTGTATGATCCCACTTCAACCTTTTAGCTACGACCTTCAAGCCAAGGCGCTGATGAACTACTCCGAATTTTGGAAAGCTAATTTTAGAGGAACGATATGCGGTTCACCTGCAGCAATGTGCAAAGCTAATTGTGGGATGTGTGGCAAAGGGGACTCGGGCTTGAAGCACTCTATAATACCAGGAACTAGAGTAATAAAGCCCCAAGTCATCCACCAAGCCGTTGCTATGCCTACTAACGGGTCTCTGTACTATTTCAACTACCTGGACTCTGCATACCACCAGTCTGACTTGTTATCAGGACACTTGTTCTCATCAGCCCTGGCCAACTCGCAAGCTCAGGCTTCGTTCTCAGCACACCAGAAACTTTTACTTCTAGAGAATGCCAAACTTGCCAGCGCTTCGGTTGAGAAGTTCCCTACTCCACAATATCCTCACAAGGAGCATCTTCCTGGACAGTTGGACCAGATAGTGAAGGAGAACCACAGCCTGAACTCGGAGAAAAACGGCGTAAAAGCTCACGGCAAGCTCAACAATAGCTCTACCGACGGGAAACCGAAAAACTTCACTTGTGAAGTTTGTGGAAAGGTAGCCTAAGCAATATAATGTATCCTATATCCTAATATTTGGCTAAACGCTATTGTATTTGTAGGCTATATTCATTACAATAGCCTAGGCTATTGCTTTTTTATATATAGCCTAACATTAAACAATTAGGATTCTTCGTGCAAAATAGCCACAACATAATAAAGCTCCACAACATTAGGCCTATTACATATGATAAAAAAATATATAAAGCATTTAAATCATCAGTATTTATATCTTAACGAAAACATGATATTCTTCTTTCTGCAGGTATTTAATGCTCATTATAATTTGACTCGACACATGCCAGTGCACACAGGCGCGAGGCCCTTCGTTTGCAAAGTGTGCGGGAAAGGGTTTCGTCAGGCCAGCACGCTGTGCAGACACAAAATTATCCACACGCAGGTGAGACATATTTTACAAGCTAATGTCCTATATCCTATCTTACAATTATTATTATTCAAACATATATCTTTTTATGAGTACATTGTGAAACGAGAAAATGTATTTTGTTGCAGGAAAAGCCTCATAAATGCAACCAGTGTGGAAAGGCGTTCAACAGGAGCTCAACACTGAACACTCACATACGAATCCATGCCGGATACAAACCTTTCGTCTGCGAATTCTGTGGAAAAGGATTTCACCAGAAAGGTAAAAATCCATGTTAGTCTACTGCCAATATCACAAGGCTTTATTCTATATCTAGCCTATGAAACCACCGAAGAAGCACTCTTTTCAGAACGAAGACACACTAGCCTATAATTAGCCTACCCTTCGATTAAATCAGTATATAAAATATATTGCAATTGTTCACTATACTTGTTCTATACGCTATAAGTGAAAGTAAATATTTGAACTCGACAATTCAGTACCGCTCATATAGGCTATATTCAATGTTGTCTTGGATTGTAAAATACCACATTATTGATCAAACATGTGGTTACAGGGGCCCTCTAAGCTTGAAGCGACCAATCTAAATAGGACATGTCACTTTACACTAACTAACTCTCCCTGCAAGACTCTTAAATTTGCCATGGGTCAATAGACAGACCTCTCCCGAGTTTACAATCCGACAGTTTTCAGTTGTTGTTGCGTTTGATTTTGACAAAGTTTGACAACTTTTTGACTTCAACATGCAAAGCTCTGATTAATGAAGGCTGGGGAATGAAGCGCCAACTCACTTAATTGTGAACTCCTGACCTTGGGGAAAATGTGTTCCTTTTGTCCTTGTTTGAATTTCGGTCTAGTAGGATATCTGTTCATGTTCACTTTTATTCATTCATTCTTCTCAATTTCAGGAAATTACAAGAACCACAAACTTACGCACAGCGGAGAGAAGCAGTACAAATGTTCCATATGCAACAAGGCCTTCCATCAGATATACAATCTGACCTTCCACATGCACACGCATAACGACAAGAAGCCCTTCACGTGCGGGACTTGCGGAAAAGGCTTTTGCAGGAACTTTGACTTGAAAAAACACATACGAAAGCTGCATGATAATAACTCTTCGACTTTATCTGCAACAAACGAATTATCCAGGGGACTCCAAAGCTGAGCCAGTATTTGTTTTCCATGGGATGGGCAATTTATCATAATACACTTAAAGGGATTGTTTTATTGTGAGTTTGCACCAGTGTAAAAACTGTTTATTTTTGTTTGTTTGTTTGTTTACATTTTGTCACGTTGAAACATAGATCATCGTTATTTGGCATATCAAATGAATGAGCGGGAAAGACTAGGCCCCTACTTGTTAAAATATTTTAAGCACATTTAGATCAATGCGTCGATGCTTGTAATTTTTGAACAATGACAAAGTGTTGAATTATCCACATTGAATTATCTAAAACTAAGTAGGCCACAGCCATACTTGTCACGAATAATGTCAAGCATATTTCGCTATTGCCATTGTTAACGCGTGAAAACGGAATTGTAAATAATAGGCTATGAAAAATAAAATGATATTTAACAGTGTTTTATCTTTGGCGTCATTACTCTACAATATGAAATTCGATCAGAAAATGTGTATGCCATGGCATTGGATTCAATTTCCAAAAATCTATTCATTTATGTAGCCTATGGCCTGTACTAAATATAACTATATTTTAATATAAATATAGGCTGCGGCTTGTGCAGCAATGACGTGTGAAGTTTTTAAAAGGTTCTGTTACATCTGACAGACGCATTTCGACTGGTGCACTTGATATCTATAATGGCTCAAATTATAAGATGTAACATGGACTCTTGAAAGGGAATTACATTAATCATTTAAACACCCTCGAGGGGCAGTTTTGGCGCATGAAGCCGTGTTCATTAGAATATGGATAATAGCGCATTCGGCCACATCAGTTTCCACTCTCCTCATCTGGCCAGTGTTAATATAGCAGAACGTATGCCGCGCACGGCTCCAGGAACAATATTATCCTTGCACGCTAACAGACATTCTGATGAGAGATGGGCGCGTGCTCCCAAGTCTTGGTCTACCAATTACGACGCAATTAGTAATTAGCCTACCCGCCAAGCTCTGACCGGTTAGAAGGCTAATATTTCCAGTTGAGTGGCCTGCTCACCTCTCTCCTCTACTGTGTATGCACTATTCACACTCAAGCTACTCAAGTGAAAAGTAGACTCTTCATAATCCTTCTTTTTATACTATAGAAAATGAGAAGCTTCACGTATATTTTTTTGTATCATGGGCAGGCTACTGTCACATTCCAATTGTCTATCATTTTCATCCACACTGATAACCACAAATGTGAATTTGTCATGTTGTTATATTAATCCAAACCAACGAGTATAGGCCTATATGGTGATGTTAAAAATATATTTTTTGTAGTCTATGACTTCACATTTCCATAGCCTATATGCCTTCAAAAGTTTTGTGGCACTGACACACAAAGTCTTAGGTCCATAGACACTAATTCATTTCGATTAAATAGCCTACCAGGCAATGGTCTAATGAAGTTACTATTACTTTCCATCTGAGCCAATCAATTCTTAAAAACCTTAAATGGATTTACTGTCCAACCCAGAACGTTTATAGGCTACTCGATTTTACGCAACGGTTAACGTCTGGTCTACGTTTCGTCTATGGACTGTGTTCAACGTTATGTTTGTTTTCGCTGCCTATTGTTTATTGTGCAAAAATAATTATTCATCCAGTGTGGGGGGCTATCATTGGAAAATTCTCAATGGATATGTTTGTTTCGGGAACAGAGTCTCTGCGCAAAAGTGTCCGTCTGTTCCAAAGCCTGGGTAGTAAACAACCTAAAGGCAACGCGTTGCCCTTTTCTCTGCACTTACCTCTCAAACATCTGAGCAACCAGCTTCGCTTCTAGAAACATGTTAATTGACAACGGAGCTCATTACTGGGCGCACATGTAACGCAGCGAGAGATTATGGGGACAAGAGCGCATTAATCAACTGTCAACAATCGAGTACATCTACACGACGCAGGATCCCCCAAAATCGAGGCATTTATAAGCGACAAAAGACCTGCCTGAGACAGGAAGAAAAGAAGACCCAGACTTTTGTTTGGCCAATTCAATTGATTATAAATGGAAGATTAACGGGTTAGCTTCAGCGGTTTTCAAGGGCTTGAAGGGGCGAGAAAGGGACCAATTAAATCCACCAAATGTTAACTACATCAGTTTCCCCCCGTTTAGCCCAAATGAAATTCTAATTAAACAGTCCCTCGCCATCATTTTGGAAGGCGATTTCTCTCGCTGCTGGAGTAGCGCGCGGGCTGGTTGCGACCCTCGTTAGGAAAGCACAGGCTCTTGGCACAAAGAGCCCACGATGAGCAGTCTGAAATGCCAAGAGGAAAGTTAATGAGCATCGGGCGCAGTCCTTGGGGCTATTCATGGAAAAGGGTGTTGAAAAGATGGAATCAGCCAGTAGCTCTAAACTACATGGTGTTCTGTACACTTCTGAATGTCCAATTGGGCAGTCTGCAACAGGCCTAATATTGTTCCTAGTATTGCTCCAAATATTCAGTGGTATATTACACCCATGGAAACAAGCTGTATATAAACCTGTTTTTTTATACAAAGCTTTATGAATCATGTATATGGTGCAGACAACCAGTCAAGTCATATCTCCAGTTCTATAGAAAAACGGTATGGTGTGTGGAAAATATTATGTTTAACTTATTATTGAAATAGAATGACAAATCTCCACTACTCTCACACACATTCCTTGTACACATAATATTGAACATAAATGTGAATGCAACTGGCTTGTTAAGACTTTTTCAAACATTTACTGTGAAAAAATAACTGTGTAAGTGTGATATAAACAGGGTCATGACTATCACAAACACACACAGACACAGACACACAGACACATAAACACACAGACACACAAACACACAGACACACACAGACACACACACAGACACACACACAGTAGATGTTAGAGAGAGTGGATCTTGGATCTGCCATGGCTGGTCAAGGACACGGATGGGAGAAGGTGCTTTGTGGCTTTAAGGTCTGTGGGTATAGGACGAGTGGTAGGAACCATGTTAGGGGAGGGAGCTGTGCCCCGCTGAAATCACATCACTGTCTGTCAGTCTCCAGAGAGTGACCTCCACTCAGGACCCGTCTGTCGCTCGCTTGCCCACCCTGAGAGCTTGGGGCCCAGGAGCTGAAGGGGACCCCCTGTCCTCTCCTCGCCCGCCCCTGTAGCATCCACCCTCTCTAACAGGAGGAGAGATGGAGCCTCTGACCTCCAAACTATCTGCATTACACGACCAGCCAATATCAATCAATTCCACCTAAATGTAAATACATAAAATAAATAAAGGTTTATTTTGGTAATTTAATAAACATGTACGAATGTCATTACAAACAAATAGGTAATGAATAGATAATGAACTAGACAAAATAAATAAGTCATTTTCTCCATCACACCCTGACTGGACTAAGCTCTATTCTTGTGGAATTAAATCATCAGTTCATTGTTAGGCAGGAAGACTCAATCTGGGATGTCCGGTGTTAATCCCTCTGACACGAACTGACCCTGCTGGGAAATGTCCACTACTGCTGTGCTTAGCCAGTACTGCTAATGACGTCTACTATGGAGCCACCTTGTTCCCACAAAATCTGTCCCCTTTATAATGAGATCCTACAGGTTAGTGCCTCTATAAGATGAGCATTCCCATTGGCCTGGGAGCTCATGGGAAAAAGGATAGAAGTGAAGAACTCTGATTTAATGTATGTTTTTCTTCTATAGCTGTGTCCCATCGACACAATGGAAGTCACCGTAGAAGTTGATGTTGTGAAGCTGATTGAGAACCATGTTTTAAAAGCAGGAGTCATAATTAAAATGTGATTCTAATTGTCCAAGCAGTAGCTACTAAGCACGTAGCGTCATGTGCTTTTTATCTAGATGCAATCAATATCACCATAAATTGAAAGTGGAACACAATATATCCACACATGCTGCACACTCAGTCAATCAATTCAAATAAAATCAAAACTTACTGCACTGGCAAGCTTCACACAGGGGATAAAAGACACATACTGAAGCAGAATCGATACCTCACTAAATGTATCGACTAAAAGTACACACCAAGGACAAAAAACCACAGGAGTTCTCCACAGAGCAGCAAGTCTCAGCATTATAGCATCAGCATTCGCAGACTTACTCCCTTATGACAGCCCCTTGTGTTTAGGGGCATTACAATAGCAAAGGTATGTGCCCAAAGCTTGATTTTGAAGGTAAGGGCCTGGTGAAGTGCAGTGAAATCTATGATTATGTTGACATAGACAAACCCATTCAAAAGGTGGCATTGCACTTATGCTTCAGTCAATGAAAGGGGCAGAGCAGAGATCCCTTAAGGTCAGTGTTGGTTCACTTTAGTGTGTGACATGTTACGTTACGTTTAATCTAGGTGAACAGAGAGCAACTCCCTCTACATAGGCAGACAAAGACATGGCTGGGCATGCACTTAACCAGAGATGACAGGACACGAGAAAAGGAGTGATGAGGAGAATGTGAAAACGGATTAGGTTCAAAGGCAACATTTCAGAAAAATGATGACATGAATCATGTAAATCAAATTATTTATGAATTAGGAAAATATGAGGGGAAAAAAACTGTTTTGAAGAAAATCAGGAGAAAGATGTAAAGAAAGGATTCAATATTTTAAACGTGCATGCCTTGAAAGAAAAAGGACACTACAATGGAAACCCCCCCCAAATCAAAACAGTATACCCCACATCGGCGGGATATCATTTTGTAAAAGGCAGCACACAATTACGTATTATCCAATTATTGAGGATGACAGTTAACCATTTATTGGGATTTTCTACCCAGCAATTATCTGAGGAGCCACTCAGCATGTTCTCAATAGATGGCCCAAATCACATCATCATATGGCTCCAAATTCACGCGCTGTTAAGAGATGGAGGGGGTCACCTCCTCGCCTCCTCTCTCATTGAGCCAGGGGTTAGCTGGTAATCCATGCTGAACTTGAGAGGCTGGGTTGGGACCCAGGTGTCTGAGGGGTAATGGGGGTCGGGGAACTGAGGGGCTGGGGTTGTTGTTGTCGGAGGTTGCCAAGGCTAACCGGGGTCTGAGCCATGAGCTTGGGGCGTGACGGGGAATGTGGTGTCCGTAGCTAATCCACCTCAGGCTCTTCTCCATTAGAATACATAATGCAAAGCTAGTCATTTGGAAGAGCTCCAGATCGTGCTCTTCAAACCCCTTTTGGATAATTCGCAGTCTCCTGTCCCCCCCTAACTGCCCCTCCCTCAAACCCCGCCCTTGACCTCCCAACCCCCACGTCAACCCCACTACTGCCACCACTACTACCACCCGTACCCCCACCCCCCGCACACACACTTGGAGAGGACTGGTGCCTGCCTAACCCCAGGGCCAGCAGTGGGGCCCAGCTGAGGAGCCGGGGAAGCTGCCAACCACGGCCACTTCAACCCCGGCCATCCGGATGATTGCGTTTGTCAAGCCGCCACTCCGTGTCAACCCAGCGCAGGTTTGATCATCACAATTAGGCTGGATCAAGGATGCCTCTCTCTGCCACGGAGAGGAGCGAGGGAGGGGAGAGGGGGAAACGGAGGAGGAGGAGGGAGAAGGGGGGAAAGGAGGAGGAGGAGGAGGGTGGTGTATTTTGCCGTTGACAGTCAGGAAGCAGGTGGACAGGCTCGCCGTATTTTTTCCGTCCCCATTCGGGACATGTAAGATGTCCACCTTCATCAGAGAACGCATGCAGGGTTTACCCTCTCATTACCGACGGCGCGTCCGTTTTGCCCTGTCACTGTTGAGCAATGCATGCATATTCAAATGTTGCAACCCATTTGTAACCTCATGAATAAAAACATTTGCTGTGTAAAGTCCCGAATTTCAAATAACATAAGTGTTCATGAAAAGGACTCCAATTAGCCTACCAAATAATCCATCCCATAACCCTTGTCTTTTAGAAGCAGCCCAGTGTTTTTTATGCAAGCCTAATGGACATGGATATATGAAAAGGTCTTTTAACACTTGGTTCTATAGAGTATTATGACCATATGGTTACTGGCTGACCCCAGGCTACTCTTCAATAAAGGGACAATAAAAAAGCAATTATTGCAGACACAGAGCGTCCTTCTGGTAGCCTTTGTTTGATAAAGACTGGTCTACTTTGTAGCTCAGGTACAAAGAAGACACTTCACTGGCTGCATAATAGTTTTAGACATTCCAGAGAACTTAGCTCAATAGCCCAGGCTAATAATTATAACCCCCTGATGCACAACGTATACTGGGTGATTAACTGGTAAAGGAAAAAAAGAAAAAGGGAAAGCGTTTAAAAAGGGCAAAATTAATTTATTTTTTCAATTATTTACACAGTAGGTACATAATTGATGTGTGCTCATAATGAAGACAGATGTGAAGAATAACATTGGTTATAGCTCGATAGTTAGCTAATGCTGAAGAAAGTCTCTAAGGTCTTGAAATGTGTATAATGTGACACTTATCGTACATTCTCTTTATGCCACATTTAGTTCCAAATAACAGCATTCCTAATTTGTGTTAATACAGTATTCACATATAATGAATACCTAATACTGTGCTAAAAATATGCAGTGCTTGAAGGGTACAAGATATCAATTACAGTCTTAGCATAAATACAAATAAATTAAGAATATTGTCATCACATTTTAGAACTGTGGCGATTCTTTTTCAAATCTATGGTTATACCTCCCCCTTGTGGCCACACAAATGCTTAACACGAATCATCAGGAAGTCTTCTTCTCCAATGTTTCCAAACAACTGCTGATAGATGAAACAGGCACAAGCGAAAGTTAGCGCATCTTTCACCTGAGGAGGTAAACGTAGGCATCTCTTGTGGGCCAGATATATGATGTTATTCGAGGTGTTCTCAATGTTGTAAAATGGTGCGGCTCCTTTAAGAACAGCACGTACAGGGTGGGTGTGGCAGAGCGAGGTGGAGAGCGAGAGCGAGAAGAAAGTGGTGATGCTAACGATAAGTTTGTATGTAGCGACCGGAGCTAACCGTGTATGTATATAACAGGATTTCAGTGACTAATAATAAATCAAAAGAAAGAACACAGTGGGAATTTATTTGCTAACCAGCAGCAGACAGGAAGAAAGGGAAATTAACCACGAAGTCTAATACTTCGGCCCTGGAACGTTTCACAACATCTCCCCTGCAATCTCCAACTACGGTCAGAGACAGAGCAGGAAAGGTTAACATCAAGGTCGTTTGGCTGCTCTTGCTTTGGGCTGTGGGGGCAGAGCCCTCTCTTGTGTAGGGACATGATCTCTGAGAGGTACTTGGTGCTTCTGTCTCCTGGGTGGCTTGCCTGTCTCGTCCACAGGGTGTGGTCCCTTACCCAAGAGGAAGCGCTCCCATTCTGGAATATTCTCCTCAACAGAAGCCCAGTAACGTGTCTGTAGCAGAGCAGGAACAACGTTTTTCCAGGGCACGCATTCGCCGTGAGAGTCACACTTTCAACCATTTCATTTCGTTACCCCTACAATCTACATCTGAATGTACGATTCCTCAGTCATCAGTCTAAAATCTGAGTGTGCTATAGTTAAATCATTATAAGATTGATCCGCGTAAATAGATAGATACTTTATTTATCCCGAGGGAAATAAATGGTTCAAAGGATAAATATAGGCCTACTGGATCCCTCACCTCAAGTGTCAGGACATCGGGATGTGGGAGTTGCCTTGTTCTAAGACGATCCTCCAATGTCTGCATATCCTGGTGTGGGAATAAAGATTTAGGAGTCGGAATGTTTACACGAGTCAGTTACCAAACGTCGTTGATGGGACTTTGCAATGTGCCAAGTGAGAAGAGAAAGACTGAAAACGACGCTCATTTAAAAAAAGCAACTGTAGTAATATTGACGTCAGCTTATCTTAACGTCTCAGAATTGTTTTAATTTTACAATACAGCTAAGTACAGGCCAGGGTATGGCTACCGCTAAGAGTTGCGCGTTTCTCTCGTGTGCGGTGGGCGACTGTTGCAACTCAAGTCTTCTCTTGCACTTATGTTCTTCATATCGACGCTCCATCTCGCGAAGCAACACAGCCCTCTTTCCTAAACTGGCAGAAGACAACGGTTGACTTTTACTTAAGGCTGATATGCTAGTACGGTGCTAAAATGAACTAGCACTACTGTGGCTAGATCTAGCCAGAGCCTCAGCTACTGATATAACGCTAGTTAGCTCTAGTAGCACTATAGTAGTAGCCTAGCTAGCTGTACTGTACTGTACTGCTACTGTAGGCTAGCTACAGCTACCTACGCTATGTCAAGTAACTAGCTACCACTAATACTACAGTACTACGTCCGGCCATTAATTCAGAAATGCAAAAGTTTGATACAAATGTTGTGTAACTCACATTGCTTCGTGTTTCTTACTTAATTCAACTTCTTCTGGTAGACAATCCATTATAGCTGTACGGGTGGCTGACCAGCATGTTCTTGCAAGCAATGTTTTGTATCCATAGAAACGCACCGGAAATGAAGTGTTTCAATCGTGGCAGTGACAGAGCGACATCTTTGTAAGGGAACAACTCAAACAATCTCTCGACTCTCTAATCCATTATTCTATTATAGGCTAGCTAAAAAGTGTTAAAAAAAAATAATCCAAATGGATCCACACCGATCTTTAATTAAGCCTAGTAGGCATTTTAGCAAACACTACACATTCTATTTGGAAAAATATACTAGCGTGGTATTGATATTGGTGACTCAGCTTTCAACAAAGTACATCAAAACTCATATTTTATTTATGTATAGCAATACAATGTACATATTAAATAACACTATAGAATGCTTTGATATAGCTTTAGACAAAACAAAACGTTCCTTTTTTACTTATTTCAGGTTACAAAAAGGAAGCAACAGCCACCTGTCCAAAATGGGTAAATGGATGAAATTATTCAGTGACTTACTGAGAGCTATTCTATTGCACACTTGACAACAGAATCATATCTCAAAAAGGGGGGGGGAAAGGAAAGTAAGAAAATAACAATAATATCACAATCACTGCCTGAAAGATAATTAAAGGGGTGGATTTGTATGGAAATGTGATGAGAGCCACAATCTCAATGCACACAGACTTGGTTTCACCACTAAAGCAATGCAATTACATAAATGAAATTAGAGAGAAAAAAGTAGCTTCATATGAAAATATAAAATTCTATGATTATTTACCATAGATACAAAGTTTCCAGGTAATGGCTGATCAAGGGAGCAAATCATATGTACAATTGTATTTGTGTGTATATAAATCAAAATGTTGAGTGAGGTTAGTAAATGGAATATGAAGGCTGAGTTCAAAACATCAATACGAAGCAGCTGAAGAAAACAATGTTTTTTACCCCAAATGTTGGAGAGTTTTAACTTAGTATGTGCCCCTCGAAAGGACATGGCTGGAAAACGTTTGTATGATGTTGGCGCAAACTCCCTACTTCCGGAAACCTTTACATCTAAAATACTTCTTTGTGTCTTTCACCTCAACAGAAAACTGGATACCATACAAATCTCAGAAACACTTCCAAATTGACATGCCAGCTGACAAGAGCAGTGGTGATGCAAAGTTAGTCAAAGTTGCCCCCAGAAAGAAAGGAAAACCCCCATCTGGCACCAACTCTCTCCTAGTTATCTTTACAGAAGTTAGTTCAAGTCTTTGGTAAACATTACAAATCATATCCCCACTGCTTAGTTGTCATAACTGAACTTTAATAATATGTTCTAATAGCCATGGCATTGTGCTGTCTAAAGAATTCACATTTTCTTTCAAATGCAAATCCCAGGTGGTCTCCCTTTCATTCAGTTTGAGTCAGGGTGTATCGGTACTACTTATAAAAATGATAATGTCCTGAAATTGTAATAGTGTGGAAAGGGAACAACTAAAGTCTGGCAAATGACAGTAAATGTACAGCGCTCTAGGACCCCAAAACCACAGTAAGTCTGTCCTTGCTTAGGCCACAAAATTCCAATCTAACTTCCTTTAGAGCAAAACCTTACAAAAGTCATACAATCATATCACATACAGTACACACAGCCACACACGCACACATGCGCGCACACACACACACACATTTCAGCAACAGTGAGGAATATAAAATATATACACAAGGCCTTGTGACACGTGAGCCCACCGATTCTAGAATGTCCAAGTGAACTTAAAGACTGTCAGATGTAGACAGATGGGCACCCCCTTCTTCGTTGTGTATTCATGTCTTTGTGTGGTTTTCAATGATTAGCAGCAGAGAACAAAAGAGAGGTACAAAGCAACAACAGATACGGGCATGACAGTCTGTGGGTCACCTGACAGGGTCACCTGTTGAATAACGTTTTGTGTGGAAATCAACTGGCCTCAGGCAGGTCATGACAAAGGACATCTACAAAATCACAAAGTTATAATGATAAGGATATATTCATATATGTATACATATATTTTCATATATTAAAAAGCATAATATAAATCATACAAAGAAATAAAAAGTTCACAGTAGCAGTAATGATACCACCTTCAATATTCATGAGTTAAATTTGCTAATAAGACTTGTAATGATAAATGGTGTGATATTAAAGAAACAGGAAGGAAGAAATGAAATGCCCCTACAAATTTAGCAAATTAGTGGTAGTAATGTGTATGCAGTGAAGGTGGCCTGTAGGGGGCAACAGAACCATGTTTGTTTTCAGATAAGCAGTTGGATACGAGGACTTCGCTATGTTATGGAATGTTCAAATCAGAGTGTAGGAGAAGGATGTTGATCAGCTTAGTATAGGCAGTAACACTGACATTATATAGTGCAAACAAGGAAAGACAGAAGTGTTTTTCATTGTTGTGAACTCAAAAATCCAGGTGCAAACGTTCAGTAGGATAACATTAAGACATAAAATGGCGAAAAAATAAATATCAAAAACTTTTTATCAGTGTAAAAAAGTAATCAGGTTATTCATTTAACCAAGAGTCTGGCAAAAAAGGCCTCAAAAAGTCTTGTTTTATATAGTCCTTGACGTTTTACAAAGGTAAGTGCCTCACTCTCAGCTTGCCTCCCGGGGCTCCTTCACACCAGAGACTCCATGCTCTCGCCAGGGTCCGACTCATCTGACACGGCAGCCATCGTGCCGTTTCTGTCCATGAGGCAAGCGCCATTCTCATTGGAGCTGACGAGACTGAGCATAGCTTTATAAAGGTACTGGTACTGATCCTGTGGAAGGAGGGGGAAAACAAATCACCACGATTCACCAGAGATATTCACACGTTTCAGCCACCATCAGCCTTGCAATATCCCACATTTACATTTAGTCATTTAGCAGACGCTCTTATCCAGCTCTTATACAGTAAGTACAGGGACATTCCCCCCCGAGGCAAGTAGTATGTTCCTCTTGCGTCACCACTCACCAGGTCAGTGAAGACACCAGGCCTCATGAGGTTGATCATCTTGGCCACCTGATAGACGTCCACCGCCCCCTCGCTCTCCAGCTGCTGAGACAGGGTGGCGAGGGCGCACAGAGTACCCCGCCGACACCGCCCCGTACCTGCACGACCACACCAAGCACACACACACACACACAGCGGGTCACTAAACACACCCCGTGACAGGAGAGAATACACACGTCCTCCGGGACTCCAACAGAGCATGGGGAGAACTTGTGATCAATATACGCCGTTTCGGGTTTCAATAGCAATGTTTGTTTATATGAAGTTCAGTGGCCATGCTCCAGCCCCTCGGCTGTCCCATTGGTCACCAGGGTTGTCTATAAATCCACAATGCTCGGCTTCCCTTGACAGCGGGTCAATACAGGAGTGTAGGACCCTGGGAGAAACGGAATGTCACAATGAAGACTAAAGACAGATTAGCAAGTGAATTGAGCCAGGGATGACAGGAGAGGTTCTGCTCCTTATGGAATGCGGATGTTCACAATGAACAGATTTCCACTGCTATTAGCAGCAATGTCAAGTGCCATAGACATGCGCTGCCTAACAACCACGTCTCGCTGGCTAATGAATAAGCTCACAATTACAACAACCGTCTATCTGAGACCTCTATAGGGGGTGGGCTTCCATTGCAGTGTTCAGCTAACTGAAATGCTCAATTAGTCTAAACAGGGATGAGAGACAAGCAATCTTCATTATGCTAATACCTAAACCAGACTGAAGCTGTGTGGTTTGTGGTTGTGTATCGTTTCATGTTGCTGAAGTCGGTCACAACTAGAAGACGTTCATTAATCTTAATTGGACCATCGTTTCAGTACCTTAGGTTGTTGCACGTTTGACTGTAAAAAGATTACGCATGTTATCCTCCTCTTACCTGTGTGTGTGTGTGTGAGTACAAGAGATTATCTTAACTTAAGATATCTTAAATAGACAATTGTCTATTTTGTCACCTCTCTTTATTACAATCTACAATTCATTTCATGATTGAAGCCTAAGCAATGATATATCAGGGGAGAACAAATCTTTTCCGTAAGCCACAAGTATCCAAGTGGACTGAGACAGAAGGGGTCACTCACTCGTCGTGCACTATGGTAGGTCCAGGTGGACTGAGACAGAAGATGTCACTCACTCGTCGTGCACTATGGTAGGTCCGTCTCTGCTGAGGGCTTCCTCTTTGATGACGTTGATGAGCTCGAAGGTGCTGCTGAGGGGAGCATCGGGGTTGGGCCACTTGGGACACTGGAAATGACGAACCTCCAACACGTAGTCATCCTGAGAGAGAGAGAGAGAGAGAGAGAGAGATAGAGAAAGAAAATGAATCAAATGCATATTTGAAGTACATAACGACTCCAAATCGCATACACACAGTGCATTCTTGGCTATTGTAGGCATGCACATACTGGTAGTCCAAACCCTTCAAACACACAAACACACCTGTGTGGCCTCCAGGATGAAGTCATGGATGATGATCTGCTCCTCGTTGGAGAGACACAGTCTGTCTTTACTGATGAGGGTTACGGTGAAGGCTTCACAGTTCATGGCCTCCTCTCGACTAGGCCAGTACACAAACTCATCCTCCGCCTGGACATGGAGGGATGTAAATCAGAGGAGAGGAGGTAGATGAGAGGAGGGAGGAGGCAAGACGGCATGTCATTTAGTCTATTCTAGAAGCAGCGTCACACAGTTTACACGAAGCAACGCACCAACGCTCACAACAACATCAAACTGTGAAAGGAACTGGGGTATCACTGTGAATTCGTGGTCGCTATGGGAAATCACAGATGGGATAAAAAAAACAACTGAAAGTGATAAGAGAGAGGAGGAGACGGAGACTGCCACAGCTGCCTGTCTCTCGCCCCAAATAGTGCTTTCTATTTAAGTCGTGGGCCAAGGATAGGAAACTGTAAACTTAGAGTGTTACAGCAGGCCTGTGAAGGATCATAATAAATGTGAGCCTACGTGTGTGCGTCTGTAAGTGTGCGTGTGAGTATACTGTGTGTGTGTGTGTGTAAGTGTGCGTGTGAGTATACTGTGTGTGTGTGTGTGTAAGTGTGTGTGTGTGTGTGTGTGTAAGTGTGCGTGTGAGCATACTGTGTGTGTGTGTGTTACCCACCAGTCCCTGGTTGTCCGGCAGCATGATAATGATCTGGGCGTTGTGGTCCCAGATCATCCTCCAGAAGTCCTTGGTCGTGTGAGGCAAAGGATGCTGGGTAATGATGAACTCGTTGCTCCTGTAGTAGCCCTGTGATGTTGCAGAGTAGAGTTCATAGATTCAAGCAAGGGACCATGTTATGGTTAAAGAGGAAAAAAATAAGTGAGGTTTCAATCCAATGTCCCTCTCAACACAAGACCATGCTTGTCTGGATTATTCCAAGCTAAAGATCATGTTTGGATTCTCAAGCAAGTGCCAAGCCCCTTGAGCCTTCTTACAGTAGACTGAAGAGCGTGCAATGGTTTGTTTAGAATAAATGAATACAATTAATTGAAATTACATTTAATTTAACCTAATGCAATAACCACAGAAACACTGAATCATCAACGCATTCAGCAGATACAGAAAGCTCTGTGCCAGACTGTAACACTATATTGTTGTCGCGGCGACCGTTGGGTAAACTGGTGTAGTGAGGCCCCTGTGAGGCCCCTGACAACAGAGAATGACTGACAGCGGTAACAGAGTGGCGGCTCACCATTATGTAAGAAGCATTGATGTAATCGGTGCCTTTCATGCCAGGCAGAGGTGCCAGCCCCACCCTCGCTCTCTCCGCTGTGGAGAGGAACACAGGGGAGGGGTCAGAAGAGAGCCAATCACAGACGAGACGCACGTTAGCATAGGCTGACAAAGACGCGGAAACGGACATTTCGGAACCAGGTGGCCTGAGAATGTTGGTGTTGGATAATGATCATAAACACAGTGTTACGAAATAGCTGTGGATGAATGACTAAGGTGGACCATGGTAAACAAGAGATTGGCCACTGTCTAGACGTACGTGTTGGTGCTTAAATGTGTCTGGCTGGTGTTATGTAGGTAACTTATTATATACGTAATGTAGCACTCACAGGGCACCACAGATGAGTTGCGGTTCTTCTCCTTGTTGCAGTCCTTCTGGGCGCTGAAGCACTCCACAAACCTGCCGTTACACTGGGTCACCAACTGTGTACGGGGAGAGATGGAGGTTACGAAGACATGACAACTCAGATATCGCTCTCATCAGCTCAGAAAACCATCCCAAATTCATCAAGATACTATGTGTATGTGGACCATTGGAATACAATCAACAAGATACAGTATTTGACCACACCCATCAGTACAAACAGTAAAACAGGCCTGATATTTTCTGGAACTAAAAGAGAATTTCAAAGACTAGGAAGAAAAAGTATAGCAAAATTAACATAATTCAACCAAAAAAAGTGCTCAATGTATGAAGATTACACCTTACACACAAAACGAATAAAGGTTATTAAAAAAAAAGATAAAAAAAGAGGTTCCAATCAATATACTATTGTAACTCATAAATGGCGCTATGGAGAAACAAAAAAAATACTCTTCCACCCAAAAATATTAACTTTAAATCCAGTCTTGGAGTCTAATTGCATTCAAATCACAATGGCAGCCATTGTTTTTCAGGAGCAGACTCCATCTACCTCAACTTTGGGCCTAATGACGCAGTCAGCGTGATAGAATAACAAGAGACACACAATCCCCCCCTGTCGTCGAACCCCCGACGACAACCCACACCCCGCCGTGATTGGAGGACATGTCGCTGTGGCAACAGGCAAGAGTGAGTGGCATGGTTAAAGGCAGCCCTGGGAAGAGAAGTACTCTTCTACTAAATTAATTTCTATTCTAATTACACTTCTCTTCCTCTGCTGGGCCCCAAGGAGATGAATGGAGACTTTGTGGAAAAGAGGGACTTCTAGGAGGAGCGAGAAAGAGATATAACCCCGAGGTCTCGTCTCGCAGAAACACATGGAGACAAGGAACAGGGGAGGAGAGAAGGAGAAGAGGAGAGAGAAGGGCAGTTGGGAGAGAGAGAAGCGGAATGCTGGAGGAGAACAAAAAAAAAGAGGGAAAAGCAGGGGGTGGGGGCGGAGCTCCCGATCCAGGTCTAGAAGGAGGACGGGAGGAGACCGTGCCGTGAGTGTGTGTGTGTGGAACTGGAGAGTGACAGTCCTGCAGCGTCGGAGAAGCGCCCTGACCTTGAACTGCTTCTCTAGACGTGTCCGGCCTCCGAGGCCTGGCGTGAGGATGCTGTTGACGTAGCTGTGGAGCTGGCCGCACGCCACCTCCGTCTCCCTGCCCATGGTGGCCTCCATCAGCGCGTCGTGGATGAAGATGTACTGCTCCTGCAAGCCAACAGACACGCAGGTCACAGACAGCTCTGGTGCAAGACACAGCAGTGACACACCCATAGAATTACACACACAGACAAAACAATGTCTATTAAAAAAACCTTTACCTGGTTCATATCGAAAATATGTGCCATTTTATGAACTTGTTCCCACAGTATTCAGCCATTTTAAAAGAAGGGAATGATGAACAACGCAGATTTTGGTGAAGGCCCACACCGGTGGTGTGACGAATGAGAGCCTTTACTTTATTTACAAAGAGGGAGGGATTGCACAGATTCAAACCCAGCTGCAGAAGCCAGATAAGGCATTTGGAAGCAAGCATACGCTCTACAATCAGGGGAGCAGCTCTGAAGAAACGCTTTGTTTGACTTCAATCACAGTACCTTCAAATCACAATGTGAATGCGGGAGTCTGAAGAGGAAAAATCATTTGATGTTTCTCTTAGATGACGGGAGAAATTCCCCCCAAAACAAAATCCCTCCCAAACACACCCCGATCACGACGTACCTCAGTCTGGACCAGGTAGTTCCGCTGTGTCCGGATGTGTTTGAGGAACCCCAACACGTTCACTGTGCTCTTGTCCTGTATCTGCTGCTGCATGCTGTCTATGACGATGTACGTCCCTGTACGACCGACGCCAGCGCTGCAGAGAGAACACACACACACACACAAACACACACACACGCCAAAGCCCCAATTAATACACTGAAACCACAAACCGGCGACACCTCGATCCTTGAACACCAGAATCGAGACACCTTCTCGAACACGATCTAATGTCTACAGAAAAGGTCGCGGGAGTTAAGTCTCTTTACAAAAGCAGCTTGTGACCCCTAGCCTCGACCGCCCCGCCGTCTCCCCTCTCTCCTCATTTCAAGGCTCCCTGCGTGCGGGCTCAGGTAATGAGGAGAGGAAGTGGAGAGGCTTGTTAAGGACACGTGTGGAGGTGCAGCAGAGCACAGGCAGCTCCACAGCGCTGACCATGATAGCGAGAGATCAACCCGGGTCACGAGGACCGTAATGAGGGATGCTGGAAGAAATGTGCACGAGGAGAAGGTGGTTTTAGAGTGTGTGTCACGTGTGTGTGTGCGTGTTCTGGTCTGAGCTGCCATAATGAGCTAGATGTGTCTGTGTGTGTGTGACTGTATGTGTGATAGAGGAGTGGTGTATGTGCATGTGTGTGTGTGAGAGAGAGAGAGAGAGAGAGACAGAGAGAGAGAAAGAGCGAGAGAGAGGAGGCGTGGGTGTGGGTGTGTGTGTGTGTGGTCAGATCTGTGGAGTCTCATTACTGGGTGGGTGGTGTGTGTGCCAGGCTGGCAGTGCACTATAATTGAGTGTGTAGGCACAGCGGGCCCCGCCCTGTGAAAGGTCGTTATCTAACAGTGCGGGACACATGACATTAGAGACCATTACTCTCATTATCCAGGGAGGAACTTTCACTGGACAATTACAGCCCATTTCCCAGCCTGCACTGCTGTTACAGTGCCTGGAGCACACTCTACGGCACAGCCTCACTGATAATACAAGCACACTGATAATGTTCCATATGGCTCGTCACATACTCGGGCCCCAGGGGAGCTTTGAGCCTACCTGCAGTGGACCAGCATGGGCCCCATGTCGGGGGTCTGGGCGGCGGACGACCTGCGCACGAAGGTGAGGACGGGCAGGGTGTACTCTGGGACCCCCATGTCGGGCCACTGGGTGTAGTGGTACTGGACCACCGTCCGCTCGCTGTGACGGCCCTTGGGGTGACCCTTCTGCCCCTGCAGGAGGGGGGGGAGGAGAGAAGGGGGAGGTGTTTACAGGTAGTTGAGAAGTGGGTTGAAGGAGGAGGTAACAACTAGGTGAGAACAAGCACATTTGTGATTATAGGTTCCAGGTTATATTATAACGTGCAGCGTAACACTTACAAACGACATTACTTCTGGAATTAAAAACCTCACCTTTTTTACTTTTGTGTTGCGCACGGTGAATCGTCGTTGCGTGTAGCAGGCGTGCACTTTGGTGGTCTTGAGCGTCACCACAATGTTGCCATACTCCTCGCTGTTCTCTGTGGGCCAGTACTGGTCACATTTCCTCTGTGGGGGCACAAACACACACACGCTCAACACCTGAGGAACCCAGCAGAACCAGACCTGCCCGATCTCTATCTGTTTCAATCTATCTGCGAGTGTGAGGGGTGTGAGAGATTGTGTGTGGGGAGGATGGACCCACCCTGCCTTTCTCCACCAGGTTGGTGATCATGACGATGACGCCGGTGTTCTGCTCCCACACCATCCTCCAGAAGTCCTCAAACGTGGACTTGAGTGGTCCCTGGGCCGCGATGTAGGCCTGGGGCTTGTTGTAGCCCTGAGAGAGGAGAGGACCACAGAGAGGGGGGGCACACATCATCAGCCCTGGTGAGCACAGAGACGTGAGCACAGAGACGTGAGCACAGAGACGTGAGCACAGATCACACCACTTCCTCTCCATACGGCCACACAACAACACGCACGCAAACACTGACACACATACAAGAGCACGCACGCAAACACTGACACACATACACAGACCTACACTCAAACCCACACACACCCATGTAAACACACGTTAACACTGACAGATGGCCTGAAGTAGTTTGCCACCCTTCAAAACTCACATCCACGTAATTGGCGTTGATGTAGTCACTGTGCTTGGAGTCCTTCCCAGCAAGAGGCCGCAGCTTGACACGACTGTGGTCATCTGGGAAAAGGCAGGGAGACGTTCAGGGTGTGTGTCTGTGTGTGTGTGTGTCTGTGTGTGTGTGTGTGCACACCTGTGCAGGTGTCGAAGCACGCGTTCGTCAGTGAGCGTGTGCACGCGTTTGAGAGCGTGCCCGTGTACCTTGGTAAGTGTCAGAGCAAGCGTTTGTCAACGAGCAGTGTGCCCGTATGAGTGAGCGCGTGTGTGTGTCACTTCAAAAGCCAGAGAGCATGTGCCCATATGAGTGAGCGCGTGTGTGTGTGTGTCACATCAGAAGCCAGCCAGCGGTGTGCGGTGACAGCGGAGCTATGTCAGGCAGGACCCGTGTGACATAAGGCTCCGGCACTGCACAGTGACAGCCTGTCAGCGTGTGTGTGTGTGTGCGTGTGTGGTGTCGCTCAGAAGCACTCACAGGCCATGATGTTGATGTATCTGTTCTTGTGCTTGTTGTCGGGGTGATTGGAATGCTCCGACGTGATCTTCATGTCCGCCGTGCATCGCTGCACTTCCTGTTGAGGAGACACACACGGAAGAACACCGGGGAAATGTCACTCGTGACACGCGTTCAGGAAATACACAAGCGTGTTCGTCACATGCCTGGTGGGTGTGAGAGAAGGTGCGTGCGTACGAGAGAGAGATCAAGCGCGTGGGGTGTGTGTGTGTGTGTGTAAGCGAGTGCGTGCCAGCGTGTGTGTGAGAGAGCGGTTACGTCCGTGTGTGTGTGTGTGTGTGAAAGACCAAGTGCGTGCACAGTGTGTGTGTGTGTGTGTGTGTGTGTGTGTGTGTGAAAGACCAAGTGCGTGCACAGTGTGTGTGTGTGTGTGTGTGTGTGTGTGTGTGTGTGTGTGTGTGTGTGTGTGTGAAAGACCAAGTGCGTGCACAGTGTGTGTGTGTGTGTACGGTCCCATGCCAGAGGCTCTCCTGGCCCAGAGGGCAGGATGAAGAGAGGACGTCCCTCCAGCGCCAGCTGCCTGAGGTACATCCTGTCTGCATCCTTCAGCCCACAGAACAGCTGTGCTCCCCCTATCTCTCTCTCTCCTCTCCCTCTCTATCCCTCTCTCTCTCTCTCCCCCCTCTCTCTCTCTCTCCTCTCCCTCTCCATCCAGCCCTCTCCTTTCAAGTGGGTATGTCACGCTCTCCGCCGTGGCACTGTCACATCACGCCAGTCTCCCTGAGCTCAGCGTCACTCGTTTAACTCTTATTAGTCACACCCACTCTCTGAAGCTTCATCGCCTCTGAAAGCAAACACGGCAGAACACCGTCCGTACTCTAGAGTACAACAGTATTCGGTGCGAGTAGATCGGTGTGTACTGAACGTACATCGGCGTATGGATCATTGTAAAGCGGCTTCGCGTAAATAATGTAATAACAAGCTTGCTTTTGCACGCCGCTACAACCGGAGCATATGTTGCCAGCGTCTCATGATGACAAACCACAGCAACTGTTGGTTTATGTAGCAGCATGAGAGGGAAGTGATCCAGCTCTCGATTTGGCATTACACACCCACAGTCATTTCCTATCAAGATTTACAGGTTGACAGGCTCATGAGACCAACTGGAATACTGACTTATTCTGGGCACACTGGGGCTGCTGGGGGGGGGCCGCTGGGGCCCCCCTGCGGGTGGATATCGGCAGGTTGTGTGTGGAGGTTGGGAGGGTGTGTGTGGAGGTTGGAAGGGTGTGTGTGGTGGTTGGGAGGGTGTGTGTGGAGGTTGGGAGGGTGAGGAGAGGGCCGGGGAGGTGCTGTTGTTGCCAGAGGGGTATTACGTCCAGCATGATGTCCTCAGGGACCCCTATCTGACACCCCGGGTCAATGGGCTGTGGTGGACAGAATAGGTGTGGTGGTTGAAAAGCCTCCATAATCCCGTTACCCTGGCTAACCTGCCAGACCAGTCAGAGCGAGGCCCACTGAACGTGTTCCCTGCCTACTCCCTCAGAGCGAGGCCCACTGAATGTGTTCCCTGCCTGCTACTCCCTCAGAGCGAGGCCCACTGAACGTGTTCCCTGCCTACTCCCTCAGAGCGAGGCCCACTGAATGTGTTCCCTGCCTGCTACTCCCTTAGAGCGAGGCCCACTGAATGTTTTCCCTGCCTGCTCCCTTACAGCAGTTTTCATATAACATAACCGAGAACAATGTTTTATTTACGGTGCTCTGAATGAGTGCACATTGCCCTCCATAGTGTGCGAGGTTCTATCAATCATTACCTATAAAAAATAGACAGAACCTGAGAGTTTCTCTCGACCCCTCCATCTGTATGCGCTGGCTGTTCTTAGCGCTCTCTTCACATCCCCTGCCCTGTTCACAACACCAAGCAACCGTCCCAGCCAAACGCATCACCCAGCCTCCCTCTCTCCCTCTCCTCTGCTCTCTTTATGCACCCTACCCACGTCTGTGTGGGGCCAGGCTGGACAAAGCCCCAGTGGAGGCTCCAGGGGATCTCCAGCCAAAAGGGGACTGCGCTCCACTGCCTTCCCCCACCCTGCTGCCCCCATTCTGGGCAGGCATAAAGAGCAGGGGCGGACGGGGGGCATGCAAGGCCTTTCCATGGGGAGAGGAGAGGGGCCCCCTAAAACCACTTCCCAATGTCCATCAAGCTGCCCTTTGAACAATAACGCGGGGTTAGAGTGTGTGTGTGTGTGTGTGTGTTCTGCTCCATCTTTATGAGGGAACTCATTAATAGGACACAACAGATAACAGTACCCCCAGTGGCTACCCCCCCTCTTCCCCACACACACACACACCTCTTTCAGTGGGGCAAGGGTTACTAGGCAATTCGGAGAGGTTTTCCAAGGGGAAGGAACACTTGTTGTGACAGGATCTGGTGCAGGAGGAGAGAGAGAGGGGGCAGGCAGCTCCAGAGAGACCGCAGCACATTCTACACGGCGGGTCTGGAGCTCACGGAGCCGAGTCCTCCCGTAAACCCGCTCATTAGGTTCCTCTCCCCCAGACCCGTCCCTCTGGGGACCCCTGGCTCAGTGGAAACGGTGAAACATCAAACCCACCGCTCCCGCCTCGGGGCGTTCTGTCAGACTCACAGAGATATCTGGGGATCAATAGCTACTGCCTTCAGCTGCTTGTTTTACATATCCACAGGTACTGAGCTATGGACAGGTGGGGCTAATATGTATAAATATTAAACAGAGTGTGTGGGCGCGGTGTGTACGTGGGTAAGTGTGTGCGTGGGTGGAAAAGTGCGTCTGTGTGTGAGTGAGAGACGGAGATATGTTCTCTCCCGTCTACTCTGTGTTGCCAGGAGCGGTCTGAACTAGTCGAAATCAGCAAAAAAGGGCCTCTCCCGCAACATCTGCTGCAGGCCATTAGCTGAACTATACAAACCCTAAATGGACCACATGTCTTTATGGGACACGCACACACACACACACACACACAGACACACACTCTCACACCCACACAGACACACACACACACACAAACACTCTCTCACACCCATCATCCATCACACCTTTCAGTCTAATCCACAGTTGCCCCGTTATGAGCACGTGGGTGGTGTGACATCACAGAGCGGCGAGTCAGAGCATCCTCTTACCTCAAAGTCCTCCGAGAAGCCGTGTAGGTTGTTAGAATACAGCTCGGAGATGTGCTTGATGAACTGTTTGACTGGGATGGCGTCCATGTCGTCTGTAAAGGAGAGCACCGAAACAACAGACAAGACAGTCAGACACATTCCGGAAGAGGACAAGGGAGGTGTTGAATGAACACTTCTTTTCATCTTTTTTTTATTCAATCAAACACTCTTTCTTCAAAGAACACTGGGGTAGAGATAGACACAACACAGACAGAGAGAATAGGGAGATTTGTATTCGAATCCAAAAGGCTTAGGGGACCTGAACCGTCTGGCCCTCTAGACTCTTACAATCTTTAGTATTTCTCCCAGACAGAGATAGGTGTTATTCATGTGCTTCAGCTGATGTTCCCTGTATTACGGGCGGTCTGGGTTCGTAGCTTTCATCACCACCACAGGCTGTGAACGACTCAAACTCAATCTGCTCACGCTCATCCCGTTTCTCACGCCAAATAAGAGGGGGAAAAATAGCAGGGGGAGATTTTATGATCAGCTTTCTCAGGATAATGGTGTCTGTGGGTAATGGAGAGATATGAGTCTTTGTGAATGTTCTGTCCTAACGGCACCTGTGGGGGATCCTCCTGCTAAACGCTCACTTAGTGAGGAGGGTTAAACGCTCCATCCCAACACTGAGGAAAGAGATTTCAAAAGAGAAAAATGACACGTCGGCACACACAATGTGCATGTACAGGCACCACAAATACACACACACACACACACACATCCATCTGTAGCCAACGAAAGACACCTGGAAACAACAAAAGCCTCTTCTCTTGTCTCGGATAGTGTACTTCTGACACTCGATATGAAATGTTAACTTAATCTAAGACTAAAAACCGCCCAAATAACTTTACCTCCCTCAATGCTCACACATACTGAGATATGCATATTTATGCAAATACCACAAATCCTCTCTCCTTAGCCGTAAACACCGTTTACAGAGGATAAAAAGAAGGTTACAGATATCAAAAGCAGTCTCGTGTAAAATGGATCAGCACTAAATGAGAAAAAACGCAGTCTCGAGACAAGATAATAAGACATTCCAGACGGCCAGTGTAAGCGGTGAGTGTGTAAGCGGTGAGTGTGAAGCTCTAATGTGCCCCCAGAGGGAGGTCTAAAAGAGGCTTAGGTTAGGGAGGTGGGGGTGTTAAGTGTGCCTGGCAGTCGAGACAGTTAGCACCGCTAACAGCAGGTCAGTCATTATGATCCTATAAGACTAGAGTAGTCCTGTAGTCACGGTCCTCCTCTTCCACAACTCCTATCCTGCCTCTCTCTTCCACACTGCTCCCTGGCCACAACATGGGGTCCTCTTCCACACTGCTCACTGCTCACTGGCCACAACACAGGGTCTGCTGCTCCGGCATCCCAGCCACAACTCCTATCCTGCCTCCCTCTGTCACACTGTAACGGTCTGACTACAGTCAGCCAGCGAGCCATACTGTCTCTTCACAGCATGACAGAAGTTAGTCAGAAGAGTGTCAGGAAACACTAACACACTTCCAAAGTTCATTTCAGCATTCAAGGCTGCTTTTAAACAACAAATGGAAGAATTTGTTTCAGAGAGAAACGAACTGGGCAGCGTGTGAAGGATACTGAGGGCCGATGGCCAGCCCAGTGTGAGTCAGGCCCAAGTGACGGTGAGGTCTGATAGGACAGTTCTGTCGATGATGCTTTTCCTGTGAATGAGTCAGACACGGACAGGCTTAACCCAGCCTTAATGGCCCTCTTTTCGTCCATCATTTCGATGGACATACGTATGATATATATTTTTTTTTACCTCACACTGTAGCGCTCGTTAACTTTCTCTCTGTGTCAAAATGAAACTCAAAACTAGTCTCTGTCACAATGACTGAAAGAGCTAAACACTTATTTCTTACTAACTCTCAGATGCCATGTTTCTGCGAATCATTTTCCCAAACTTTGGAACTGGTATTCAAGCCAGCAAAAAAAAAGGCTTTCTTTTCCAGAAGGAAGAGAAACTCGGTTTGCCTCCTCTTTAATGGTCCCTGTGCTGAGCTCTGCCATGCTGAGCTGTGCCATGCTGAGCTGTGCCATGCTGAGCTGTGCCATGCCTTCCTGGCACCAGCTTATAAAGAGTTAGGGGTAGGGTTTGCCAGCTTATATAGGTAGGCATATTAACCACAGCTCGATGTGCTGTGGACATTGTCCATTGTGATAGGCAGTCCAAACTGTTTTGAAAGCTCAAGGCAGGATCTTGGAACTAAAGGACTGAATGTTGGGCATGCAAGACAGGATCGATCTTCATGCCTCTCGTGAGTGTGTGTATGTGAGGGTGTATGTGTGAGTGTGTGTATGTGTGTGTGTATGTGAGTGTGTATGTATGTGTGAGTGTGTGTCTGTTTTTTTGTGTTGTATGTCAATGCCAGGAAAAACAAAACCAGCTGAGGTCTAGCACATCTATTGGAAACACTGATTTCACACTCACCAACACACACACACACACACACACAAACACCCATGCGCATGCGCGCGCACACACACACACAGACACACACACACACACACACACACACACCACCTGTGGCTACTGGCATCCTCAACACATCAGATTAAATTCCTTCATTGCTGTACAGTACATCTGCACAGTATTAACATCACATACCAAACACAACTTTTCAAACATCTGCTCGCTGTCAAGACCCAACACATCCCCCTTCAAATATTCACATCAAACCTTTTGAAGTCAAATCTAGTGCATGTCTTCTTCTTCTTCTCAGGATGGGTCTATCTACTGCAATCCCAATCTAAGATCTGCTATCACCTTTCAATACATCAGCCCACATGTCCGGGGAAGCTCTGAGAGTGACGATGATGACAGACGATGACAGTCTCTGCTGTGTGCCATATGGGCGGGGGTGTACACAGAGTGTCACCCTCATGTGACATGTGTCTACTGGCATGTGAGTGTGTGTGTGTAGGGAGTGCCGTGTGTACAGACTGTGCATTATTAATGCTAATAGGACTCCTCTGCAACCAGAGAAGGGCAGGCCAGCGGGGCCCCTCCCTCGTGACCTTTGACCTCTGTGTAAGAATAACCCCGAACGGTGACCACCTAGCCAGCCGAGACGGCACGTCGTTCATGACTGGTGTCGCTTACCTGGAATAGGGATGACGGGAATGCTCTCATTGGGCACCACTCTGGGCGAGTTACTGTCCTCCACGTAGAAATGAGCTGTCTGGAAACACCTCCTGAGAGAGAGAGACAGAGAGAGGGAGAGGGAGAGGGAGAGGGAGAGGGAGAGGGAGAGGGAGAGGGAGAGGGAGAGGGAGAGGGAGAGGGAGAGGGAGAGGGGAGTGAGACAATATGCAGCCAAACATCAGATGAGTAAATCATGTTGGCGTTTTGTGATAGCAGATGCTACAGGTGACAATCCTTGTTAAGTACACACAGATGCCAGGGAGAGGCGTGACAGGATCAGGACTTTGAACTCCTTCACAGGCGCAGGACCGGACACACACAGAACACACACGCAAAAAGACTCACTCACTCACTCACTGCTCAGTCCGGGCAGACTAAAGACTTCACATAAACATGTGACACTTAGAATCCTCCATTTTGAAAGGTTGAGCGTTTAAAGTAGAGCATTTGTCTAATCCACAAGGCTAGGCACACATAGCAGGCATATCTCAAAGGACGTGTGTTTGAAAAGACCAAAACGGCTAGACGAAGCAAAAAGAAACCCAGGAGTTGAACACAGTCGAGGACACGCATTGCTACATGCCTGCTTGTTCATGTTTCACTGGTCCTTGTTGTAAAGAGATCTTAGCAGCAGCAGCGCGCTCCAGCGATTAAAGCGGCAGCATGAGGCACCTTGAGCTCCTCAGAGACTCCAGACACACACACACACTCAACATGGATCTCAGTCCACACGGGAGAAGACCGACGCTGAGACTGGAAGGGGAGGGGGGGGAGGAGGGGGGGCAGTGAAGTCAAACGAATCAATCAGAGGAGTGAACTGCCTCTCGTTCACAACCGGAACCTATGTCCGTTCGGAAAACAGAGGTGGGTTATAGTGTGAGTGTATGTTTGTATGCGTACGAATGTTCCCCTTACCTCGACATGCCGACTATGAACTCGTTCAACGAGTACGAGAACGTGTAAGCCAGGTAAGCAGGCAGCTACTGAACTTGTCGTTTGTTTGTGTACCTGCGTGTGTATGGTAGCGTAATGCACGTGGCTAGCGCGTGTTCTACTCCTACCTGTATTTGATGCAGAGCAGAGAGCAGATGCTGTTCATCCTAGAGAAGAAGGGGAGAGAGAGAAGGGGAGAGAGGAGCGAGAGAGAGAGAGAGTGGAGAAGAGTAAGAGAACAGCCCTGGCAGGCAGCTTGTGCATGCTGCTACTGAACCAAACAGACCAACGAGGGGAGGAGGGGACGGGGGGAGGAGGGGAGGAGACAGGAGATCCTGCCCTCTCGTTCCGTATAAGGTAGCTGAGGGAGGGCTCGTTTCGTTTGTCTGCCCTCGGTAACAGGCTTGACTGAACCCAGATCTGACCATTCACAGGCCGTGGGGAAGCTCAATGTCCACTTTCTGCCCAATGAGGTGACAGCGGGGGAGGGGACAGAATGCTACACGGGGGTCAAGCCCTGGTTTTTGCTCCACAATAGGATTAGAATTACCTAACACCGCCCCCCCCACTCCCCCCTTTATAACCATAACACCTGCTACGGCCCCCGAAGACCACACTACCTGACAGACTGTACGTGTGTATGGTTTGTGTGTGTGTGGGGGGAAGGTGGGCGGGCGGGCGTGTGTGTGTGTGTGTGTGTGTGTGTGTGTATGAATGTGTGCACTCATGCGTGAGTCTCCATAGATCCTCTGTGGTGACAGGTCCCCCGCGGGTATGGGGCAGTGTGTTCGGGGGTTGTCACCATCTAACAACATCTCTGTCACACACACACACACACGCACACGCACACCAACTCCAATCAGGTTATCCAGGCAGGACATGTTAAGCTAAGCCTAAGGGCTAACCCAACCCAAACAGCCAGCTTAATCTTCCTCAGCCTGCTGCTCTAATCCCAGTCCCTGCTCCCGTGTAGAGGCTGGACCCTGACTAATCAGAGGCCCTGTCAGATACCACCACTACTGTCACGACTCTGTTCCTCTGATGATGACAACTCCCAGACGGAGGGAAAAGGTCTCATGTTCCATGTGCTCCTTGCAGGCCCCCTAATGGCCACATGTGTCACTGCGCTCTCGCTCCGCCGCAAAACGGAGGGCCTCGGGTGTGCTCGTGGGTTGAGCTCTGAGGGGCAGGCTTGGGATCAGCCGGCAGCCCTGACGTGCTAACACCGACCATCAGGGCTTGATCTCTCCGCTGACCTGGGGTCAGTGTCCAGGGGCCACTCCATTCTCCTGGGTCAACGGCCGACGAGGGGTTAATCACCTCTCCGTGGCGGGGCGACCTTCGCTGGAGCCGCGGGGGGTGGGCGTGCCGAGGGAGCGGGGAGGTCATGGCTCCCTGTGGGGGGCGGCTCTTTGAACCGAGGCTGCTGGCATTACCGTCTGTTTGATGGCTCTGGAGGGGGACGTGGAGTCCCAGCGTTGCCATGGGAGTGATGAGGCTTGGGAGGTGGAATGTTCCTTTAATTGCTTTTTGATATCGGCGAAAGACTGTGGACGATAAATGCGTCAGGGACAAGAGAAACGCACGTGTTGACTCGTCGGTCTAGGTCATTGACGAGTACGCGCGCACGCGTGTGTGTGTGTGTGTGTGAGAGAGAAATAGAGACAGAGAGAGATAGAAAGAGATAGAGAGGCAGTATGGTGGTGTGTCTGCATGCCTTCATGTACCAGCATAGCTATTTCCTCCTCCTGGCCAGCCTCCCCCGCCCCCATCCCCCCCGGCCCCCCCCACCCCCCCCGGCCCCCCCAGTCTGAAGCTGCTCCTCTCTGGTGTGGAGTCGTGAAGGGGAGCAGATGGCCCAGTGCGACCCTGCGGTGTTAACCCACCGTGGGTCAGGGCAGAGGACGACCACAGGCCACAGTGCTGGGGAGGGCCAACACACACACACACACACACACACACACACAGGGAGTCCCTACAGGGAACGTCCGTGCGGGGAGACCAAGGCTCATGCCCGAGGAGGAGTCAGGAGAAGAGCCAGTGGAGGTGCAGCAGCGGTGAGTTACTCACCTCCAGTAGACCAGCACAGCCAGCAGCAGGACGAGGCAGAGGAGCGTGAGGGCAGACACCACCACCAGGGGGACGAGCCACTCCACACGGCCCATCCCAGCGGCACCCTGCCGGGTCATGTTGTACACGACGGTCCTCTCTGGAGGGGGCGGAGACAAGAGGCACACACACACACAATAAGCGGCACGCCACAGCGCATCCCATTTAACGAGCGCCTCATTTTCACCATTAAATGTTAGTAATCACTTTTGTAATTAAATGAGTATTGAGTGGTGCTCGCCACCCCGGGGGAACACTAATAGCAGTCGTCGAACACTTCCTGCTAAATTGGTTTTCCCAAAATTAGCCAGTGACCTACAGCATCACATTTATAGATTGCGCAACACGGCTAAATGTTGTTCTTCTTCTCTCGGCGAAACACGTCAACCCCACATAACAACAACAACGTGTCACAGATTACCTCGGCCGGCGCTCCCAAAAAACACACACACAGCCTATCTGTCTTCCTCCCAGATACACACGCGCGGAAAAGTCCAACCTGTTCTGTAAACACAGCCCCTAGCTACCCACCACAGCCCTGCTCTCTGCAGCCAGCCATCTGTGCTCCAGCCTGCCTCGTCTTCCAGCTCGACGCGGCTAAACAGACAGCGGCCCCCCCACGCTGTGTGAACACAGCCAGCGGTTCTGCCTACCTTGGCCTGCTAGTCCAGTGCTGTTCTGGGCCCCCATGTTTCCAGTCTGCTAGCGTGCGGAGCTACGGGCTAACCCTCTGATGTAGAGAGAGAGAGAGGCCTCCTGCTCTGCAGTCTCTCCTCTACCTCTCCCACCACGCACACACACACACACACACACACACACACACACACACCATGCAGGCAGGCTGGCGCGGTGCAGCTCTCCCCTGCTCTCTCCTGCTCTCTCCTGCTCTGTCCTGCTCTCTCCCGCTCTCTCCCGTCTGCCTCACGCTAACACGAGTCCCTGCGAAAACAACGGGGCCGGGAAGTCGCGTGTGTGTGTGTACGCGTGTTGGGGGGCGGGGGGGGGGCACTCGGAGACACACACACACACGCGACCGCTAACGAATGTGCACATAGGTACGCACACATGCACACACCGATGCACGCAGGGTCTGCATGAGTGTCGTGGCAGGGGAGCTAAAAATGGAGCAGAGGGTTTTTTCCCCCGCAGCTGTGTCTGTGCTCTGAGCTCATCTCGCTGGGTCTGAAAGTAGGACAGCACTCAGCCCGGAGAACACGGAGGAGGGGGAGAAGAAAGGAGAGAGAGATGGAGGAGGAGAAGGGACAGAGAGAGAACGGTGGTGGGGGAGTGTGGGAGATAAGGACTGATGTGTGAGTTGATGTGTGTGTGTGTGTGTGTGTGGGGGGGGTGTGGGTGGTTGTTGATGGGGGGTAGGGTGGAGACCAACAAGCAAAAAGGAAGGAGGGAGAGAGAGATGGAGGAGGAGAAGGGACAGAGAGAACGGTGGGGGAGTGTGGAAGATAAGGACTGATGTGTGAGTGTGTGTGTGTGTGTGTGTGGGTGTGTGTGTGGGTGGTTGTTGATGGGGGGTAGGGTGGAGACCAACAAGCAGAAAGGAAGGAGGGAGAGAGAGAAAGAGGGTAGAAACGGTAATACAATCTAAGAGGAGAAGGATCTGTCTGACTAAACATTTTGTTCATGACCAAGCACATTTCCAAACTGCAGGAAAGGTGGCAATTAGTCTAATTACAGGTCTATGGAAATGTGGATTCGCATAAAACGTCAAGCCATTATCAGGTCATCTTCTGCCCCCTCGGGTACTAAACCAAGAGGCGAAAGCAAGTGTTGGACCACTATAATCCATTCCCTGTGACATCCATTATACTTTCTCATCACGCGTCTTAATATTCCTCTTGATAAGGTTTCCCAGCTCTTCTGACTGGGCTCGCGTCCCGTAGCGCGGCGTAGTTAGCTAACGTCATGCTGCCTGAGAGGAGAGA
>CAEFZP010003311.1:812500-815000 GCA_903064625.1 Mallotus villosus
CTCTCTCGCTCAGAGGAATCGGGCTCCTCATTAATTTCCAGCCCCCGTTGGAACACAATGGCAGGATATTAAAGAGCGGAGGGGGTTTGGAAAGTCAGCTCTGCTCTTAACTGGCTGGGGGCTGTGCTCCTCGCGCTGGTGTCTCTCTCTCCACGCTCCCGTCCCAAGGTCACGGTAAAGCATGCCACTGCACCACTTCCTCCTCTTAGTCTACTGCTCATTCACCGGCACACACACACTCACACTCCTCCGTCGGCATCGCCGTGACGACGGCGGAGTCGAACGCGACGCCGTGTCGGCCGGCTACTTTTCCAGCTAGCTCGGCTCAAAGAAGGGTGTTTTACGCGGGTTGCATGTGTGCGTGCGTGTGTCTGTGTGTGTCCGAGCGTGTGTGTGGTGTGTGTCAGGTGTGCGTGTGTCTGTGTGTGTCCGAGCGTGTGTGTGTGCTGTGTGTCCCGAGCGTGTGTGTGTGTGTGTGTTTACAGAGCGCCCTCTCACCAGTTTGTGCTGGCTGTCGGTGATGTGGGTCTCCTCGAACGACTCGTCCTGCTTGGTCCAGCTGTAGGAGATGACGAAGGAGATGATGGGCGGGTGGTAGGTGACCTCCGGGCGGGTCCAGCGCACCACCAGGGCCGTCCTGTTGAGGTGCTGAACCTTCATGTTGATGGGAGCAGTGCTGCACACTGGAGGGAGAGAGAGAGAGAGAGGGAGAGACACAGAGAGAGGGAGCAAGGAGAGAGGGAGACAAAGAGAGACAAAGACAGAAAATGTGATGTATAGAGAGAGAGATGGAGAGAGGGGAAAGACACCAATGGAAAGAGCGGGAGAGGGGGGAGAAAGAGAGATGCAGAGAAAGATGTGGGGGAGAGAAGGCGAGAGAGTAAAGGAAAGAGGGAGGGAGAGAGTGAGAGGGGGAGAGGCAGAAAAACAGGGAAAGGGAGAGTTAATATGAGAGCAGTGAAACAGGTAATGCTGCTCTCCGGATGACCCAGAAGAGCAGCCAGGCCGGGGTCTAAGGAGTGGCAGAGGGAGAGAGATGTGAGCCGGGGAGAGCTGGACGTGCCGGGGTGAGAGAGCTCCATTCAGATGGGTTATTATATCCGAGGGCCAGTCGTGTCATGTGACACATTCAACCGTCGCACCAGACGCAATGTTTGTCTGAGAGGAAAAGGAATATACGAGCTCATATATACCTGCCTTTAGGCCTTTCATCTAACAAGCTTTCCTTCATATCTCCCTATTCCCTAGTCAAACTGCATCCCTCCTTTGCCATCTGCTCATAGCTGCCACGCCTTCTGTGGCCACTAGGTGTCTCTGTTTGACCAGTGTGAGCAGTGCACTCAGTCAAACTGCCAATGGTTGCGGCAGCGTTGCCATAGCGTTACCGCGGTGTTACCATGGCGCCCTAGCCAACCAGTCAGATCCAAGGCGCGGTAATGTCTGTTTAGTCACTGGCTGGGAGGAACCCAAATGAGTGAAAACAGCCTAAAGTAGTGGAAGTTTCCCATGAGGGAAACACCTTCCTTCCAGTACCTTCCGTCTCCCCCAAACAGGACACGAGCTCCACAGCCCTGAACACAGCAGTAATGACGTCGTTACTCCTGTAAAATTATGATGAACATTATCGCAAGTGGCATCTTCAAGATGGACAGCCTTCAACACCACTCCTAACAACATTACTGATGTTATCCCCGAGTCCTTTGTGTCAGCTAGCTGTATAATGGGATACTGATTTACTATTCTTGTTGAGATGGAGAATATTCTAATGTGCTCGGCGTGACTAAATTGATTAAGTTCTCCATATAGAGGAGGTTTTCCATGAATAACCTGAATAATACGACCATGTGCTTTGGTACAGCTAATGTCATTAGTCACAGTCCTGCATGTGGGAGTCACTGCAACCTGGATGACCTCCACCACTTTAGAGGGTACCTAGTTAGTATCAAGCTGGGCTGGGAGGGCCTGTGTGTGTGTGTGTGTGTGGTTGGTATCGTATCGACGTGGTCCGATTGTGCGTTTCTGTTTTCCATTTCAAATACAGATAAACAGTATGTATTCTCTTTCTTTCTCCTGCAGTGGAGCTGCGAGGGGCCTCTGGGCCGGGATGTGTGATGGAGAGATCCTGTTATGTCTTTCATCAAAGAGAGGGGGCCTCTCTCCGACTACCCACACACTCACATCCAAACACACATGGGACGTGGCCCGGTGACACTGACTGATGGAGACCAGACCACAATCACACAGAGAGGAGCACAGGGGAACGCATGATACGGCACGCAAGGTGGACATCAGTCTCTCTCTCTCTCTCTCCCTCTCTTTTCACCTCCTTCTCTTTCGTCCGTGCGTGTTTTTCTCTCTCCCTCTGTCCACGAGCCTGACATGAGAGTGACTGGGAGGGGAAGCGAGAGGCTGTTTACAGGAGGAGAGGACGTCTTTTGTCCTGCGGCAGGTTGACCACGTTGACAGATGAAGAGGAGACCCTGGCAGAGGCCCCCTCAGC
>CAEFZP010003311.1:820000-825000 GCA_903064625.1 Mallotus villosus
ATTTGGGGGCCAAATCGAATCATCTGAAAGGTCAGGCGGGGGGGGAGGCGGGGGGGGAGGCAGGGGGGGGGAGGGAGGGCACGCTGTGTTTCGTCTCTCCTCCACGGCTCGGCTCTGCTTATAATTCATGGAACGACTACACACCAACACCCTCTATTACCGTGCCGAGGCACACCTGCGGCCTGGCAGACACGAGCACACCTTCCACAAACACATTGTTGCCTTTGCAACATGGCAGCTGCTAATCGATGCGCAAAGACAAAATACACTTCAAACGCCAAACGTGTCTTTCTCCAAACGCTCATGCTGGGGGGTGGATAAGTATCCAACACACTCCACCACCTGTGTTTATATCGCAAGCCATTCCAAAGCCGCTTTTATTTTAGGTTGACCTTGGCGTGTGAGCGTGTCAAAACAGCTGTTCTAGAACAGTCTAAAACGTGTGTGTGCCTCTCCTGCGTCACTCGTGTTTTGTCTCTAGCTGTGTGTGTGGACGGCAGGGTCCAGTATCTCTGAGCAGATATTAGACAGAGAGGGTGTTCATGTATGGGTGTTACCCAGGCCGGTACCAAGGACACATCCCTGGCCCTAGCTCTCTGCTGGCTGTGGCTACAGTGATAAACATGTTGGATTCAGCTTCACTGACCAGCCTGACAAGGATGAAACTTTGTTCCTCGGTTGCACCGCTTTACACACACACACACACACACACACACACACACACACACACACACAGACGCGCACACACACACACAGTGATGCTCACACACACACAGACAAAGACTCACACATTTTCGAGACTTGTAGATTTACTTCTACTTTGGGCTTTCACCCACAGCACTCTTAAGCAAACTCATTTGGTCTTGTTAGAATGTGAGTCTGCCAAGTGCTGTCTGTACTGGCGAAGCAAAGGGGAGGGCAGGGGGAGGGAGGGAGGTGGTGAGGGAGGGGGGGGGTGAGGGAGGGGGGGGGTGAGGGAGGGAGGGGGTGAGGGAGGGAGGGGGGGGGGTGAGGGAGGGAGGGTGAGGGAGGGAGGGAGGGAGGGAAGGAGCCATGGTGAGATATGGAGGCAGGGAGGGATGGTCTTGCTACAATGAACACTGCCGCAAAACATTCCAGAGATGGATGTCTAAAGTGTAGCGTATAGATATCCCATTTCCCCAATACATAAATATTAATGTGAGCTACAGCATTAGCTGTTACCGTCACACAAAGCAGGCATACAGATGGTGTGTGTGGGTCTGGAATTGTGTGTGTGCTGGTGTGGTGGTGGTGGTGGTGCATGACAAGAAGGGTGTAGTCATGGTGGTAGTGTCTGTGTGCTTCTTACCTGTTTGTACGACACTAAGACAGGCCTGGAGAAGATGATCCACTCCACCACTCTGCTGCAGGGCGGCGTGGTGAGAGAGCCCGTTGTAGCGGTAGTAGCTGCTCAGGGAGGACGGCAGCAGGTCCCTCAGGATGAACGGCTCCAGGAAGGTTTCTTTCTCTGCGGGGAGCAAACACAGGCACAACCCCTGTCAGGCTCACGCTCGGTGACACGCACACGGTTCCCCCCGCTGTCACCGCGTCCCCCTGCGAGGGCGCGTGATGAGGTCGTCCCCGTTTGGTGACATACACGTGCTTTGGAGCATCGGTGACAATGCTCTGCTCTCACGGGGGATTTCTATGAGCAGGTTCTTGAGTCTCTGCTGGCAAGTGCGGTCAGTGGATGAGTCCCAAGCTAAGACGTAAAGCGGAAGTCCACTTTGGGAACAGCTTGCTTTACACAGATTCCTCTCTCCAAAGCCAGCCCGGCTGACAGACGACAACATTGTGGAACTTCTTTCAAAAATCCTGCAGTCGAGTCAGCAGTTATCTGCAGATGGCCTGACATCGTCCTCCTTCAAGATAGAGAACAGCCACCTTGTCCTTACAATGCGTTGCGTCACCCCAAAAGAAAACATCAAGATAGGAGCATATACAATCACCATGAAGAAAAAGAAGGGAATCAAAATGATGTAGTTGATAAGGAACCCTCCTGGCCTGCATTTCCCACACACAACTAAACAGGGAGTCCTATTGAGAAGGGGATGAAAAGGAAGCTTAGTGTGCTAGCAGTTCGCCGGCGCGCTGCATCAGATTTGAAGTGAATGGGAGAGCTTTGAGATTAGGGCTCGTCGCTGAAGGAACACTGGCAAGCTGTGACGACAGCAGTCAGACAAACGGCCCTCAGCCTGGGCGCTAGGCTAGGCTAACTCGCTAGGCTAGGCTAACTGGCCCGTAAGCTGCTTCAGCCTGGGCGCTAGGCTAGGCTAACTCGCTAGGCTAGGCTAACTGGCCCGTAAGCTGCTTCAGCCTTGAAAAATTAATTGCCAATCACAGTTGACGAGTGTCGAGTCAGCAGAGACCACAAAGCCGCCGCGAGAGGCCGAATTAACGGGCTTGTAATTTGCGACGGCGAGGAACTGGGTGTTCATTTGAGCCCTGTCGCATGAGACCGGTGAAACGGGGACACTCCGCCAGGCAAACAGAGAGAGAGTGACACGGCGTTGACACGGGAGGCCTTGGAAATGTACATACGTGCCAGACGAGGGGCTCTCCGCTGACTGTGTACACACGGGGGTCCCACGTGAGAACGGCGTGTCAACAGAACATACTGTACGTCCGGTGATTGGACCTCTTGATGGATCTGACACCCTGTTGACTCAGCGCGTGGTTAGGGAGGTGTGGTGGCGGAGAGCCGTCTGATGGCTTATCTGGTCGTCTGCACTTAGCACTGCTTCCTGGGCTAGTGAGAGGATGTTCATGTTCGTATGAAAGATGCAGAGCCCTCTTAGGCCGGGGTCTTGTCATGGCCATGTATGTGTTGACTGAGCTTAATCCCACTTTCACCAAAAGGTATCTGACACCAACACAAACATAGACACCCACACACACGCCCACACACACTCTCACACACACTCTCACACACTCTCACACACACTCTCACACACTCTCACGCCCACATGCACTTCCATGCACAGTTCCCCAAGTGTGACTTGCGCCAAGCCTGGGTTCCTGCACTCACTGTGTAATTAAATATTGAGACTCGAGTCAGTTACTGAGGAACCGAGAGGATGATGAGTTGAGCAGACAGCTCTCCTGTTCAGGACTTGCTTAAAATACCAGCAGAGTAAGCTCTGCTGCAGTGGCCTACGCATATTTTACAATTAAAAGCCCGTCCTATGAGCCTCGGGGAACACACTGAGCCATTGAAAGGGGCTAGGCCTTCTCTGAATTCTCACAGCAAATCTTCCTCTGACACTTTCTTTCAAAGAGCTGTTTGTGTGTTTGTGTGTGTGTGCGTGCGCTTGTGAGAGGACGGGCTCGTGCGCGCGCCGCAGTTTGTACCTCGTCTAGTTGTGCGCTTCCAAACCGCAGCTCAGTGGGTGTCTGCGAGAATACTTAATTCAGATCCATAAATCTTGGCTGTACTTTCCCCAGCCCTCCCCCCCTTCCCCGAGCCTGTCCCCTCCCTGCCTCCTCTGTGCGTGGAGGCGACAGAGCTGAAAATACATCTCTGCGCTTGGCGAATGGTAGACAGCGGGAGACAGGGCTGCCTGTCAGCAGGAGAGGGGACGGGGACGGGGGGGGGTGAGTGAGCAGGAGGGGAGGATGAGGGACCCCACGGTCATATCTGTCTCTGATAAAGACAGTGGCATCTCACGCCCGACACCCTCCCCCCCCGCCCCGCCCCGCCCCGCCTCCCCCCTCAGGGAGGCTGCTTGGCCCTCTGTGCGCCTCCCCCGCCCATCTGCGTGCCGCCTTTCACACTCCCTGTCACTACCTCCCTCCCCGCTTTCCTCTCCCCTGTCAACACACACACTCCCCCTCTTTCCTCCCTGTCGCGCCCGGTTCCTCCCTCCTTCCCGCTCATCTGACGAATCAAAGCGTCCCTCCTTCCCTCCCTCTAATCTCCCGTCTCGCTCCCGCCGCCACGCTCCCCTGTTCTCTCTGCCACCCCGCTCCTTTCTTCTCTCGGGCTCTCCTCTCCTCGCCTTCCCTCCTTCCCTCTCTCCTTCCCCTCCTGTGTCACACCTCCCCCCCCCCATGCCGTCCCCCTCTCTCCTGTCTCCATCTCTCCACCCGGGCACAACGGGGGTGCCGTAGCCTTCAGTGCCAACACCTGGCATCACAGAGAGGCAGAGAGTAGGGCACTCGTTACGACCAGGGAAAGTTCAGTCAGTTTCCCTGTCCTTAGAACTCATCATCACCATCAATAACAACAGCAGCAGAAAAAAAGAGTATTTCTTAAAGCAGACCAGACCAGCCTGGTAGCTGTGAGGACCAGACTTTAATAGTTTACCACAGTGGGTCGCCTGTTCACCATCACCCCCTGTACCTCCCCCAAAACCGTGCGTGTGAATGTGAGGCAGGTCTTTTACAGGGCGATTTCCCCCCCTGAGCTGAGGGAAACATTGCTGCCGGCAGGTCTGCGTGCTGGAAGGCATTTGTTCCACTAAGGTCTCATGTAAAATGCAACGAGGCATGCGCTACACACAGACTGGAGGAGAACAAGCGCCAGACAAGAGGAGAACCAGCTAGAAGAATCCCGAAAATCGAACCCAGCCGTCCACCCCAAAGCCCTGCACGAATCGGAGACGGCAAATGAGCTGACCGTCTCGCGTGTTAACAAAACTGTCGAGATGAATAAAATAGGTTGACAGTTTGCCGAGTCATTTCAGTAAGGCTAAAGGCTAACAGTCATGAGACGGTTGCATGAAAACACCACGCCGCGCGTCGCCGCAGGGCTCGGTTCAAATTCACAGAACCTCCTCATTACTGGCTCAGGACCAGACTCCGAAAAGAAATAACACATCCATTTATTCGTTTTTGTGTCTTGTTTTTTGTCTTGTTTTGTCCCTCGGCATGACTAATAAATCCATTCCCCTTCCCCCCTCTGCATGCTGATTGGCTAACGTCTAAGTCACTCACCGTGATGCACCACTCCCCTCAGTCCGTGGATGATGGGGTCCACC